>CM060338.1:43188361-43195861 GCA_030674155.1 Stramonita haemastoma | reverse complement strand
TCCTACGTGAAAGAGTGAGTCTTACAGTGCATTATCATTATCATTACTACTGTTGTTGTTATTGTTATTATTATTATTATCATTATATTTCCTTTAGTTCCTTTTCAGTTTATTTTGTTGTTATGAGTTGTAACAATGTTGTAGCTCTAAATATTTTTTGGATGGGGTTTTCTTGGTTGTACTCGGCTTGTTTGCTTGGTGCTTCATTTTTGCTTGTTTGCAAACACACACAGACGTCTTGGGAACACGTTAAAAGCCATTCCGCTTTTCGGAAGAGTAGGCCATTGTGTGCGGGTGGGAACAGATGACAAAATTTACAAACATATGTACACACGGGTACTATATGTAAAAGTGCACATGAGTGCTTACTCCATTAGATATATCCTGGAAATAAAAGACTGAATAATTTAACATCAGTGCCGACTCAACTCCCCCCAGAAGTCCTTCGGATGATATGAGAGACTGTAAACTGATGTCCCAGTTCAGCCAGGCAGGTAAATAATGAAGAAAACAGGATAACAAGGGTAAGAATATCAATTTACAAAGTGAGCCAGATGGGAAATAATTTCGAGAAATAAGAAGAAGGGGTGTCCCTTTGATATTCCTTCAAAAGTTTCTGTAATTTTTTGTTTGTTTCTTTTTTTTTTCCATTTTTTTCTAGGAGGTGATTTAAAAAAAAATTATTCCACGTGTCTGAGAGAGAGAGAGAAGAGAGAGAGAGAGAGAGAGAGGAAGAGAGAGAGAGAGAGAGAGAGAGAGAGAGAGAGAGAGAGAGAGAGAGAGAGAGAGAGAGAGAGAGAGAGAGAGAGAGATGAATGAATGGAATGAATAATCTTTATTTTTCAAGGGTAACAGAGTAAGCATTTACATATTTTTTTTCATCAGGCCCTTGCCCTGATAAGGGAATAGAAAAAAAGGATAGAAAAAAAGAAAGAGACCTTATCAAAACAGGAGAAAAGCCAAAAAAATGATAAAACAGAAAGCAACAACAAGAGAGAGAGAGAGAGAGAGAGAGAGAGAGAGAGAGAGACAGAGACAGAGACAGAGACAGAGACAGAGGAGAGGAGAGAGAGGACAAAATCTACAAAACTGCATTCACACGGGGACTGGATGTAAAAGTCCACATGAGTGCGTATTCCATTATCCTCGAAATAAAAGACTAAATAATTTTTTAAAAAATACATAAAACTCTCTCTCTCTCCTCTCTCTCTCTCTCTCTCTCTCTCTCTCCTCTCTCTCTCTCTCTCTCTCTCTCTCTCTCTCTCTCTCTCTCTCTCTTCTCTCTCTCTCCTCTTCTTCTCCTCTCTTCTCTCTGCCTTCCTCTCTCGAGACATGTGGAATAATTTACCTCCCTTTATTAAAAAAAAAATCACCTCCTTAAAAAAAAAAAAAAGAAAGAAAAGAAAAGAAAAGAAAAAAACCTCACAAAAAATTACAGAAACTTTTGAAGGAACGTTAAAGAGACACCACTTTTTGTCATTGCTCGAAATTATTTCCCATCTGGCTCACGTTGTAAATTGTTATTCTTACCCTTGTTATCTTGTTTTCCTTCATTATTTACCCGCCTGTCTGAATGTGTGCCTATTGTGTGTGCTGTTTTGGTTTTTCTGTTATATTGTGAGGTTTGGTGTTTTTCCTTCTCATTTTTGCTTTTAGTTCATTTCAACTTACAATTGTCTTTGTTTACTGCTATAATTCGAGTATCCTCAGGATTTGTTTTTGTATTTGTGAGGGCAGGATAAAAAGAAAGCTGTTTTAACTTAATCTTTTACCCAGAATAAGGATCAGTTTGACTTGCCTGCATGCGCGCACGCACGCACTCACACACACACACACGCACACACAGACTCTCTCGTCTAATATCTGAGTGAAGAGTGAAGTGAAGAGACGTTAAATTGAAGAAAGCTACATACTCTCTCCTTCACACACACACACACATGCACGCACGCACACACACACATACTCTCTTTTTTACACATACACAGGAGGCCTGTCCGCTGCTGGTCGAGCTCTGACCACGCTTCCTGACTACGCACGCACGCACACACGTACACACAAATACACACACACGCAGAGTGATGCGCATTGCGCTCGTGATCTGCTGACCTGGGTTCGAATCTCGTTAAAGAGGATTTTTCCTCTGGAGCAAGCATCGTGCCGACTCTACTTTCCCCTAAAAGTCCTTCGGATGAGACTATAAACAGAGATCCCGTGCGCAAACGCACGAAGAACATCTTGCACACACGTCTTTTCGGAAGAGTAGGCCATTGTGTGACGGTGGGAACGGATGACAAAACTTACAAAGCTGCCTACATACTGGGACTAAATGTGAAAAAGCACATGAATGCTTATTTCATTATCCTGGAAGTAAAAGAATGGCATTAAGATAATACACACACATGTTAAAAAAAAAGAGAAAAGAGCAAAGTTCTTTTTTTCTGGTTTTAATAAAGTTATTGACCTGCTGCCATCACAATCAGCACCTCTTTTGATTTTAAGTAGTTTTTTTCATTCCAAGATATAAGACACTGACGACAATCTAGAATTAAAGTTACACAGATGAAAAGATTTTCAGCACAGACTTCAAGTTAAAAAAAAGAAGTTATTATTATTAATAATAATATTATTATTATTATCATCATCATTATTTATTATTATTATTATTATTATTATTATTATTATTATTATTATTATTATTATTATTATTATTATTAACAAAGCAGCTTATGTACTGCCATTTGAAGCATCACATTTTTATACTAAGCTGCTTTATCATTGCGAAGCGTTAGATGATGAAGAGTACACTTAGTCACAATCTGGAACTAAAGTCAAACAGCTGAATAAAGTAATAACAGAAGACTCAAAGTTTGTTTTATTGTTGTTGTTTACCAAAGCAACTAGTCATCTGTCATTACATTTTTTCTATACTCAGCTTCTGGGCTTTATCATAGTTCTTGATTAAACCACTGACACTGGGGGCAACAGCAAAGTGAGAGGCTGTATGATCAGTGGCTTTCTTTCCCACTCATGGAATTCCATTTACAGCTTAAGTCTTTAGTGATCGACTATGACTCTCTGACTAGGAGGCTTGACTTGCACAGTCCTTATGTGCTGCAGCCCTGGGGGCTAGTTGGCCTTTGGAGAACATCTCCAACGCTGACTGTCCTTATGCCCTCTTGGCTGAGAGAGTGGGGATGTGCTGTGGGTAAGGCACCTCCACTATAATCAACTTTCTGCCCAGTTTCCGAAACAGCAGAAGAGGCAGCTACTTTTTTGCTTCTGCTGTTTTGGAGGTCATTGTCGAACACGACTGACAAACAAACAAACAAACCAGTAGTTTTGTCATTGCATGGTTTTTGGTGCTGAAAAGTTGTGACAAAGCACGTTGAAGCACTTTGTCACAACTTGGAACTGAAGTCAGACAGTTGACAAAAATGTATGAGGAGCTTCTAAAATGCTTGAAGTTGTGCATTATATTGAACTTACATTGATTAAAAATATAGATCTATTCGTTTTTTGACATGGGGGCCTAATGCAGTATATCATAATTTGTAACATATTGCCTGGACCTCCCAGGGGAGTTGACCCACTTTGTGGCATTTTGTGACATACTATGTCGACATGGGGCTCAAGCATTTTGTCGCAAGTGTGACCCGGAATGGACGCAGTGTGTTGTGTGTGTGTGTGTGTGTGTGTGTGTTGTGTGTGTGTGTGTGTGTGTGTGTGTGTGTGTTGTGTGTGTGTGTGTGTGTGTGTGTGTGTGTGTGTGTGTGTGACTCTGTGTGTGTGTGTGTGACTCTGTGTGTGTGTGTGTGTGTGTGTGTGTGTGTGTGTGGGGTAGTGTGTGTAAGTGTGTGTGTGTGTGTGTGTGTGTGTGTGTGTGTGTGTGTGTGTGTGTGTGTTTAGGAAATGGGGGGGGGGGGGTGAAAGAAAAAGATGGAAACCACTGTATTTGTAACTAGTGTCTTTGGTGAAGGTGCTGTAAGTGACTGACATGTCAGTATCAGCCTTCCAATTCTTTTTTTGTTGTTTGCTTGTTAATTTTTTGTGTGGGTCCACTTCACATCCCGTCTAGGCCAAAAACATTTCCCCCATCCATTAGACCATGAGGGGTGGTCTGGGTGCTAGTCTTTCGAGGTCCTGTGTTACACATCATTACTTAGGGCATGTAAAAGAACCCATGGCAACAAGAGGGTTGTCCCTGGCAAAATTCTGTAGAAAAAAGCCACTCTGATAGGGAAACAGATAGATCTACAGTTGCAGACAGGAAAAAGAAAAAAATGGGTAGGCACTCCACTTGTGGCAATGTGTTTTCCCTGTGGAGAAAGAAATCTGCTTTGACATAAAGTGGTATGGAGTAAATAAATAAATAAATAAAAATATATTTTTTGTGGGTCCACTTCACAAGAAACAAACATTCCTCCATCAAGCATTTCACAACTTGAGCACCTCCACCATACAACCCCCCACCCTCCACCCCCCATAACAAGCATCATCCAAAAGAAAGCAGAAGCTAAAACAGACCCCGCCTCTTCACGGGTAATCCAATCATTAGTCATCATAGCCTTTGACATTTTCAGCCAATCGCCGCGCAGTAAAAGGGTTAACCACGCCCCCTTGTCACCCCCACCTCCTGTGTCAGACTCTCTGTGCCTCCCTTACACCACGCCCCCTTGTCGTTTGTCACCAAAAGCCACGCCCCCCTTACTACTGTCACGTCGCCAAAGGCGCCGCAGTAAGAGTGCAGTGTGCTGTGAAGACAAGAGGGTCTGTGGGAGTTTGACTGCTGCAGCAGCAGTGACAAGAGCTTCAGGGGGAACTACAGCACACGGGGCAGTGTCACAGCCACAGTGTGTGTGGGTGACAGACAAGACAGACAAGACAAAACAGACAAGACAAGACAGACACAGCTGGGACACGAAGCCTTACATGTAGTGGAGACTGGCAGTGTTGCTTGCTTTGTGTGTCAGTGTTTTGTAGAGGGTGTCAGTGTCAGTGATAGTGCCAGTGTCAGTGCCAGCCAATCCAGGACACTTTTCCATTTTGTTGCTTTACCTTGTTATCCTGAGTTCTGACTTTTTCTTCATTTTTTAAAATCTGGGTGGTTGTGGTGGAGACTTTGTTCTTGTTTGGCCTGATGAAGGAGTGAGTTGGTCTTCTTCTTCCTCATCTTCCAGCCTGCTTCTTTCTCTCCAGGGATGACTATGTGGTAAGTGTACAGACAATTAATTGTCTACTATGTCATGTTGTTGGATACTGAATAGGATGATAATGATGATGAGGCAGAACAGAGAGAGGAATGGAGGGAACTGGTTGTCGAGTCTTCAGGGGTGTCCCCACCGTCGCCAGACTAAGGGATAGATAGACAGATGATGATGTTGTATGGATACTATGTTTGGAAGCAAAAAGTCGATGCTATAAGAAAACCTTTGATTTCTCTCTCTCTCTCTCTCTCTCTCTCTCTCTCTCTCTCTCTCTCTCTCTCTCTCTCTCTCTCTCTCTCTCTCTCTCTCTCTCTCTCTTCTCTCTCTAGCTTTTTTTTCTCCCACGAGAAAGGTCTACTGTTTTCTCCCTCCCCACACACCCCATCCCCCCTTACCCCCACCCCAAAGATCCCCGTAGGCTATTGCCACCCACTAGAACAATGTTTTGTTCCGTTCGTTTCTTTTAAAAACACTTTGCATGTAAAAATTTGTTTCCCCAGTGACAGTACAATTCTACATAATTTCCCCCAGGGGAAACCTCCTTGCTACCCAGAGTTCTTTAACAGTGTGATAAACACCAATTACACAACATCAACCCGGTTTATCACTTCCTATGAAAGACTAGCACCCAGTGCACCAGTTGTGCTCTAAGAGGGTAGGATGGGGGATGGGGTGGGGGTGTGGAGGGACACAGGGGAGGGGAAGGGGTGGTGGGAGAAGGGGGGGGGAAGCATTCCGGCATTGACTAGGATTGGATACGTTGGTTTTGGAGGGGGTTGGTTACCAGGAGGGAGAGAAGTGGGGGTGGGGGTGGGTGAGGTTTGCAGTGCAGTCTGTGCGGGTGTTTCTATTGGACAAAGAGAGAGGCGGCGGGTGTGTGTGAGTGGGGGTGGGGGGCGGGGGGGGGGGGGGGGTAGAGGGGGGTAGAGGGGGGGATAGAGGGGGGGGGGTTCACAGAGAACCAAGCCACAGCTTGCAGCTATGAGTGTATGTAGTATTATATAATGTTATGATTATTATATTGTTTTGTTTTATATCAGATTATTTTGTATGATATTATTGTATATCATACTGTATCAAGTTGTATCATATTTTACTCTGCGATATTAAAAAAAAATTATATCCTATCATATACTGCTGTATTTTGTTATATTTACCATATCATACTAGGTCTAGATCTATATTTTGTTTTGCGCTACAATGCATTGTGTTGGGTTGCGTCGCGTTGCATTGCATTGGATTGCATTGTGTTGTATAATATTGCATGTGCATTGTGTTGTATCGTATTATATTGTTTTCGTATCGCATTGTATCGTATTGTATGGTATTGTATCGCACGCTTTTGTATTGTTTTGTATCATGTTGTGTTGTATAGTATCGTATTGTATTATATGTATCGTATCATATTGTGTTGTATAGTATCGTATTGTATTGTATTGTATGTATCGTATTATATTGTGTTGTATAGTATCGTATTGTATTGTTGTATGTTTCGTATCATATTGTGTTGTATAGTATCGTATTGTATTGTTGTATGAATCGTATCATGTTGTGTTGTATAGTATCGTATTGTATTGTTGTATGCATCGTATCATGTTGTGTTATATAGACTAGTATCGTATTGTATTGTATAGTATTGTATCGTATTTCTATTTTTGTATCACTTTATGTCACAGCAGATGTCTCTGCATGAAATTCCGGTTGCTCTCCCCGGGAAGAGCGCGTTGCCGCAAGCGCAGCGCCTACCCTTTATTTTTTTTTCCTGTCTGCAACTGCATTTGTTTCCCTATCAGAGTGGCTTTTTACTACAGAATTTTGCCAGGGACAACCCCCTTGTTGCCGTGGGTCCTTTTACGTGCGCTAAATGATATATAACACACGGGACCTCGGTTTATCGTCTCATCCGAAAGACTAGCACCTCGACCACCACTCATGGTCTAATGGATGGAAGAAAGTTGTGTGTGTGTGTGTGTGTGTGTGTGTGTGTGTGTGTGTGTGTGTGTGTGTGTGTGTGTGTGTGTGTGTGTGCGTGTGTATGTGTGTGTGTGTGTTCGTGTGTGTGTGTGTGCACGCGCGTGTGCGTATGCATGCGTGCGTGGTGTGTGTGTGTCCGTATCTGTGTATCTGTCTGTCTGTCAGTCTGTGTTTGTGTATGTATGTATGTATGTATGTATGTATGTATGTATGTATGTATGTATGTATGTATGTATGTATGTATGTGTGTGTGTGTGTGTGTGTGTGTGTGTGTGTGTGTGTTGAGAGAGAGAGAGAGAGGGGGGGGGGAAGAGACAGAGAG
>CM060338.1:43180861-43185861 GCA_030674155.1 Stramonita haemastoma | reverse complement strand
GAAGAAAAAGTGCCCTACAGTAATTATAACTCTGTCAGCACAGGACAGTCAGCAGATGGTCGACTAAAAGGGTGTTCAGAGTAGGACGTTTACATAATAACTATGAAGACCTCCTGACTTCAGTGAAAAAACGCAAGCTAAAGTGGTACTGGCACTTCACACTAACATCTGGACTGGCCAAGAGTAGACTGTGCTTCAGGGAACAGTAAGGGGAGGGAGACGAAGAGGCAGACACAGGAAACGATTAAATGGGAAGAAAACATCAGAGAGTGGACAGGCATTGGGTGGAGCGGTCTGTTACGGAGGGCAGAGGGCGGGGGACCGTGAGGAGTGGAGGAAGCTGGTTGCAAAATCTTCATCTAACATACGCAGGACACCACCTACTAAGCCCCCTACTAACGACAGTATTAGCTCAGTCGCGGAGCCAGACCGAGTTAGACGCCCACCCAAGGTGGCGACACCACAACGTCCCTCCAACGACCGCTCTCCTCGAACCTCCAACCCCGAAGGTTTTGACACAAATTCACCACAGGCATAGAAGCATATGGGGAAACCGAACCTGAGGTCACTATGCGACCAGAGCAACCGAGGCCACGGAACCAGAGGCAATTTTTTCATTGCATGATAATCAATGGAAATGAGGATGATATAACCATGCTGCCATGGAAGTGCATGTACTTTGAGACTGCTTGACAGGGCTGTACTCTACGCTTACTGTCATAATATATCCCGGCGTCAACCAGGCCCGAGAGATACAGACACCTGCAGTGTTGGTCAGGATATTTGAGGAGCCACATTCTCAAATTCGCATCCGTAAAGTGGATGAAGCTCGACTGTGTGGTCCCAGTCTCCCCACTGAGCCCACAGCACACTCACTCTGGGTAGGAGCCGGCCGGAGCCCGAAAAATCCCTTTGACTCTCATGGGAATCGAACACACAACCTTCCAGTCCGGAATCCAAGGCGATACATTGTTGATATTGTTGATATCATCATCATCATCATCATCATCATCATCATCATCATCATCATCATCATCATCATCATCATCATCATCATCATCATCACTGTTATTTGTTTGTCCGTCGTGTTCGACGATGACCTCAAAAACAACAGAGGAGGCAGCTGTTTCGGAAACTGGGCAGAAATTTGATTGTAGTGGACATCACTATTATCATCATTATTACTATAACTGAGAGAAGTAGCTCCAAATTGTGGTAGTCGTTATTGTTGTTGTTGTTGTTGTTGTTGTTGTTGTTGTTGTTGTTGTTGTTGTTGTTGTTGTTAAGTTTCCATAATGCTACGCAGTCTGTCTTCCTCTCTACATCGGGCAATCCCTCACTGTCAGACCTGAATGCACAGTTACTGGATGACAAGTTGGCCTGTTTTATTTTATTTATTTCATTTTATTTATTTATTCTTTTATATCGAGGATAATGGAATAAGCAATCATATGCGCTTTTTTTTTTTACATCCAGTCCCCGTGTGTATGCAGTTTTGTAAATGTCATCTGTTCCCATCGGCACGCGATGGCCTACTCTTACGAAAAGCGGAACAGGATTTAACATGTGCGCAAGATGTTCTGCGTGCGTTCGCACACGGGGCCTCAGTTTTTAGTCTCATCCGAAAGACTTTTTGGGGGGGAGTCCTTAATGATTTGATTTGACATGATATATTCTTTTATATCGAGGATAATGGAATAAGCACTCTTGCGATTTTTTACATCCAGTCCCCGTGTGTACGCAGTTTTGTAAATGTCATCTGTTCCCACCGGCACGCGTTGGCCTACTCTTACGAAAAGCGGAACAGGATTTAACGTGTGCGCAAAATGTTCTGCGTGCGTTCGCACACGGGGCCTCAGTTTTTAGTCTCATCCGGAAGACTCTTTTTTTTTGGGGGGGGGGGGGGGGGGGGGTCTTTACTGTAGTCCTTCCTTGTTTGCCCAAGTAGCCTACCTCTCATTTAGGCAGCCATACTCCGACACATGGGGGCGGGATAGCTCAGTGGTCAGAGCACTCGCTTTCCTCAAGTCAAGTTAATCAGCGTCGAGCGTGGTTACTCAGTTGGATGGGTGACCGTTTGCGCGCCTTGGCTTCAGTACAGTTCCCCCAGTTCCCCCAGCTGTAAATGGTTACCTGCCCTCTTTAGGGTCAGGGAAGGTAAAGCAGAGAGGGAGAGGAGATGGGCGCCGCCCTCAATATGCTGGCCCCTAGAGAAGCTGAGGTCTCTGACGTCTCGCTCCCCTACGACCGCCTAGGTTATAGAACATCTTTCCCTTTTTTTTTTTTTTTTTTTTTTTACTCCGACACATGAGATGTCTTTTCTCCTCTCAAGCATAAAGCAGGCTGTTTGTTATCTCAAGAGCTGGGGGAACTGCTAAAAGCAATCTCAAGTTGAAGCAAAACACAGTGTATTCATTTTTCATGTAGGCTGTGACACTTTGCTTACATCAGTAATTGACACAGCTTTTGACCTGAGCCAGGCATTGAGACTTATTATCATGATTTGATGATTTTGATGATGATGATTAATATTATTGCGACGGTAGTGATGGTGATTATCTTCATTTTATCCCTCCTCCTCCTCCTCCTCCTCATCATCATCATCATCGTCGTCGTCGTCGCTGTTATTATTTTTGGTGTTATGATGATGATGATGATGATGATGATGATGATGATGATGATGATGATCTAAAATATATTGTATACCACTTTAAGTCACGGCATATTTCTCTGCATGAAATTCGGGCTGCTCTGCCCGGGGAGAGCGCGTCGCCACATGAGCAGCGCCACCTATCAATTTTTTGTTTTATTTCTTGTCTACAACTGCATTTGTTTTCCTATCAGAGTGGCTTTTTTTCTACAAAAGTTTGCCAGGGACAACTCTCTTGTTGCCTTGGTTTTTTTGCGTGCGAATAATAATAATAACAATAACAACAACAACAACAATAATAATAACAATAATAATAATAATAATAATAATAATAATAATAATAATAATAATAATAATGATGATGATGATGATGATGATGATGATAACAAAAAGCGTAAAGGTGTCCCACAACCTATGTGGTCGTAGGGGAGCGAGGCATCAGAGACCTCAGCTTCTCTAGGGGCCAGCATATTGACGGCGGCGCCCATCTCCTCTCCCTCGCTGCTTTACCTTCCCTGACCCTGAATAGGGCAGGTACCCATCTACAGCTGGGTGGGGTGGGGGACTGTACTGAAGCCAAGACGCGCAAACGATCACCCATCCAACTGAAAACCACGTTCAATGTTGCCTAACCATAGCTTGGGGAAAGCGAGTGCTCGGACCACTGAGCTATCCCGTCCCCAATAATGATGATAATAATAATAATAATAATAATAATATATAATAATAATAATAATAATAATAACAATAATATGTTAAATAAAAATAAAAAACAACAAAAAACCAACACCAAACAAAAACAAAAAATAAAAATAACGATATTATTATTATTATCATCATCATCATCATCATTATTATTATTATTATTATTATTATTATTATTATATATTATTATTATTATTATTATTATTATTTATTATTATTTCAGCCCTAAAGGATGCAGTAATAGTCCACATAGATTTCTCTGCGTGGAATTATGGCCGCCAACGGCAATATTACCGCGTCAGTTATGATTACGGTTGTCATTATGATCATGGTTATTGTTATTGTTATTGTCGTTATTATCATTATTATTATTGTTATTGCCATCATTCTGTGTGCTTAATATTATTTATTTTCCAAAGACGATGGCATGTTTTTGTGTCTTTTCTTTTCAAAAAGGGGAAGGGGGTGGGGAAGTAGAAAACATTTTTTATTCGTTTAGTTCCCTACCCCCCCCCCCCCCTTCTTTGCATACTATAGTTTGATTCTCCAAGAGTCTGGCTTTTTTCCCAACGGGATAATTACAGGCTATGACAACTCTCTTGTTGCTCGGATTTTTTTTGGGGTTTTGTTTCTGCACAAAAAAATGTGTTGCAAACAGGATTTTTAGATTAGTGTCTCACCCGAAAGACTAGCACTCAGACCACCAATGGGTTGGAGAAGGAGAGTGGGGGGAGGGTTTTTTTTAAAAAAAAGGTTTAAAGCTGTGACCTTCCGGCTTTGTGGACCATAGACTCCACAATCATGATTGTCCTTGGAGTGTAGTACTGTCATTGCTGTGCGTAGTTTGGCAGTGGGGGCGGGATAGCTCAGTGGTCAGAGCGCTCGCTTTCCCCCCAGTTAAGTTAAAGCAGCGTTGAGCGTGGTTATTTTTTATTTTTATTTTAATTTTTTTTTATTCTTTTATATCGAGGATAACAGAATAAGCAATCATGTGCTTTTTTTTTTCTTCCGTCCACGTGTGTATGCAGTTTTGTTAAAAATTGTCATCTGTTCCCACCGGCACACGATGGCCTACTCTTACGAAAAGCGGAACAGGAAAAACGTGTGCGCAAGATGTTCTGCATGCGTTCGCACACGGGGCCTCGGTTTAAAGTCTCATCCGAAGGACTTTACCAGTTGGATGGGTGACCGTTTGCGCGCCTTGGCTTCAGTACAGTCCCCCCAGTTCACCCAGTTGTAAATGGGTACCTGCCCTCTTTAGGGTCAGGGAAGGTAAAGCAGCGAGGGAGAGGAGATGGGCGCCGCCCTCAATATGCTGGCCCCTAGAGAAGCTGAGGTCTCTGATGCCTCGCTCCCCTACGACCGCTTAGGTTATGGGACACCTTGACCTTTTTCTCTAGTTTGGTGGTACTAGGCTTAGTTGAACACACCTTGTGAAGGAAGATTGATAGTTGTCTTTTTCCTTACAGCATAAAACCTGCAAATGATGATAATATTGATAATACTAATAATGTCAACACTTAATTTAAGTCGTCATGATGAAAAGAAGAATATAATTGTGATAGTGGCTATGATAATGGTCACAATGATATAATAATAAAAAAAAAAAAAATAAAAAAAAAAAAAATAAAAAAAAAAAAATAAT
>CM060338.1:43173361-43175861 GCA_030674155.1 Stramonita haemastoma | reverse complement strand
ACCCCCCCCCCCTCTTCCCCGGCCTCCTCCTTGAAAATCCCCATCGAAAGTCCAGATGGATTTTTTCCCGTTGTTTTCTTTTTAATTTTTTTTATTATCATCCCCCCCAAAATGCATGTTAAAAAACCCTCATAAAATTCACATCAAAATTGGAGACCATGAGAAGAAAATACAACAAAACAATCATAAAAGTCGACAGATTTGGCAAAAAGGAACAGAGGTGTAGGGATAAATATGACCTAATGGCATTTATGAACAAGCCTGATGTATTCATGGGGCTGTTTAGCGCTGTAGGGCTTACTGGTGCCAATAAAATGTATGGCAGTTATTAGCATGCAGCCGTTTACAAGAAGAAAGAAGCGATAGTTCGGATGTTAAATCACTTTTGTATAGAGCAGTCAAAATGCTCCGGTATTATAGACTCAACACCACACACGACAACACACAACACAGACACAGACCACACAGGACACTCAGAACACAGACACACACACAGAATACACACAAACACACAACACATGAAATGCACACACACACACGCACACACGCACAGCACACCACCACACACCACACACACACACCACACACACACACACACACACACACACACACACACACACACACACACCACACACACACACACAGAGGAAGCAGTACATCATCGAATGCATCTTCTATTGAATCTCCTCTTCTCTCTCTCTTCTCTCTCTCTCTCTCTCTCTCTCTCTCTCTCTCTCTCTCTTCTCTCTCTCTCTCTCTCTCTCTCCTCTCTCTCTCTCTCTCTCTCTCTCTCTTCTCTCTCTCTCTCTCTCTCTCTCTCTCTCCTCTCTTACTGACGTGATTCTTAAAAAAAAAGACAAAAAAAAGAGAAAAAGGAATGATCAAAAGAGTCACCCATATATATCAGCACTGTTACGCTGAATGCAAGGGCTTTGATTATTTGTCTTTGCATGATATAGCGCTTCATTGATTTTTATTTATTTGTTTATTTATTTATTATTATTGTTGTGCTATTGTTATGTTATTATTGTTATTATTATTATTATTATTATTATTATTATTATTATTATTATTATTATTATTATTATATATTATTATTATCACATTATTATCATGAATATAATTATGATTAGATGATGATGATGATGATGATGATATGATTATCGTCGTCGTCGTCGTCGTCGTGTTGTTGTTGTTGTTGATGTTATTATTATTATCATCATCATCATTATTATTGTTGTTAAGAAGACACTAAGGAAGAACCAAACAAAACGGTTAAAAGTGCCTCAACCTCCTATATTGATAATGACAAAGAAAGGTTTAAAAAGAAAAGATGTTTTATTATTTTTTTTACTTTGTATTCAATAATGTCAGACACAGCAGAGATTACTTGTATTGTGCATTGTAGTGTGTTGTATTCAGTTTGTATTTCAGAGTTCTCTGCGTGAACTTCGGGCTGTTAACAAGAGAGAGAGAGAGAGAGAGAGAGAGAGAGAGAGAGAGAGAGAGAGGGGGGGGGGGGAGGGAATGTGTGTGTGTGTGTGTGTGTGTGTGTGTGTGTGTGTGTGTGTGTGTGAGAGAGAGAGAGAGAGAGAGAGAGGGGGGGGGGGGGGAGGGAATGTGTGTGTATGCGTGTGGTGTGTGTGTGTGTGTGTGTGGTGTAGGAGTGGAGAGAGATGTGATGAGAGAGGAGAGAGAGAAGGAGAGAGAGAGAGAGAGAGAGAGAGAGAGAGAGAGAAGGAGAGAGAGAGAAAGAGAGAAAGGAGAGAGAGAGAGAGAATGGGTGTGTATGTGTGTGTGAGAGAGATTTACTTATTCTTTTTTTTATTTATTCATTCTTTTATATCGAGGATAATGGAGTAAGCACTCATTGCTTTTTTAATATTTTTTTTTACATCTAGTTCCCGTGTGTATTCAGTTTTGTAAATGTCATATGTTCCCACCGGCACACAATGGCCTACTTCACGAAAAGAGGAACAGGGTTTAACGTGTGCGCAAGATGTTCTGCGTGCGTTTGCACACGGGGCCTCGGTAATAGTGTCACCCCAAGGACTTTTGGGGAGAGTGGAGTCTGCACTGATGTTAACTCTAGGAGAAAAATCCCCTCGACCGGGAATCGAACCCGGACGTCAAATTGCGAGCGCAATGTTCTGACCACTATGTTATCCCGTCCACCGAGAGACAGAGACAGACAGACAGACAACAGACAAGAGACAGACAGACAGACAGACAGACAGACAGACAGACAGTACAGAGACGAGACACAGAAGAGACAGAGACAGAGACAGAGACAGACAGAGAGGAGGTGGGGAAGGATAGAGGGAGGGAGAAAAGGAATGGAAAAAAAAATGACAGATATTAACATGGCTCTCTTTCATTTCAGAAAGAGAACACACAAAAAAAAACAAAGAAAAAAACAACAAAAAACCCCATAACCAACCCAAACAATACCAAAACCAGAGACGCTTTCTTGTCCACCAGGAAGGCTTGCTTAATGCCA
>CM060338.1:43160861-43170861 GCA_030674155.1 Stramonita haemastoma | reverse complement strand
CCACTCTCTGACCACAAGTAAAAAAAAAAAAAGCGCCTTTACCTCAAGCATATGAAAAATAATGACCTTCACCCTCCGCAATAAAACAGAATTACGACCTTCGCCGCACCTCACTGCCAAGTCTCTCCATTGTTTCACACTTAGGAGAGTGGCAGGCGGGAGGAGCACTCTCCAAAAACAATGAAACCTCCGGCGTCTTTGATGAAAAAGAGCTCTCCTGAGTGAGCGAGAGGAGAGGATTAAACGTAGGGGAGCTGTGATCTGATCTTCACTCTCCTTAGTAGTGTAGTGGGCATAGTATGGGAGTGTTCTCCTCAGACCTGGTTTAGTGTTACTGGTGAAAGGAATGGTGTTGTGTTGTGTGTGTGTGTGTGTGTGTGTGTGTGTGTGTGTGTGTGTGTGTGTGTGTGTGTGTGTGTGTGTGTGGGTGTGGAGGAGAGATGAATGGAGAGAGGAGAGGAGAATGTGTGTTTGTGTGTGTGTGTGTGTGTGTGTGTGTTGTGTGTGTGTGTGTGTGTGAGAGAGAGAGAGAGAGAGAGAGAGAGGAGAGAGAGAGAGAGAGAGGAGAGAGAATGTGTGGTGTTAGTGCGTGTAGTCTGTGTGTGTCTGTGTGTGTCTGTGTGTGTGTGTAGAGCAGAGAGAGAGAGTATGTATGTATGTATGTGTATGTGTGTATATATGTGTGTGTTGTGTGTGTATGTGTATGTATGTGTATATACCCCTAACGTATGACGGGCATAAGGGTATAGATAATGTGAGCAGGACTTTGAGAGTGCACGTGGTTGCTTCCTGTGGGTAAAGCGGACATTTGTTCTGGGGCATTAGTCATCAGGTTTTCATGACCAACTATCAAGACGTTGATCC
Source organism: Stramonita haemastoma (assembly GCA_030674155.1). Taxonomy (NCBI): domain Eukaryota; kingdom Metazoa; phylum Mollusca; class Gastropoda; order Neogastropoda; family Muricidae; genus Stramonita; species Stramonita haemastoma. The sequence goes on along the minus strand of CM060338.1, from coordinate 43,169,997 downwards.
TCACTGTCTGTCTCCTTGGGACTGCACGTCAGAGAAAAAATGGAGAGAGAGAGAGAGAGATAGAAGAGGAGAAGAAATGCTATTGAGGATGAGAGAGATAGATGTGGGAGAGAGGAGATAGGGAGACAGAAGAAACAGACAGACAGACAGACAGACAAACAAGACAGACAGACAGAACAGGACAGACAGACAGACAGGACAGATAGACAGAGAGAGACAAAAACAGAGAAGAGAGGAGAGGTGTATGGGTTTTTTTTATGAAAAAAGGTCACTTTAAATGAGACTGTTGTAGACCCTTTGTGTCAGTATAACTTTGTGCTAGCAGGACTATGTCCGTGGTAGTGTTCTGGTCACGAGTGTAGGTCAGTGGCTGAATAAGTTGGGTTGAGGGATGGAGGGGGCGGGGGGAGGGGGGGGGTGCAAGACGGTTATCGTTTACTTTTGAATGTTTGTGGAGTTTTTCGTTTTGCTCTCTCTCTATATATATGTTATATATTATTAATTTTTATTTATTTTTTTATATCGAGGATAATGAAATCAGCACTCATATACTTTTTTTTTTACATCCAGTCCCCGTGTGTATGCAGTTTTATAAATCTCGTCATCTGTTCCCACCGGCACACAATGGCCTTTCAGGTGGTAAGTGAACAGTGTAATGTGACGACAGTTGTGTGGCCTTGTTTGTGTCTGCTGTGAAACCCTGACTGGAGGGCAGTCACCCTGCACCCCTCATGTGCACCCCTTTAACACACAGCAGGTTTCTCTGCGTGAAATTGGGGCTGCTCTCCTCCCTGGGGAGAAAAGTACACAATAATTATTCACACACACACACACACACACACACACACACACACACACACACACACATACACACACACACACGCGCACCACATCACAAGCACGCGCGCGCATACACATACACACAAAGTAAACAACACACACCATACACACACACGCGTACACACACGCGCATACACACACAGATATATATATTATATATATTTTATTATATTATATATAAACTTCTCTCACTGCATATATATTATATGTAAGACCATTGAGGAAGAGGTTGCTGCCTCAAAAAATTTGGGGGAAAAGTTTACCAAGTGTTTGCTTTAGTTTGTTTCTTTCTCTCTCTCTCTTCTCTCTCTCTCTCTTCTCTCTTCTCTCTCTCTCTCTCTCTCTCTCTTCTCTCTTCTTCTCTCTCTTCTCTTCTCCTTCTCTCTCTCGTCTCTTTCTCTGCCTCGGATGATGACTATAAACCGAGGCCCGTGTGCGAACACACAGTACATCTTTGCACACGTTAAATCCAGTTCCACTATTCGTTAAGAGTAGGCCATCGTGTGCCGGTGGGAACAGATGACAAGATTTACAAAACTGCATACACACGGGGACTGGATGAAAAAGCTCATGAGTGCTTATTCCATTATCCTCGATATAGAAGAATGAATAAATAAATAAATAAATAAATAAATCTCTCTCACACAGCACAGCACAGTACAGTACAATACAGTACACTACAGCACAGCGCAGCACAGCACTATCAGGCCAGGCACCTGGCACAGTCTCTGACTGACTGACTGTGTGTGTGATTGGACAAGGGACCTGTCTGTTGGCTCTTTCCTTTTCCCTGTCCATCCATAGTCAACGTCCATCCATGCCCCTGCCAAAGTTTTAGGGTGGGGTCTGACAGAAACGAAAAAAAAGGAAAGAAAAACCAAAAGTCATATATCATAGTGGAAGTGTGGGTCCATTGCCCTTGTTACTAAATAAATGGGTTATTGTCTGTCTGTCTGTCTGTTTCTTTCTTACGGACCTAGATTCTACTCTCTCTCTCTCTCTCTCTCTCTCTTCTCTCTCTCTCTCTCTCTCTCTCTCTCTCTCTCTCTCTCTCTCTCTCTCTCTCTCTCTCTCTCTCCTCTCTCCCCGACCCCCTTCTCTCCCTCTTTCTCTCCCTCTCTCTCCCCCCTCCCCCCTCTCCCCTCCCAGTCTCTCTCTACATTTGTCTTCTTTTCTCTTTATCTTTGTCAAAAACAGTTTTGCATCGCAATGAAAATCATATAATTGAAGCAAGCAAGGCAGGGAGGCTTTTTTTAAAGAATGGCTTTTTGGGGTCAAAGATTTGACTGCAAAGCCCATTTATCAGAGGTAGAGACTTCAACCCCCCCCCTTTCTACCCCCCCCCCTTCTACCCCCCCCTCTACCCCCCCCCCCATGCCCCTCCTAAGTTCCTTCCACCAGTTATCTCCCCTCCATCCACCAGTACCCCGCCCCCACCTTTCCTCCCTTCCTATCCCTTCCTCCTCTCTTATTCAGCGCATCTTTTTCATCTCACTGTTCAATTCTTTTCATCCAGCCATGGTACATTTGAAGTAGGAATTGGACTGCTTATTTTAAAGCGAAACTTATACCCGAAAAATGGCAAATAATCAAATGCAGTTGCAGACAGAAAAAGAAAAAAAAATACTGGGTTGTGTTGCTCTTGTGGTGACACGCTCTCCCCATGGAGAGAGAGCAGCCCGAATTTTACGCAGAGAAATCTGCCGTGACTTAAAGTGGTATGAAAATAAAATAAAATAAAAGCTTAAGTTAAACAACCCACAAACAGAGATTACTATAAGCATAGAACAAATTAATCACAAGCAGGTGAACACGATTTAATCATTATTAGAAGATAACTTAATCTGTTTGAAACATGAACTACAACACCACACAATTTTGTCATAAATCGGATTGGCGGACAGAATAAACACGATTATGTACTTTGGGGTCATAGACCTTCGCAGCAAGTGTTCGAGGCTTCGAGAAGTGTAGGGCCCTAAGATCACATCGTGTCTAGTCTTTGAAGGCAAAGTGACCCACCCTCAGTCGCGGAGCTGCCTTGTTCTCTCTCTCCTAGGACGTCCCTTCAAGGTGGCCTCTGAAAGGCTCTTGGATGTTGTGTAGTAACCATACCACTTTAGTTGTTGTTTTTTCTGATGACTACTGTACACAGATCTCCATACTGGTCTGGGGTCTGTCTGAGGAGGATGGTGATAGTGTACAGGGTTTTTTTTTTGTTACATGGTCAAGAAGATAGCAGGGGTTCTGCATCATTCCATTGTAACGTCTTCAACTCTTCTCTGCGGGTCTGCTGTACAAAGGCCAGGACTTGCACGCAGACAGGCAAACGAAAAAAACAAAAAAATCCCCCACACCTTGCCAGCATTTTTTTTTATATAGTTTTGTCTGATGGTGTTTTGAACTCTCTGTCCAGACTGGGTGGAGCTTGGCAATGGCCTTTGTATTTGAGCTTTGGCTGTTGTCTTACACCATGCGGTCAGAATATGAGGAGAGAGAGAGAGAGGAGAGAGGAGAGAGAGAGAGAGACAGAGACAGAGACAGAGACAGAGAGACAGAGAGAAAGAGCACTGGTTTTTGCACTAGTATATATATATATATATATATATATATATATATATATATATTATATATATATATAATATATATATTATATATATATATATATATATCGTGTCCTGACAGCTGTGTCAGTTGTGTCAGGTGAACAATCGGAGTGTACTGTCAGCCACTGTGTGGCCCAGGTGAAAGGGAATGACAGATACCAGAATTGTGAGGACTTCTGCACATTGTTCAGTTCACCATCTGGAAAGATACAAATATTTCACTCAACTCCAAGATCAGACTAATGCGCTCCCTTGTCATAACGTTATTCCTGTATACCTGTGAATCGTGGACCCTGACAGCAGATTTGGAGAGAAGAGTACAGACGGTAGAGATGAGATGCCTCCAGAGACTTCTTCGCATCTCCTACAGAGACCATATAAGCAACGAAGACGTGCATAACAGAATCCAGCAAACCATTGGGCGCTAGGAAAACCTATCAATCGTAAAGAAGCGTAAACTTAAATGGTATGGGCATGTCACAAGATCAAAAGGACTTGAAAAGACAATGCTGCAAGGTACTGTCCAAGGAGGAAGAAAAAGAGGCAGACCAAGGAAGAGATGGGAGGACAACATCCGTGAATGGACAGGCCTAGAACTCAACAAAACCCCGAGAAAGGCAGAACAGAGAGAGGAATGGAGGGAACTGGTTGTCAAGTCTTCAGGGGTGCCCCCACGGTCGCCAGACTAAGGGATAGATACATAGATAGATAAATAGATAGATAGACAGGCAGGCAGGCAGGCAGGCAGGCAGGCAGGCAGACAGACAGATAGATAGTGCACATTGTTGACAGCGTTAGTCAGACCACTGCCAAGGCTCATTCTAGGGCGGTGATACCAATGCGTGTGTGTGTGTGTGTGTGTGTGTGTGTGGTGTGTGTGTGTGTGTGTGTGTGGTGTGGTGTGTGTGGTGTGTGTGTGTGTGGTGAGTGAGTGGTGTGTGAGTGTGTGGTGTGTATGTGTCATGCTGCTTCCACCATGATCATGTCAGAAGCTGATTACAGGAACCCCCAAAATAAGATACTGTGAAAATATATCCGATATATCCGACACACACTTTTTTTTTTACTCGGCGTGGCCTTCGGCACAAATGTCACCCCAGTTAAAACTTCCCCCCAGGGCGGTTCTTCCTGCCGCCGTGTTTTGCCTTGGTGTCTTTGGTTGGTCTACACACGTGATCAAGAATGACGTCAAGAGACCAATGGGGTGCCCGGATATTGAAGCTGTAGTGAACTTGTTGTTTCTTTTCTTTGTTTCTCTTGTGTATGAATGAATGAATCACCTCTTATCGATTTGTTACCTTGTTTCCTGTCCATCCACTATCCTCCCTCCCCTCCCCCCACAACTTCTGTCTTCGTCCTCTCTTCTCACTCCTCTTCTGTCTCTGCCTCTCTCTCTCTCTCTCTCTCCTCTCTCTCTCTCTCTCTCTCTCTCTCTCTCCTCTTTCTCCCTCCCTCCCCTCCCCCTCCCCCCTCCCTCCCCCTCTCCGTCCCTCCCTCCCCTCTCCACCCCCTCTCTCCCTCCCTCCCCCTCTCCCTCCCTCTCTCTCTCCTCCCTCTCTCTCCCTCCCCCCTCTCTCTTTCTCTCTCTGTGAGATATGGTATAACGTGAGCAAAGTGTGCATGACGTCTCTCTCTAAGCGGCTGTGTTATTGTCCAGCATCTTCGTAATGGGGCCCAGAGGACTGCTCTTTGGGGCCCATTTCCCTAACGAACGCAATTTGTCCCCCCCACCCCCCACCCCCCTCAAGTCTTTGGCAATGAGCCCAGAATCTGCAGAAGGACGAAGGAGGGAGATGACAGGGAAGACTGATGCCTCAGAGAAGAAGGATGACCTCGCTTTGTTAGCCAGACCTCTGGGAGATGTTGAGGGTTAAGTTAGGTGGCTTCATTACAAGCGCTTCCAATCACAACCTTCCAAATGTCCACAGACGTAAAAGAAAAGAAAAAAAATGACAGTAGTTGGAGAGATAACAATAGGAGCAGTTTTACACACGCATACACACACATACACGCACGCACGCACGCATACACTCACACACATACTCACGCACGCACGCACACGTACACACGTACACACGCTCACACACACACATACACACACACACACACACACACACACACACACACACACACACACACACACACACACACTCACACGCACGCACACACGAACGCACGCACCCCTTACCCCCACCCCACCCCACCCCCACACAAAATGTTCCCAGGGATAATTTTTTTCTGGTCTCTTTATGTTGTGAATAAAGACATAATATTATTAACGATCGTTGGGTGGATACAATATCAATCTGTCCTGGGGAGCTCCGATGTGACCCAGGGGGAAAACCCCTACACATCACCCAGTGATCATGTTTTTTTAGGTGAGCTTGGAAAAAGCGTCAGGCTTGATTTGAAACATGGCCAAACTTTAATGTGCACATAGGATATAGACTGGTGTTGGTGCTCTCCACTGTTTTGGTCCTAAAGTTTGACATTTTCCAGACCAGTTTTTTGGAGGAAAGTCTATCCATCAGGGGACGGGATAGCTCAGTGGTCAGAGCACTGGCTTTCCCCAAACTAAGCTTAAGCAGCATTGAGCATGGTTACTAATTGGATGGCTGACCGTTTGCGCGCCTTGGATTAAGTACAGTTCCCCAGTTCACCCAGCTGTAAATGGGTACCTGCCCTCTTTAGGATCAGGGAAGGTAAAGCAGTGAGGGAGAGGAGATGGGTGCCGCCCTCAACTTGCTGGCCCCAAGAGAAGCTGAGGTCTCTGATGCCTCACTCCACTGCGACCACCTAGGTTATGGACACCTTTACCTTTTATCTTTCTGTCCATCATTGTTTCTAACCACTGGGCCAAGGGAGGCAAGGCAAGAGAGAAGTTGAGTTGACAGTCCAACGTGGAAGTTTTTTTTAAGAGTAGTAGGCACCCGTCAGTCTCGGAAGACTATGGAGTTGTTTTTAGAGCGCAAAGCCTGGGTAGGTAAGTATGGAGGGTAAGCTGTTACCCATGCAGCAGACCCCCCTCTCCACGCCACTAGAATAGTCCATTGGAAAGGCAATGACCGATACGAATGGTTCCAGCGCCATCGCAGGAGTCACACAACGTTGCCATATACAGCCCCGAGCCGCCCTGGGACTCCAACTCCCCAATTTTTCCTGAGGGATGGTGTCTAAACACGACACCTGTGTGCATGCTGGTTTGTTATTTGTTTTCATCCGCTCCTACCGGCACACGATGGCCTGCTCTTCCGAAAGGCAGAACTAGTTTTCAACGAGTGCGCAAGATGTTCTGCGTGCGTTCGCACTCGTGGCCTTGATTTATAGTATCAGCCGGAAGACTTTGACATTCAGTTCAATTTTTTCGTAAAACTGGGAAGAAAGGGCGAGACTGGGAAACGAACTCAGAACCTCACGGTTTATTTGTTGGCAGGCGAACGTCTTAACCATCCTGCTATTTTCCTCCTTGACCACACACGTAACACACACACACCACACACTACACACACACACACACACACACACACACCACACCACACACACACACACAGACACACACGCGCGCACACACACATACACGCACACACACACACACACAAACATAGCACACAACACACACGCAAACATACACACAACACGCACACACATATACACACACAAACACAACACAACACACACACACACAACACACACACAAACACAACACACACACAACATACACATACAACAACACCACAACCACACACACACACACACACACACACACACACACACACACACACACACACACACAACACACACACACAGCTTACACACACAACACAACCCCCCCACAAACACAACCCCCCCACCCCCCACCCCCCCACACACATACACACCCACACCCACACCCACACCCACCCACCACCCACCCACACACACACACACACACACACACACACACACACACACACACACACACACACACACACACACACACACACACACACACACACACACACACACACACAAACACACTCTTACACACACACACACACACAAACACACATACACACACAACACAACACAACACAAACACCACCCCCCCCCCAACCCCCCCCCCCCCCCCCCACACACACAGAGAAATAAAACGATGAAAAAGGCAGCAAGCAGTGTGTGAAGCATGCACCATATGTTGTGGTCCTGTCTTCCCCCAACCATGTCCCCTACTCCAGCCTTTTTCCCCTCACTGCAAGCAGTGTCCCGCTGGGTTATGTCTTGGCCCCCACCTTTCCTTGTTCCTTTTATCTTTTTCTTCTCTCTCTCTGTCTCTCTCTCTCTCTGTGTCTCTCTGTCTCTGTCTCTCCCTCTGTGTCTGTCTGTCTCTGTCTCTCTCTCTTTCTCTCACTCTCTACTCCTCTCCCCCCTCTCTCTCTGTCTCTGTCTCTCTCTCTCCCCCCCCCTCTCTCCCCTTCTCTCCCCCTCTCTCTCTGTCTCTGTCTCTCTCTGTCTCTCTCTCCTCTTCCCTCCCTCCCTCCCTCCATCTGTCTCTCTCTGTTTCTCTCTGTCTGTCTGCCTGCCTGTCTGTCTGTCTGTCTGTCTGTCTGTCTCTCTCTCTCTCCCCCTCCTTCCCCCCCTCTCTCTCTCTCTCCCTCCCCTTTCTCTCCCTCTTTCCTCCCCCCCCTCTCTCTCTCTAATAATTATATCGATTCAACCTTGCTTCGATTCACATTCACTGAAATCTACGTTCCATGACAAGAAATAAACGTTATAGTGAAAGTGTGATGTCTCCCTTGGCACTTTGAATAGTGTGTGTGTGTTTGTGTTTGGGTGGGAATGATGATGATGATGACGACGTACGTGTGTGTGTGTGTGTTTTGTGTGTGTGTGTGTGTGAGTGTGAGTGTGTGTGTGTGTGTGTGTGTATGTTGTGTGATTTGGTGGGAGTGGGGGTGGGGATGAGGTGTGTGTGTGTGTATGTGTGTGTGTGTGTGTGTGTGTGTGTGTGTGTGTGTGTGTGTGTGTGTGTGTGTGTGTGTGTGTGTGTGTGTTCGTTTTCAAGTCTATCCACTGAAAAGTGATTTAAGACAGGACATGGTGAGGAGAAGGAGATAGGTGTGAATATAAGTGTGTTTGTTTGTCAAGTTGAATGAATGGTACGAGGAAGAAAACAGATCTAACCATGAGAAACTTATTGAACTGTACATACAAAATGAAGCAAAGGAAAAAAGATAAGCTTCAATCAGCGCGAGTGCGCACACACGTGTGTGTGTATGTGTGTGTGTTGATTGGATTTGATTTATTTGATTTATTCTTTTATATCGAGGATAATGGAATATGCACTCTTGTACTTTTTTACATCCAGTCCCCGTGTGTATGCAGTTTTGTAAATGTCATCTGTTCCCACCGGCACACGATGGCCTACTCTTACGAAAAGCGGAACAGGATTTAACGTGTGCGCAAGATGGTGTGTGTGTGTGTGTGTGTGTGTGTGTGTAGGTGTGTGTGTGTGTGTTTAGGTGTAGGTGTGTAGGTGTGTGTGTGTGTGTGTGTGTTTTGGTGTGTGTGTGTGTGTGTGTGTGTGTGTGGTGTGTGTGTGTGTGTGTGGTGTGTGTGTGTGTGTGTGTGTGAGTGTGGTGTGTGTGTGTGTGTGTGTGTGTGTGTGTGTGTGTGTTTGGAAGAGCGTTGTTTCTCTACCTGAAATTTCATTT
>CM060338.1:43143361-43155861 GCA_030674155.1 Stramonita haemastoma | reverse complement strand
ATTTTGCGCTAGGAGCCTTTAAAGGCAGGTGGGGGTCAAGTTGTCAATTTTGTGATTTTGATTGATTATTAAACTAGATCTGTTTATTTATCTAATAATGAAATATCAAGGTATAATTTTGATTCCTTTTGCTTTTAAATGTGTTTTGAAAATACCAAAGCACTCATTCTGACAACCTGTTACAAAAATAAACTTGCCCGTTTCTCATTTTGTCACATCCTGCAGTCTATCATTTCAATTTGTAATAATGTTGCACAGAATTGTCCGATTTTCAATCTGTTTTTTGTATTTGATAGCCACATTATTGCACATTAATAACATGTGAATAACTAAAAATTGATCTCATGTGCACTCCGTCTCATTATGTGGTGGAGCGTCACAATTTTACACACACACACACACACACACACCACACACACACACACACACACACACACACACACACAGCATAACACAACACACACACACAAACACACACACACACAAACATACACACACATACACATACCCCCCACACCCACATTCCCCCCCCCCCCCCACACACACACACAGGTGACCATGCCGTGGATCGGTGGTCCAGGTGGTAACGCGCCTTGCCTAGAAAGCAAAAAGTCCGCGTCGGAGTGTGCGGTGGTTCGTATCCCATTTGGGCCCAAAACTTTTCCCCCATCTATTAGACCCTGAGTGGTGGTCTGGGCGCTAGTCTTTCGGATGAGACGATAAACCGAGGTCCCGTGTGTTACACATCATTATTTAGTACACCTAAAAGAACCCACTGCAACAAGGGGGTTGACCCTGGCAAAAGTGTGAAGAAAAAAGCCACTCTGATAGGGAAACAAATAATAGTTACATGCAGGAAAAAGAAAAAAAAATGGGTAGGCGCTGCACTTGTGGCGACGCGCTATCCCCGGGAAGAGAGAGCAGCCCGAATTTCACGCAGAGAAATCTGCTGTGACACAAAGTGGTACAAAATACAAAATACAAATTCCACGGGGATTGCCTCCTAACAGCAGACCCCTTGTGTGATGGCAGGATCTTCAGCAGCAGCAGCAGCAGCAGCAGGAGGGGATGCAGGGATCCGGAGATACCGCACCGCCTTCACCAAGGAGCAGATCTCCCGCCTGGAGAAAGAGTTCGCCAAGGAAAACTACATCTCCCGCCCCAAGAGGTGCGAGCTGGCCTCGGCTATGAACCTGCCTGAAAGCACCATCAAGGTAGGACTTGAGAGAGAGAGGGAGGGGAGAGGGGGAGGGGGAGAGGGTGGAGGGGGAGAGAGGGGGGGGGGGGGTAGAGAGATTGGGGGGGGAGAGGGAGAGGGAGGGAGGGGGGAGGGAGAGAGGGGGGGGGGGAGATGGGGGGCGGGGAGGGGAGAGAGAAGGGGGAGGGAGGGAAGGAGGGAGGAGAGAAGAGAGAGAGAGAGAGAGGAGAGAGAGAGAGAGAGAGAGAAGAGAGAGAGAGAGAGGGAGAGAGAGAGAGAGAGAGAGAGGAGAGAGAGAGAGAGAGAGAGAGAGAGAGAGAGACAGACAGACAGACAGACAGACAGACAGACAGACAGACAGACAGACAGACAGACAGACAGACAGACAGACAGACAGACTGACTCACTCCAGACTTTTACTCTGCATCGGCCCTTAACCCCAATACAGAAGCAAATTGGGCACAGAGAATGACCACGCGATAAGTGTTGTAAAGTGGTGGTTCGAATCCCGTTTGGGCCCAAAACTGTTCCCCCATCCATTAGACCATGAGTGGTGGTCTGGGTGCTAGTCTTTCGGATGAGACGATAAACCGAGGTCCAGTGTGATACACATCATTATTTAGCGCACGCAAAAGAACCCACGGCAACAAGGGTGTTGTCCCTGGCAAAATTCTGTAGAAAAAGGTCACTCTGGTAGAGAAACAAATACAGTTGCAGACAGGAAAAAAAATAATGGGTAGGCGCTGCACTTGTGGCGACGCGCTCTCCCCGGGGAGAGCAGCCCGAATTTCACGTAGAGAAATCTGCTGTGACATAAAGTGGTATAAGGCAGAAGTCGGAATGCAGGTACTTTAATGATAGGTAAAGCAAAGCCGCATACGCAAAATCTTACCATTGATAAACATCGGAACTCTAGCTAGCCCAGGAAAAATAATCATAACTAACACATTGACTCGTCTTGTCTTTTCTTCTTCTTCTTCTTCTTCTTCTTCTTCTTCTTCTTCTTCTTCTTCTTCTCTTCTTCTTCTTTTTCTTTCTTCTTCTTCTTCTTCTTCTTCTTCTTCTTCTTCTTTCTTTTTTTCTTCTTCTTCTTCTTCTTCTTCTTCTTCTTCTTCTTCTTCTTCTTCTTCTCTTCTTCTTCTTCTTCTTCTTCTTTTCTTCTTCTTTCTTCTTCTTCTTCTTCTTCTTCCCATTAGTTAAAGTAGCAGTAGCAGTAGTAGTAGGAGTAGGATGAGGAGAAGGAAGAGGAGAAGGAGGAGGAGGAGCAGCAGCAGCAAATATATTATTGCTAATGTTATGTTTTGTTGCTGATGCTGTAAGAACTACACTCATTAGTATAATCATTGCTGCTGCTTTATAATAACCGTGGATGGATGTTTCAGATGTGGTAGGAACTAAACACACAAGTAAAATCCTTGTCGCCTTGTTTCAGGTGTGGTTTCAGAACCGACGGATGAAGGACAAACGTCAGCGGATGTCGCTGACGTGGCCGTACGGCATCCCTCTGGACCCCAACCTTTACGCCTACATCGCCGCCGCCAGCGCCACCTTGCCCTTCCGCCCCCCGCCCTCTGGCCACCACGGCCCCGCCCCCCCCTTCCCCCACCCTGGCGCGGCACACCCCTCCGCCTTCTCCCTCCCCGCCCTGCAAGCTCGAGCCGACCTGCTGACGTCACGGTCGGAGCTGCTGACGTCACCCGGGGAAGGCTTGAAGAGCGCGGACCTGCTGACGTCGTCCCCCCATCCCGAGCTGTTGCTGAAAGCGGAAGCTTCTGCCCCGTCTCCTCTCGGGGTCCCCAAGGTCAGCGCCTCTGTCCTTGACCCTCGCGCGTCTTTGACCTCGGGGTCACTGTCGTCGTCGTCGACGTCGTCGTCCTCGTCGCCGTCGTCGTCGTTCCCTCTGGGGATGGGGGTGTCGCCCACAGCGGCGGCGGCGGCCGCGGCAGCCATGTCTGCCTGGAGCGGTCTGTCTCTGGGGTCTGGGGGTCCAAGGTTTGCTTCTGCCCGCTGCTCCCCGGAGTGCACAGTCTGGCCGCTCACCTCGCCCTCCCCCTCCCCTGCTGTCCTGGGCCTCCTCCCTCCCCCCTCCCCCCAGGTCACCTTGGTCAGGTCTGCGACCTACCTTGTGAGTTGTCTGCAACCAGACTGGAATTGTCTGTAACCATGCCTTGAGAATCAAGTGCATCTGACTTGTGAATCATGTCTGCAGCAGACTTGTGAATCGTGTCTGCAGCTATGACGTGTGAATTAGTCTGCAACCGTGACCTCTTGTAAATTAGTCTGCACCATGACCTTGTGAATCAGTCTGCAACCATGACCTTGTGAATTAGTCTGCAACCATGACCTTGAGAATCAGTCTGCAACCATGACTTGTGAATCATGTCTGCAGCTATGACCTTGTGAATTAGTCTGCAACCATGACCTCTTGTAAATCAGTCTGCAACCATGACCTTGTAAATCAGTCTGTAACCATGACCTTGGGAATCAATCTGTAACCATGACCTTGGGAATCAAGTCTGCAACCATGACCTCCTTGTGAGTCAAGTCTGCAACGATGACCTTGTGAATCAAGTCTGCAGCCATGACCTTGTAAATCAGTCTGCAGCCATGACCTACTTGTAAATCAGTCTGCAGCCATGACCTACTTGTAAATCAGTCTGCAGCCATGACCTACTGTAAATCAGTCTGCAGCATGACCTACTGTAAATCAGGCTGCAGCCATGACCTACCTGTAAATCAGTCTGCAGACATGACCTTGTAAATCAGTCCGCAGCCATGACCTACTTGTAAATCAGTCTGCAGCCATGACCTTGTAAATCAGTCTGCAGCCATGACCTACTGTAAATCAGTCTGCAGTCATGACCTTGCAAATCAGTCTGCATGCCATGACCTACTTGTAAATCAGTCTGCAGCCATGACCTTGTAAATCAGTCTGCAGCCATGACCTACTTGTTAATCAGTCTGCAGCCATGACCTTGCAAATCAGTCTGCAATCATGATCACCTTGTGAATCAGACAACAACCATGATTAATAATGATAAAACATGGAATTTGTATAGCGCTTTATCTTGCAAAAACAAATTAAAGCGCTTGCATTCAACCTATACAACACACAAGCAATCGATGACAATTGTTAGTTTATAGCAAATTCGAATGTATATTATACACAGACACGCGCGCGCGCGCGCGCACACACACACACACACACACACACATACACACACCCACACACACACACACACACACACACACAACTACTATGACCCCCCCTCCCCCCTTTTCCCTAATCCACCCCCACCTCCTCCTCCTCTTCTCCCCTCCGCTTCACCAATCCAAATGAGAGATCCTCATCCTTCAGGATAGAACGTTGCTGGCTGATCAAAAATGTCTTTGTGCAGTCTCTCAGAGGAGGAAGATTGGCGTAGGTTTCTGAACAGGAGGAGAGAGAGAGAGAGAGAGAGGAGAGAGAGAGAGAGAGAGGAGAGGAGAGAGAGAGAGAGAGAGAGAGGAGTGTTTTATTATTTTTTATTTTATTTTATTTTATTCTTTTTATGTGAAGGAAAATGGGATAAGCACTCTTGTGTTTTTTTTTCCCTTTATACATCCAGTCCCCGTGTGTATGCAGTTTTGTGAATCTTGTCATCTGTTCTCACCGGCACACGATGGCCTACTCTTACGAAAAGCGGACGTGTGCGCAAGATGTTCTGCGTGCGTCCGCACACGGGGGCCTCGGTTTATATAGTCTTATCTGAAGGAAGGAAGGGTGTGTGTTTGTGTATGTGTGTGTGTTGTGTGTGTGTCTGTGTCTGCGTGCGTGCATGCGCGCGTATGTGCGCGTGCACACGCAATATTCACGGTCACCGGAGGAATATGGTGGTCAAAGAAACGGAGAACTGGTGGGTGGAGGGAGGACGATGAAATGACGTTGATGAATTATCACAGTGAAGCTGGCATGGAATATTCGATACCTGACCGGCTAATGGAGTTCTAGCTGTATAGCAGCCTTAGCTGAAAGAAGACAGAAGACAGGCCTGGGGTAGAGACGCTGGCTGGTGACAAGCGGGCAGTTGTGACGCTCCACCACGAAATGAGTCGCCTAGCACCTGACCCATTTTTGCGCTAGGAGCATTATTAAAGCAGGTAGGGGTCAAATTGTTGAGCACCTGACCCATTTTCCCGCTAGGAGCCATTAATTAAAGGCAGGTAGGGGTCAAATTGTTGAGCACCTGACCCTTTTTTCGCTAGGAGCCATTAAAGGCAGGTAGGGGTCAAAGTTGTCGATTTTAAGACTTTGATTCTATATATCAAAAAAACAGTAGCCAGTGTTCTACCTTGTGGTGACATACAAAGTATAGTGGTGTTTCTTTTGCTTTTTAACGTGTTTTTTAAAATACCAAAGCCCTCATTTTGGCCACTTATTAGAATGCTTAACTTGTCAATTTCTCGATTTGTCATTTCCTACAGTCTTTTATTTCAAGTTGTAATAACTTTTTTAATATATAGAATTGTCAGATTTTCAATCTGGTTTTTGTAGTGTACGGCCATTATATTGCAAATTAATAGCATGGCAATAACTACAAATTGACCTGGTGCAATGCGATTCTTTATGTGGTGGAGCATCAGATTTGGTCACTGCTGGACATTGTGTGGTGGACATGGTTGTGTAGGTTTTGACCGTTGCATGAAGTCGAGTTGGTGGTTCTAGCTGATGACATGGAGTTTGTAGATTAAAAAAAACAACAACAAACCCAAACCAGTTCAGTGAGTTTAATCTTTGTTCCCTAGGAGACAAAGCATTGCGTGTGAGGTCATGATGTTTGTTGGTGACAATGGAAAAAAAAAAGAGTCAGGTTGGATTATATGTGTGTTGTTATAGAAGATTATAAAGAAGAAGAAGAAGAAGAAGAAGAAGAAGAAGAAGAAGAGAAGAAGAAGGAAGAAGAAAAGAGAAGACGAGGGTCAACATGTTAGTTTTGTGTTGACAACAGAAGAGATTTTTTTAAAAACCAATTTTAATCAGGATCTGACTGCTTTTTTTGCTCAAAAACTTGAAAGAAACTTGACAACTGATCTGCACAGTTTTGGAACAAACTGAACAGGATGGGGAAAGCTTCGGGAGGGAAAAGGAAGGGGTGGGGGTGGTCTGGAGGCTCTTGTCTGTGTGAATGATAATTCTTCAGCGGGGCAGTTTGGAATCTACCGTGTCTGTACAGAGTGTGTATTGTGTTGTGCTGAAGAGAAGTGTGTGGTTGTGTGTGTGTGTGTGTGTGTGTGTGTGTGTGTGTGTGTGTGTGTGTGTGTGTGTGTGTGTGTGTGTGTGTGTGTGTGTGGTGTTTTGGGGGGGGGGGGGTGGTAGTGTTAGAGGCTTGTAGGTGGATGGAGGAAGAGGGGTGTGACTGTCGCAGAATGGATACAGCGCCAGGAACTAGGAGCAGGAAGGGAGACTGGCAGTCAGTCTGGTTGTGTGTGTGTGTGTGTGTGTGTGTGTGTGTGTGTGTGTGTGTGTTGTGTTGTGTTGGTGTGTTTGTGTGTGTGTCTGTGCGTGATGCGTGTGTGCGTGCATGCGTGTGTGTGTTCGTGCGTGCATGCAGTGTGTGTGTGTGTGTGGGGTGGGGGGGGGGGGGGGGGCGTCGTTGACTTTTTGACAAGTGAATGGTATTTTGTTTTCATGGTTCAAGTCTTCCAGTCACTTTTTTTGCAGCACAAAGAAAAGGATGCTGATGTGTTCCCCCGTTATGTAGAATATGTTTTCAGTTTAGTAAGATGTATATATTTTTTGGTGTTCAGGTATTGTTCCAAAATGTATGGTTTGGAAACTTGAGTTCTCTCTCTCTCTCTCTCTCTCTCTCTCTCTCTCTCTCTCTCTCTTCTCTCTCTCTCTCTCTCTCCTCTCTCTCTCTCTCTCTCCCCCTCCTCTCTCTCTCTCTCTCTCTCTCTCTCTCTCCTCTCTTCTCTCTCTTCTCTCTCTCTCTCTCTCTCTCTTCATCTATAGATATTGATATAATAACTCAAGTTATTATTTTTTGTTCATACAACATGTTCATATGCTGCAAAACACTAGCGTTGGTAGGTGAGAGTTTGGAGACTGGGTTGTGTTAAAATGAATTAATAACTTATTGAATTAATGGATTCATGAAGAGGGTGTTTGTGATTTTCCATTCAAATGTCTGTGTGCTTAACAGCAACAAGTCAAGCGCCTTGTAAAGCAAATTTATCCATCAAATAGGCGTCTACCTCAACACAACTTGGAATTGGACGTTGGCACTTAAAATTTAATGTGTGTAGTAAAGCAGCAAGATGAATGAAGTTTCACCATGAAAAATAAGAATTGTTTGATAATTATGTGAAAACAGCAGCAACTTCAGCAACGTCGGTTTTTATATTAGTTTTTTATTATATTATTTTTATTATTATTATTATTATTATTATTATTATTATTATTATTATTTTATTATTATTATTATTATTTTATTTATTTTATTTTTTTTTAACTGTTCTAGGTCACGCTGATGACCCCACGAGCAGCAGGCATTAATTAAGATAATAAATCATTACCTTCGTCCAGGACACCTAATTCCTGATTGCATACTTGGTGTCGAAGTAAAGATTGTTGATCTCAGTGTTTTCACACATTTGTCACTCCATCACTCCAACAAATCGACTTTGTTTTTTGCATGAAAAAAGTCAGTCAGTATCCATGTTTGAGCAATGCCTTTACAGTGCTTTGTGGATGAAAGCACATGACCTTGCTGTAAAGCTGTTTTTACAGTGACGTGGAACTCCTCCTGATGTGTTTACAGCGTCAGCCACTTGCTTACATGTAAATTATGAATGTGAAAAGCATCCAAGCAGGTGGTAGGTTTGATTCCAACCAGACCCAATTTTCTACTTAGGTGACTGATTTCTATCAACATGAAAACAAAAACCCGGGTTAATGTGGGGTTTTTGTGTTTTAAGAGTTTTAGGCTTGTTTTCTGAACTTTTGTTGTTTGGAGCTTTTTTAGGGGGGGGGGGGGGGTTGTTTTGGTTGGTTTGTTGTTTTTTAATGTACAAATCAACAAACTTTTTTGGGCAGATCTATTGGTTTGATTTTTTTGGGTCAAAACTAGACACAAATACTAATTTTGGTGGGAAACCTGCTCTTTGTGTTAAAGTTTTAGGCACAAGCCTGTTCAAATGTGTCTCTTTTTTATCTTGTGTACTTCATGGTTGTCACTGAGCATTGGGATGTAATATGATTTTGCTTTCCCGTGACGCTGTCATGCAGGGTACAATGATTATGATGAAGATTGTAAAGCCATTTTGTTTTGTTTTGTGTGTTGCTGGTTTGTTTGGGGGTGTTGATCTCTCCACAAGTTTATTTATTCCTTCATTGCTTTGTTTGTACTTACCAGGAGTTAAGACAAACCTGTTAGAATGAAATTTTAATCTGCTTGTTTCTCTTTGTGTGAGTGTGTGTGTGTGTGTGTGTGGTGCGTGTGGTGTGTGTTGGTGTGCGTGTGGTGTGTGTTGTGCTGTGTGTTGTGTGAGTGTGAGTGTGTGTGTGTTGTGAGTGAGTGTGTGTGTGTGAGTGATGTGTGTGTGTGTGTGTGTGTGTGTTGTGTGTGTTGGGTGTGTGGTGTGGAGGAGGGAGAGAGAGAGAGAGAGAGAGAGAGAGGAGAGAGAGAGGAGGAGGGAGAGAGAGAGAGAGAGAGAGAGAGAGAGAGTAAGAAGTTATATTTGTGTTATGATGTTCATTTGTAGTTTGGGTTTTGTCTGGAGGTTTTTTTCTATTGGAAATTATTTTGACTGTATTGAAAAATCGACATGTTTATTTTTGATTTTATTGTTGGAGGATAATTTTTCCTATGAAGAAGGAAAGCTGTGTATAGTGTAACTGTTTTGGTTCCGCTGTCATTTGCTCATGAAGAATTATATCAACCTTGAGTTGTGTTAGTATTGGCGTCTCCATTTTGTTTTTTGAGTGTGTGTGTATGTGTGTGTATGTATGTATGTATGTATGTATGTATGTATGTATGTATGTATGTATGTATGTATGTATGTATGTATGTGTGATGTTGTGTATGTATGTATGTGTGGTGGGTGTGTATGTGTGTGTGTGTTACTGTGTGTGTGTACATGTGTGTACGTTGTTGTACATGTGTGTGTACATGTGTGTGTGCATGTGTGTGTGTGTGTGTGTGTGTGTGTGTGTGTGTGTGTGTGTGTGTGTGTGTGTGTGTGTTGTGGTGTGTGTGTGTGTGTGTTTTCTTCCGAGGATTCCCGAAATCATGCATTTGCTCAACTTCCATCTCCATGATAATTATTAGCCTGAAATTATGGCGAACTCTTGAATTTTGACTCCAGTGTGATTCCATTGGTTCATGCAGACTATGCTGATTCACAGGATAGACTGTTTGCTGTTTGGATAATAATCGTTATTATTATACTCTGTTATGTTTTTTTTATTTATTCGTTTCTTTATTTGGTTTCTTTTAATATTTTTGGTTTTGTTTTGTTGTTCTCCTTCTGCTTCGTTGTGTTTTGTTTTCACTTTGATCGTTTAATAGCTTCTGAAAAAATGAGTGGCTTTTCAACTTCAACCTCCACCCCCCCCCCCTGTCAAAACGACTGAAAACAATGGTTCATCTCTTCTACTCTTCTGTCTGTCTTCTGTCTCTCTGTCTGTCTCTCTGTCTGTCTGCTTTCTATGTCTGTCTTCTTCTCTGTCTCTCCACCTCTCTCTCTCTCTCTCTCCTCTCTCTCTTTCTCTCTCCCCCTCCCTCTTTTACTCTGTCTGTCTTCTATCTCTCTCACATACACACGACGCATCGCGGCACACCACACACACACATATTCTCACACACACGCTAAAACACTGCAATACTCATTACAACCACTATCACCCACCTTACGCCCCCACACAACACATCACCACACTACTCCAACCCTCTACGCGGTCGCCCGCGCGCGCTGCGCCACCACACACCACACACCACACCCACACCTCACACACACACCCACCAGCACACACCCCATACACACATGCACACACTCACACCACACACACATTCATTTTTCTTCACACAGCTAGCTGTGTGAATAACTGAATGTGATTGCTGGTGTACTTTTGTCGTGATGTCCCCACCTCTCTGCATCACCAACAAACATCACCACACGTAGCTCGCAGAGTTCCTTCACCCTGAGTTGTCCTCTTCCCTTCCCCGGTCATGTCCACTCCTACCCCCCACCCCCACCCCCACCCGTATCCCAACCCCCACCCCATGCCACATTTTCCTCCACATCTTGTCAATTTTTCCATCCCCTGCCATTCATCGTCGTAAGGGGACAGGATAGCCTCGTGGTCAGAACATTGCGCTTGCAATTTGACGACCCGGGTTCGATTCCCGTTGCGAGGAGATTTTTCTCCTGGAGTTAACATCAGTGCTGACTCCACTCTCTCCAAAAGTCCTTCGGTTGGGACTTTAAAAACCGAGGTCCCGTGTGCAAACGCACGCAGAACAACTTGCATACACGTTAAATCCTGTTCCGCTTTTCGTAAGAGTAGGTCATTGTGTGCCGGTTGGGAACAGATGACAAGATTCACAAAACTGCATACAAAAGGGACTAGATGTTAAAATGCACATGTGTGCTTATTCCATTATCTTCAATATAAAAGAATAAATAAATAAATAAATAAATAAATACATGTTTTGCCATTCTTCTCCTCATATTCAGCCATTTTTCCCACGTCTTGCCATTTTCCGCCATGTCTTGTCATTCTTTCCCCATGTCTTGCTATTCTTTTCCCCCATATCTTGCCATTTCATTCCCACGTTTTGTCATGCTGTTCCACAAGTCTTGTCATTTTTTCCCCCCAATTTCTTGCCATTCACCAGATTTGACCATTCACCCAAGTCTTGCCATTCTTTTCCCCACTGTCTTGCTATTCTTTCCCCCAATATCTTGCCATTCTTTTCCCGAATATCTTGCCATTCTTTTCTCCACGTCTTGCCATTCTTTTCCCTTATATCTTGCCATTCCTTTTCCTCACATCTTGCCATTCTTTTCCCCAATGTCTTGCCATTCTTTTCCCCAATATCTTGCCATTCTTTTCCCCCGAGTCTTGCCTTTCTTTTCCCCGTGTCTGATTATTATTTTTTTCTCAATATCTTGCTATTAATTGGCTTACGACCTACATTCCTACCGTTTTATGCCCTGCGTTTTACAAGAACAATGGAGTAGCGATTTTTTGGGGGTTAATATTAAAAAAATTTTTTGGTTGTTTTTGACTGTTTTTTTTTCCATACAATAAAACATCATCTGTATAATATCTTGATTTTTATTTTATTTTATTTATTAACTGACGGCTGTAAACGTGATACTGTAAACATTTTGATGGGCACATAGTGTCCATTCTGTAAACATTCTTCTGATTTTATTTCCTTGTTATTTTTCATTGATATATATTTTTGTGCCTGTGTTGCACTTTCCATATTCTTTCTTTCTAGTATCGTTTGTTTTGTTCGGGGGTGTTTTTTTTGTCCTTTACCTGAAAAGATTTTTCTCTGTTAAAAAAAAAACACTAACATTTGAGGATGATAACACAATGACCAAGAGCGTAAGCATCTTTAGCATGACGTATACTCGTTATTTGTCACTGATTGGCTGAAAGGTTTTTTCCAATCAGGAAGTGTGTTCTTCTGCAAGTGAATTGGATTGGAAGTTAAAATAAACAAACAAACAAACAGAACTTATATTAGTTTGCGTCATTTTACCTGTGTGTGTGTGTGTGTGTGTGTGTGTGTGTGTGTGTGTGTGTGTGTGTGTGTTGTGTGTGTGTGTGTTTTGACTTCAGCTTTGTTTTGACTTCAGCCTGCAGTCTTACATGGGGTTCTCACATAGTTCCTGCGTGTGGATGCTGGGGGCCTGTCAGTAAAAATAACATTCCCACTTTTCTGAAATTCTGAGCTAGAAATTTCCTCTTTCTTATTTTCTTTTTCCTGTCTGCTACTGTATTTGTTTCCATACCAGAGTGGCCTTTTTCTACAGAATTTTGCCAGGGACAACCCTCTTGTTGCAGTGGGTTCTTTTACGTGCGCTGAATGATGATGTGTAACCCACGGGACCTCGGTTTATCGTCTCATCAGAAAGACTTACACCCAGACCACCACTCATGGTGTAATGGATGGGGGAACAGTGCCCGAACGGGATTCGAACCACATCATGCTTCGACCCGCACTTTTCGCTTTCTGGGCAGGCGCGATACCTCTAGACCACTGATTCACATGTTTTTCTATTCCTCTTTTTATTTATTTATTTA
>CM060338.1:43125861-43128361 GCA_030674155.1 Stramonita haemastoma | reverse complement strand
GAGGGAGAGGAGATAGGCACCGCCCTCAACATGCTGGCCCCTAGAGAAGCTGAGGTCTCTGACGCTTCGCTTCCCTACAACCACATAGGTTATGAGACACCTTTACCTTTACCTTTTACCTGACATACATTTAGACCGAGGTCCGTGTGCGAAGGCACGCAGAACAACTTGTGCATATGTTAAAACCTGTTCCGCTTTTCGTAAGAGTAGGCCATGTGTGCCAATTGGGAACGGATAACAAATTTACAAAACTGTATACACATGGGGACTGGATGTAAATAAAGCACTTGAATGCTAGTTCCATTATCCACGATATAAAAAAGAATGATAGTGAATCATAATAATAAGGCAAGTAAAAGAACCCACGGCAATAAGTGAGTTGTTTCTGGACAAAAATTCTGCAGAAAAAAACGATTTGTTATATGAAGACAAACGCACACAAAATAATAGCCTATGAAACTGAATGAGGAACAGCCCTGATATAGCTTTCGTGGTTGGTAAGACTATATACAATAGTTATGGAATGGAATAGGACAGAGAGAAGCAAACATATTCTCTGGGTTACAGAAACAAAAACATTTATTCAAAATGCATTTGACCATTACCCAGAGAAAATGGTCAGACGCTCATTTCGAACATTTTATGGGAAGCCCCTTTTAAGGTAACATTGTGGGTATACACGAAAAGTACTGTTAGTCCCTTTTGTGGTAAATATTGTTGGTATAAATACAAAAAATAAGATAGCTCAGTGGTCAAAACACTCACTTTCCCCAGCCAGTGGAACATGTTACCAATTGGATGGGTGACCGTTTGCCGCCTTGGCTTCAATACAGTCCCCCAGTTCACCCAGCTGTAAATGGGTACCTGCTCTCTTTAGGGTCAGGGATGGTGAAGCCGTGAAGGAGAGGAGATGAGCGCCACCCTCAACATGCTGGCCCCTAGAGAAGCTGAGGTTTCTGACGCCTCGGTCCCCTACGACCACTAGGTTATGGGACACCTTTACCTTTTGCTATTGTGCGGTACATAATACGAAAAGCACTGTTAGTCCTTGTTGTTGAAAATATTAATTTTATATAAGAAAATATCATTCGTATTTATTTGTATATTCGAAAAGTACTGTTAGTCCCTTCTGTGGTAAATATTATTCGTATAAAACGAAAAGTCAGAGGAGAGAGAAGAATGGAGAAAACTGGTTGTCAAGTCTTCACGGGTGCCCCCACGGTTACCAGACAAAGGGACAGACAGACAGACAGACAGACAGACAGACAGATAGATAGATAGATAGATAGGTAGGTAGAGAGATAGATAGGTACATAGACAGATACATAGGTAGATAGGTAGGTAGAGAGATAGATAGGTAGATAGGTAGATAGATAGACAGATAGATAGACAGATAGATAGATAGATAGATGGAAGATAGATAGATAGACAGATAGATAGATAGACAGAAGACAGACGACGACAGAGACAGACAGAATGGTAGTGATGATAGACAGATAGATAGATTAGAAGATTAGATAGATAGATAGATAGATAGATAGATAGACAGATAGACAGATAGATAGATAGATAGATAGATAGAAGATAGATAGACAGATAGACAGACAACAGATAGATAGATAGACAGATAGATAGATAGATAGATAGATAGATAGATAGCAGATAGATAGATAGATAGAAGATATGATAGATGATAGATAGATACAGACAGATAGATAGATAGATAGATAGATAGATAGATAGATAGATAGATAGATAGATAGACAGATAGATAGATAGATAGACAGAAGATAGACAGACAGATAGATAGATAGAAGTAGTAGATTAGAAGACAGATAGATAGATAGACAGACAGATAGATAGACAGATAGATAGATAGACAGATATATATATATTTATATATAATAGATAGATAGGTAGATAGATAGACAGATAGATAGATGAGACAGACAGAATAGATAGACAGATAGACAGAGCAGATAGATAGATATACAAAAAGTAACTCAGCGTCCCTTCTTTGAAAACAGACAGCATTGTGTGTGTGTGTGGGGGGGGGGGGGGGGGGGGGGTGAAGAGGAGGGGGGGGGGGGGGGAGGAGCAGCATGGGAAAGGAAAGCCCAGGTGATGGGGTCACACGACGGGAAGGTCACCACAGCAGGCAGCACATCTTCAGTTTTGCCTTTCTACAGGTCATGGGCCACTCTCTCTCTCTGTCTCTGTCTCTCTGCCTGTCTGTCTGTCTCTCTTTCTCTCCCTGTCTCTTTCTGTTTCTGTCTCTGTCTCTGTCTCTCTCTGTGTCTTTCTGTCTTTCTCTCTCTGTCTCTCTCTCTCTGTGTCTCTTTCTCTCTCTGTCTCCCTCTCTCTTGTCTGTCTCCCTCTGTCTCTCTTTCTGTCTGTGTGTGTCTCTCTCTGTCTGTCTATCTGTGTGTGTCTCTCTCTGTCTGTCTGTCTGTCTGTCTGTCTGTCTGTCTGTCTGTCTGTCTCTTTCTGTCTCTGTTTC
>CM060338.1:43115861-43120861 GCA_030674155.1 Stramonita haemastoma | reverse complement strand
GCCTCATTCTGTTCAATCCAGTCTTTAAACCAAAAGGACTGAAAATATCCCTATAAACCAAAAGGACTGAAAACATCCCTTAAACCAAAAGGACTGAAAACATCCCTTTAAACCAAAAGGACTGAAAATATCCCTATAAACCAAAAGGACTGAAAATATCCCCATAAACCAAAAGGACTGAAAATATCCCTATAAACCAAAAGGACTGAAAATATCCCTTTAAACCAAAAGGACTGAAAACATCCCTATAAACCAAAAGGACTGAAAATATCCCTATAAACCAAAAGGACTGAAAACATCCCTATAAACCAAAAGGACTGAAAATATCCCTTTAAACCAAAAGGACTGAAAATATCCCTTTAAACCAAAAGGACTGAAAATATCCCTTTAAACCAAAAGGACTGAAAATATCCCTTTAAACCAAAAGGACTGAAAATATCCCTTTAAACCAAAGGAATAAAAATATCCCTTTAAACCAAAAGGACTGAAAATATCCCTTTTAAACCAAAGGAATAAAAATATCCCTTTAAACCAAAAGGACTGAAAATATCCCTTTAAACCAAAGGAATAAAAATATCCCTTTAAACCAAAGGACTGAAAATATCTCTTTAAACCAGAGGAATAAAAGTATCCCTTCAAATCAAACAGAAGAAAAACAACAGGTGCCTTCACCTCTCGCCCTGTCCATCCACAGCTGACCTCACAGGGTCAGGGGTCAGCCGGCTGTCCTTTGACACATCCTGACCTGAATCTTCTGCTTTCCCCCCCCCATAATATAATACTCTCCCACTCCAGCCCACCTCCATCCCCACCCTACGCCTTTCCTTCATGACACTAAATGACCAAACGATGATCTTCCCCATCTCCCTCCCTCCCTCCTCTCCCTCTCCCCTTCCATCCCCTTCCCTTTCCTTGCTAAAAAAATGACTGTGTGTGGGGGGAGACAAACAGGTGTGTATGGAAGGGAGGTAATCCAGCGATGGCTGTGATGGCTGTGATGGTGGTGATGGTAGTGGTGGTAGTGGTGGTGGTGATGATGGTGGTGGTGAGCTGCTAAGAGTTTTGTGGCATCTTCATGGGGAGGAGGTGGGGTGTGTGTGTGTAGGGGGGAGGGGGGAGGTGGGAGGCTCATCCCTCCACAGACACGCCCACTGGGGACGGCTCTCTCACGGGACAGTTTGTGGGAAAGTGAGTGAGTGTGGGGGGAAGGGAGGGAGGAGATGGGTGGTTTGGGTTGGAGTATTTTGAGCTTGGCGGAGAGATTCACTCTGTGATGGTTATTATTAAGAAGGGACAGTAGGGACCACATGGACTAGCTGTAGTGGTTAGTGTTGAGCTAGTGATCTTGGAGCAGCTACGTTTTCTGTAGGGTTCGGGTTCAACTCTCCACAGATGTTACTGTTGGGTTGTTTGGTTTGGGTTTTTTGTTTGGTTTTCGTTTGTTTTGTTTGTTTGTTTGTTTTTTGTGTGTGTGTGTGTGTGTGTGTGTGTGTGTGTGTGTGTGTGTGTGTGTGTGTGTGTGTGTGTGTGTGTGTGTGTGTGTGTGTGTGTGTGTGTGTAGTGTGTGTGTGTGTGTGTGTGTGTGTGTGTGTGGTGTGTGTGTGTGAGTTTTCCTAAGGAGCTGATACTGTGTTTAGCTTCAATTAATGTCTCTTCTGGTGCTTATCTGATTATTTTGTAAGTTAAGTTTCTTCAATACAACCGTCAATGGAGATTCCGTGTTCGAACACGCACAGAACATCTTCTGTACACGTAATACCCTCCACTGCTTTTCGAGAACAAGGCTAGTCATGGGCGGTGTCATGACTGGGTAGAGTTATGCCCCTTTCTTCCTGGAGAAGGACACCTTTTTCTTTGTTCTTTAGCTACAGCTCCGAGGTTCACCAATGGCAAATGCCAAAACCTACATTAAAATGGTGTTATGGTTTCTTCTTCATTATCCAACGCTCAGATATCAACTATTGTTGTCTGGCATAGGAGCGGAAAAGCGTTGCGCTGCCGTTAAACGCCTGTCAAGTCAGGCCCAATGCATTTGACTTCAGCATGCGAAAAAACCGTTCTTTTTAGTCTTTCTAGAGAAAAGGCAGGAGACTAACCAAGAAGGCAGAAAATAGACAGAAAGCAGGCGACAGAAAGAAAATGAACAAGGCAGAAACAAAGAGGGGGAAAGAAAAGCGAGAATACATTGCACAGAATTTCCAGAAGGTGGGGATGCTATTTATACAGGCAGGTTCCTGGCATCCGTGGGAGTGTTGTGGTTTAAAATGTCACTTCAACCTTTTCTTCCATGACAATCTCTTAGTAAAACAAACTCAATGAAAGGAGATAAAAGTCCTCTGAAGTCGGAGTATGCCTGCCTAATTGTCGAGGTATTCACACACAGCCACACACCCCAGGTGTGCGTTACCTGTCTGACAGTGATTCCAGCTATGAGGAATGAGACATGGGGCATAGTCTGGCTGACCTTCACAGTGTCGACCTGGGGAACACCCAACAATCAGCAATGGAATAGTAATATGACAAACGTTTTTAGAACCTCTGGGGTGTCCTTAAATGGTCGTTTTGTCGCTGACTGGATTAAGGTCCTTAACAGCGCAAACCCTGTCCAAACGTAGCTGGACATTACTTTTAAACTGTTCAGCATATAATGTTTTCATCAACACACATGAAAACTCAACCCAAACTTATGACAAGTATAAAAAAGATATCAAACAAAACTAAATCCTAGTCGAGACTACTAAGAACGTAAAACGAATAGTCCCTAAATTTTCCAGGAATATCTGTTCATTTTACCGGCCTGCACACTCACAAAGAAAACAACATGAATTGTCAGATTTGGAATCATTTGTCTTGCAATTTGCAGTGTATGCGCTGGCAGCCCACCTGGTGAAGAGAAAAAAAGAAGGTCAGTTTTCACAGGAAGTTTTCAGACAAGGGAAGGAGGTCTTTCTTTTCACTGTGTCTGTCCACTTTGTGACAACAGCCACTTTAGGACACAGCAAACGTCAGGCAAGTTCAGGGGTAAGCCAGTACAACAGAAGGCAGAGGTGCTTTTCATTAGGCGTTTTTGTGTCCGCTTCGTGCCCTCAGCAATGTAGGGATACAACAAGGTTTCCCAAAATACCCCTGACACA
Organism: Stramonita haemastoma; assembly: GCA_030674155.1. Classification (NCBI taxonomy): domain Eukaryota; kingdom Metazoa; phylum Mollusca; class Gastropoda; order Neogastropoda; family Muricidae; genus Stramonita; species Stramonita haemastoma. The sequence goes on along the minus strand of CM060338.1, from coordinate 43,117,727 downwards.
CACACTGACGCTGAAATGCCGGCAACACAGCTTTTTTTTTTTTTTTTTTTTACAAAAGGGAGGCAATTATACTCGCCTGCCACGCTTTTTGTACTTGCTCTAAACGGTTTTTGTTGTTTTTCTGTGCTTGTTTTGTAATTGCTTTTTGTTGTTGTTCTTGTTCTTTGTTGTGTTTTCTTTTTGTTGTTTTGTTTGGATTGTGGAGGGTTGGAGTGAGGGTGGGGGGTTGTGTCTTTTTCTTCTGCTAGCAAAAGTAGCCATGTTTTCTGATGTAGGCCATCACGGTTGATTCCCTTCACAGGTAATACATTCCCCGCTTTCAAGATTCCAGAATACTTTAATGTCTCAGCTAGAGAAATTATGAGTGATTTTTCAGGTTTGATTGTAGTGATTTTGGTCTGACGAGACAGCAACAGAGTGACAGGAAGATTGGTCTCAAAATGGGGAGGTAGATTGATACCAGTATTGATGTTGATGTTGATGTTGATCAGACAGCCCCCCCCCCCTCACACACACACACCTTCTACTCACGACACCCTGCACTACACCAGACCCCTAAGGAGACCGGTGGTAGGGGCACTAGCACTGTGCCGGTGACAACACCGTTTGTTCCTCTTTACTTTTGTCTCTTCTGCAGCTATGAGGAGTACACATTATGAAGGGGGGATGGGATAGCCTAGTGGTCAGAACATTGCGTTCGCAATTTGACGACCCGGGTTTGATTCTCACCAGACGCTAGGAAGAGCGGTGGTAGGGGCGCTGTGCTGGTGAAAACACCCTTTGTTCCTCTTGACTGTGTCTCTTCTGCAGCTATGAGGATCTATCTATCTATCTATCTATCTATCTATCTATCTATCTATCTATCTATCTATCTATCTATCTATCTATCTATCTATCTATCTATCCATCCATCCATCCATCCATCCATCCATCCATCCATCCATCCATCCATCCATCCATCCATCCATCCATCCATCCATCCATCCATCCATCCATCCATCCATCTATCTATCTATCTATCTATCTATCTATCTATCTATCTATCTATCTATCTATCTATCTATCTATCTATCTATCTATCTATCTATCTATCTATCCCTTCGTCTGGCGACGTACCCTGAAGACTTGACAACCAGTTCCCTCCATTCCTCTCTCTGTTCTGCCTTTCTCAACATTTTGTTGAGTTCTAGGCCTGTCCAATCGCTGATGTTGTCCTCCAATCTCTTCCTTGGTCTGCCTCTTTTTCTTCCTCCTTGGACAGTGCCTTGCAGTATTGTTTCTGCAAGTCCTTTCGATCTTGTGACATGCCCGTACCATTTAAGTTTACGCTTCTTTACGATTGATAGAAGGTTTTCGTAGGGACCAATGGTTTGCTGGATTCTGTTACGCAGCTATGAGGAGTACACATTATAAATGATGCACAGGTCCACGAACGCTTTGGGATTTAGTTTTGCCTCTGTTCCTTGTCTTTTTCCTTCACTGTCTTATCTTTCGTAGCGTTTATGTCTTGCTGTTTCGACGCCACTTATTCCACTCCCTCTGCCCAAACTATGCACAGGTTCCTCAAGCCGCACACACAGGGACAGAAGTCCACAGAGTGCTTGTCAATGTTAGGCTGCCAAGGAGCCACCAGCCAGAGGGGCCTTGCACTGCCACTGGGATACTTCCGTGGTGTGCAATGGTGTCTGTTCTGAACTACTGAAGCAGTGTGCGGTGGTTCGCACCCCGTTTGGGCCCCAAACTTTCCCCCCATCCATTAGACCCTGTGGTGGACTGGGCGCAAGCCTTTCGGATAAGACGATAAACCGAGGTCCCGTGTGCTACACATCACTATTTAGCGCACGTAAAAGAACCCACGGCAACAAG
>CM060338.1:43095861-43103361 GCA_030674155.1 Stramonita haemastoma | reverse complement strand
AAAAGGCAACAACAATAACAACAAAAAGCCACGTCCGCTGCCTGACCTTTTCACCTGATCTTCACAGGTGCAGGCAGGCAGGCAGGCAGGCAGGCAGGCAGGCAGGCAGGCAGGCAGGCAGGCAGTTAACGGCTTTCAGCGTGGTTGAACATGTCCGGAACGAGCGGTGGCGAGGTTAATAAAGAAGCTGACAGTTTTTTTTATGAGGAGGATGCTCACGATGGCCGCTGACCATGATATATCCACGGCGACAGTAAACCCCTCAGATTGCCAATTCCACCGTCTGTGTTTAGGACTAGTGCATGAGAACCGCCTAGTGGTCAGAACATTGCACTCGCAATTTGACAAGACCCGGGTTCGATTCCCGTTCGAGGGGATATTTTTTCCCCTTGGAGTTTACATCAGTGCTGACTCCACTCTCCCAAAAGTCTTTCGGATGAGACTATAAACCGAGGCCCCGCGTGCGAATGCACGCAGAGCATCTTGCGCACACGTTGAGTCCTGTTTCACTTTTCGTAAGAGTAGGCCATTGTGTGCCGGTAGGAACAGATGTCAAGATTGACAAAACTGCATACACGCGGGGACTGGATGTAAAAAAAGCACATGTGTGCTTACTCCATTATCATCGATATAAAAGAGTAGATAAAAAATAAATAAAAATAAATTGACCAGAGGAGACGGGGCACTGTGGTTGCAGCCAACACACGCGAAGTGTCTTGCACCAACGTTTAAACCCCATCCTCTATGAAGGAGGGTGGCAGGATGGTTAAGACGTTTGCCTGCCAACTTGAGGTTCTGGGTTTAATTCCCAGCCTCGCCCTTTCTTCCCAGTTTGACGAGAAAATCGAACTGAATGTCAATGTTTCTCGGATGAGTGTATAAAACCGATAGCCCTGTGTGCGAACGCACGCAGAACATCTTGCACACACGTTAAAAACCCTGTCCACATTTTGGAAGAGTAGGCTACTGTGTGCCGGTAGGGACGGATGACAAAAAAAACAAAAACAATCCAGCATGCACACAGGTGTGCGCAAATTTATGATTTTGATGACGATTTTGTGTTTAGACACCTTCCCCGAAGTCAGAATGCGGCTATCTAAATGGTGGTGGTGGGAGGGGGAGGGGGGGAGGGAAACAGGTCGCGTACGCAAAAATCTCACCATTGAACCTCAGAGATCTAGCCGAGGAAGAAAAGCGAAACATTAAATAGAAAAATCCTATCCGTTTTTTTTCTTTATTTTTTTTTAAATAGAAGAGTAGGTCACCTGTGGGGATGGTTAACCGTTTGCGCGCCTTGGCTTCAGTTCAGTCCACCAGTCCACCCAGCTGTCAATGGGTACCTGCCCTCTTTAGGGTCAGGGAAGGTAAAGCAGCGAGGGAGAGGAGATGGGCGCCGCCCTCAATATGCTGGCCCCTAGAGATGGTGGGGTCTCTGATGCCTCTCTCCCCTACGACCACATAAGTTATGGGACACCTTTACTTTTTTTTTTTTTTTTACTAGGTCACCTATGGCCGGTGGTATGATGGTACGAACAAACCCAGCATGCACATGTGCTTGCAGAAGGGTGGACTCCGCTAGATTCTACATATCACGGCACAGAGCTTTAAGTTAATATCAGTGCAGATTCCACTCCCCACAAAAAAGTCCTTGGATGAGACTATAAACCGAGGTCCCGTGTGCGAATGTACGCAGAACATCTTGCACACACGTTAAATCCTGTTCCGCTTTTTGTAAGAGTAGGCCATTGTGTGTCAGTGGGAACAGATGACAAGACTTACAAAACTGCATACATGCGGGGACTGGATGTGAAAAAAGCGCATGAGTGCTTATTCTATAATCCTCGATATAAAAGTGTGTGTGTGGGGTGGGGGGTGGGGGGTGAGGGGGGTGCGCGCGCGCGCGCGAGTGTTATTTTAAAAAAAATATTTATCTATCTTTATTTATTTATATAGTCTTTTATTTCGAGGATAATGGAATAAGCACTATTGTGCTTTTTTCGTTCAATCCCTAATCATCATCTCATCGTCGTCATCGTCATCATCATCATCATCATCATCATCATCATCATCATCATCATCATCATCATCATCATCATCATCATCATCATCATCATCATCATCATCACCACCACCGCCACTACCATCATTATCATCGTCGTCATCATCATCATCATCACCGTCATCACCGTCATCACTGTCATCACCGTCGTCGTCGTCGTCGTCGTCGTCGTCGTCGTCGTCGTCGTCATCATCATCATCATCATCATCATCATCATCATCATCATCATCATCATCATCATCATCATCATCATCATCATCATCGCCACCACTATCGCCGTCGTCGTCACCATCGTCATCATTGTCGTCATCGTTGTCGTCATCACCACTACCTTCATCATCATCATCATCATCATCATCATCAGCAGCAGCAGCAGCAGCAGCAGCAGCAGCATCATCATCATCATCAGCAGCAGCAGAATAATAATGATAATAATAATAATAATAATAATAATAATAATAATGATAATAATAATAATAATAATAATAATAATAATAATAATAATAATAATAATAATAATAATAATAATAATAATAACAACAACAACAACAACAACAACAACAACAGAGAAACTGATGACTCGGTAATATTTCACGACTGACCGTACCTAACATCACATCACCCACCGACACTGCAACATGCATACATCAGCCGTTTTTACAGCGCTCTCCTTCTCTCCACATGAAGACTCAACTTACCGCCAACAGAAGTAAAGTAGACATCCCCCCCCCTCTCCACCCTCTCCCCCACTCCCTCCCAACTAATTTATGAGAACCTACATGCAACGACAAAAGTTGACTCTCCCACCTGTGAGTGAGGGAGGGAGGGAGGGAGGGAGGTTATTGAGGGATGGTATATCGAGCGCCAGTGTGCTAAATCTCCCAGGTTAGGTCACCAGGTGACCGCAGTTTCCGGGCCTGGGACTCAGAGGACAGACAGACGCCTGGGCAGGGATGGACTGACAGCAAGAATGCATAATAGACTGATCAAAGCCGTGCGCGGGCTTTGATAGATTTACAACTACAGGCTCTGACATCGCCATCAAGTGCAAGAGCTTACTGATTAAGCTTCTCTCTCACATGCTGATAAAGTGATCCACAAGTGTACGGAGGGAAGTTATAATAATCCCTGAAGTCGAAATACGGCTACCTTAATAGTTGGGTGAAAACGATTGTATTTTTTTGTATTTTGAATATTGTACCACTTTATGTCACAGCAGATTTCTCTGCGTGAAATTCGGGCTGCTCTCCCCGGGGAGAGCACGTCGCCACAGGTGCAGCGCCTACCCATTTTTTTTCTTTTGCCTGTATGCAACTGTATTTTTTTCCCTATCAGAGTGGCTTTTTTCTACAGAATTTTGCCAGGGTCAACCCTCCCCCGGTTGAGTACGTCAAATATCAGCATTGATGAATCTTAAGCTCTATCCGAAGAACAAAAAAAATGATGTGCTGGTTTAGTTACGTGTTTGGTTTTGTATGCCTACAACTGTGTGGTGACATTTATGCCTGGCGCAATGATGATTTGTTGAATAGGGTTTTGAATGCGCATAACAACTGTCTGATTAAATGGATGATACACTAAAAAAGCTGTTTAACGTCGTTTTGTATGTATACTTCAACAGTCTGATCATATCGGTAACATACTGATAAAGCTGTATAAAGCTGTTTTGAATACCCAGTGCAAAGACAGTCTGAATAAGACCAAACCATACTTATAACGCACGCAGAACATTTTGCGCACACGTTAAATCCTGTTCCGCTTTTTGTAAGAGTAGGCCATTGTGTGCCAGTGGGAACAGATGACAAGATTGACAAAACTGCATACATACACACAGGGACTGGATGTAAAAAAAGCACATGAGTGCTTATTCCATTATCCTCGATATAAAAGAATAAATAGATAAAATAAAATAAACACGGTTTCAAATAAATCTTATACACCCACAAGGACAGTCGTATTCAATCAATGGTATCCTCCATAACATTGCTTAGCCTGGCTCAGAGTCTCTATTGGGGGACTGGATAACCTGGTTGGTCAGAGCGTTGTGCATTGCGTTCGTGATCTGCTGACACAGGTTCGAATCCCGTTCAAGGGGATATTTCCCCTGGAGTCAACATCAGTTCCGACTCCACTTCCCCCAGAAGTCCTTCGTATGAGACTATAAATCGAGTTCTCGACTGCAAATGCACGCAGAACATTTTGCGCACACGTTAAATCCTGTTCCGCTTTTTGTAAGAGTAGGCCATTGTGTGCCAGTGGGAACAGATGACAAGATTGACAAAACTGCATACATACACACAGGGATTGGTTGTAAAATATATCACATGAGTGCTTATTCCATTACCCTCGAAATACAAGAATAAAAAATGAAAAAAAAGTCTGGTTAAATATATACCATACTGTTGACGGTGTTTAAAATGTGGCTTTGTACACAAACAACATTCTGATACTATGTTGTTATCATATTGTTCTGTATATTGACACTAGTCTGATAACCTGCTGATGAAAGCTGCTTGACATGGCGCTGTCTGCTCACAACAACACCACATCCCGACACAACCCGCAACGTGCTGATGAAAACCATGATATGTTTTTTTAAATTGTATTTTTATACCTCTTTATGTCACAGTAGATTGCGTGAAATTCGGGCTGCTCTGCCCAGGGAGAGCGCGTGGCCACAAATGCAGCGCCTACCTATTATTTTCTTTTTCTTTTTCCTTCATGCACTTGCATTTGTTTCCCTATCAGAGTGGCTTTTTTCTATAGAATTTTGTCAGGGACAACCCCTTGTTGCCGTGGGTTCTTTTACGTGCGCTAAATAAAAATGTGTATCACACGGGACCTCGGTTTATCGTCTCATTCGAAAGACTAACGCCCAGACCACCATTCATAGTCTAATAGATGGGGGAAAAGTTTGGGGCCCAAACGGGATTCGAACCACCGCACACTCCGACCCGGAGTTTTCGCTTTCTAGGCAGGCGCGTTGCCACTAGACCACCGATCCTCCATGGTGATGAACCTTGTTGTCCCTGGCTTTTTATCCCTGCAGCAGTAGCAGCAGCAGTAACAGTCTGATAAAGCCCACAACACAACATCCTGATCAAGTTGTTCATGCCCTCACTTGCACAAAAAGAAACAACCAAACAACTCCCCCCCCCCAAAAAAAAAAAAAAAAAGCCCACAAAATACTAAACAAAAAAAAGGAAAAAAAGAGCAAAAACCCCTCCCACTCCTTTTTGCCCCACATAGGTAGGTGCCTAGCCACGCTAGCAGTCGGCCCGGCCCTTAATTAGATACGAGATCACTCCCTAATTAATTTGCCTGATCCCCTCCTTCATCAGCGGAGGCACATCAAAGAGGAAGTGTGTGCTCCGCCTGTCAGCCATGTTGAACGTGTGAGGCCCTCTACCGGTCGCGCGTAGTGATGTCTCACTTGCGGAAGGCTGGAGGGGCCAGGCGGGCCATAATAGGCTCATTGTACAACCCTGATGGTTGTTGTAGTCAGCCTTTTCATTATTTTGACAATAGCCGCCTCCCATACCCTTTGATGCGCGCTTCCTTCCCTCAGGCTCCTCTTTGATTCGTGAGTTTAATGTCTGTATGGTCATCCGTTTGGGACAAACTAGGAGTTTTTTTGATGATGTAGGGAAAGAAAAGGAAGAATAAGTTTGGACTTGTAAATAACGTTATTCATTATTCAAACCGGTTTTGATGATGTAGGGAAAAAAAGTAAGAATAAACTTGGACTTGTATATAACGTTATTCATTATTCAAATCACATCAAAAATGGGTCCCCCTGTTCATTGTTTTAATAAAACAGAAATGAAAGTGTGTGTGGCTCTGAACGCTTATTAAATTCATGTAAAGTAAAGGTAAATGTGTCCCACAACCTGTGTGGTCGTAGGGGAGCGAGGCGTCAAAGACCTCAGCTTCTCTAGGGGGCTAGCATGTTGAGGGCGGCGCCCATCTCCTCTCCCTCACTGCTTTACCTTCCCTGACCCTAAAGAGGGCAGGTACCTATTTACAGCTGGGTGAAGTGGGGGGACTGTACTGTAGCCAAGGTGCGCAAACGGTCACCCAACCATCTGGTAACCACGCTCGACACTGCTTAATCTTGGCTAGGGGAAAGTGAGCGCTCTGACCACTGAGCTATCCTGACCCCTTACCCATATACTTCAATGGTCACTGTTCTGGTGATGTAGACCTTCAGGTTATCTCTTCTTGTCTCTCTGGTCTGGTAACTCCAAGAGGAGCCTTTGGGGGTTCTGCGCTACCTTTTCTTCTGACCGTGTCTTTCTGGGTAAACTCAACCTGGCAGAGCCCAGCCCTCTTCAGGTACTGGGTGCATGCTGGGTATGTTCTCATTTCTGTAACTCTCGAAATCTGCTATTTATTTATCAATTTATTTAATTAATTTTTTTATTTTATTTCCAGGATGGTGGATAAGCACTCCTTTTGTCATCCATTCTCACCGGCACACAATGGCCTACTTTTTCTGGAAAGCGGAACAGGTTTTAATTTGTGCGTAAGATTTTCTTCTGTCTCTTACATACACATATACACACATACACACATACGCACGCACACGCGCGCGCACACACATACACGCACGCACACACACACACACACACACAAACACACACACACACACAGAGCGTTGTGCGACATATAGTTCACGGTTGTTGTTGTTGTTGTTGGTTGTGGTGGTGGGTGAGAGTGTGTGTGTGTAAGTGTGTATGTGCGCGCGTGCGCGCGCGTTTGCGTGTGTGTGCGTGTTCACTGTACAGTTTCTTTACAGCTATTCACAACACAACACAAGAATCCCTTCTATTGACAAAACCTGCAGACCATACATAGTTCAGTCACCAGGCTGTGACAAAGCAGAGAGCGGGCCTGTGCAGCAACAGATTGGTGCCTTGTTGATTCAGGGGCATGTCCATGATTCAATATCATGGCCGCCGTCTATGGATGCCCGCGGGCGTCAACAGGCCTCTTTACAGCCTGACCCCATTCATCTTGTGACAGTACCCCCCTTGTATGCCCCCCCCCCTCCCCCTTGTGTGCAGGCCAGGATACAGACAGCGAGCTATCACGCCGGTACATGTATGTATGCTCTGCGCTGCGCCTAAAGTAAGCAGTACAGGGGAGGACTAGGGAATGGATGAGGGCTGGGGTCCTGGCCTTGTTTTACGCCCTTTGATTGTGCCAACAAGCCGCTTTGAAGCCTGTGGGTCACTGTTGGGTAATCAAGGGCCGGACATGTGTAAACTAGGTCCTTGTCCACTCCTCGTGCTGCTGCTGCTGCTGCTTACCTGTCGGGGCTTTTGATGCTCGCGCTTGTTGACAGACACACACACAGACAACCGGCAAAAGCCCTCGAGAAATCTGTCACGGCGACAGGAGAGCTTGTAAGACCCTGTGATAAAGATACCGTTAATCTG
>CM060338.1:43088361-43090861 GCA_030674155.1 Stramonita haemastoma | reverse complement strand
ACACAATACACACAACAACACAAACACAATACAACAACACACACACACACACATACACACATACACATCCAACACACACACACACACACACACACACACACACACACACACACACACACACACACACACACACACACACACAAACACACACACAAACACACACAACACACACACACACACACACACACACACACACACACACACACACACACACACACACACACAAACACATCTACACGGGGACTGAGTGTAAAAAGAAAACAAAATAAAACCAACCCCAAAACAAACCCAGATGAGCTTATTGATAAAATTCGAACACACAAGGGGGACGAATAGTCTAGTGGTTAGAGCCTTGTGCTTGTGGGCCAGGCTGGGATTAAACCACCACGGAGGTGCCCGTTTTAGGGATTTAAAAAAAAACGGTAAAGATGTCCCATAACCTGTGTGGTCGTAGGGGAGTGAGGCATCAGATACCTCAGCTTCTCTAGGGGCCAGCCTGTTGAGGGCGGCGCTCATCTCCTCTTCCTCGCTGCTTTACCTTCCCTGACCCTAAAGAGGGCAGGTACCCATTTACAACTAGGTGGACTAGGGGACTGTACTGCGCGCAAAGGGTCACCATCCAGTTGGTAACTACCCTCGATGCTGCTTAACCTTAGCTTGGGGAAAGCGAGTGCTCTGACCACTGAGCTATCCCGTCCACTTTACTCCACCAAAAGTCCTTGGGATGAGACTATAAACCAAGGCGCGTGTGCGAACCCACACAGAACATCCCGTTCCGCCTTTTGGAAGAGTAGGCTATTTCGTGCCGGTACAAACGGATGACAAAATTAAAAATCACACACTCGTGTCATGTTTAGACACCATCTCCGAAGTCGGAATGCAGTGGGTAGAAATTGCTGGATTCTGTTATGCCCCTCTTCGTTGCTTATGTGGTCTCTGTAGGAGATGCCAAGGAGTCTCCGGAAGCATCTCATCTCTACCGCCTGTACTCTTCTCTCCAAATCTGCAGTCAGGGTCCATGGTTTACAGGCATACAGGAATGTGGATATGACCAAAAAACCCCAACATTGTTATTACAATACAGTATAGCGCAAACAATGCAATGCAATAAAAGAATATAACGTAAAGCACACAATATAATACAAAACAATACAATACCATACAATACAATAAACACAATACAATGTGATGCACAGAATACAATACAATACAATTCAACATAATGCAGTGAATTACAGAACAACTCAGCAATGCAAAATGGTACAATGTAACGCACACAGTACAGTTCGATGCACTGAAACACGATGCAATGATATGTAATGTTCACAATACAGTATAATACAATACAAAATACAATATAATGCAACGCAATACAATACAATACAATACAATACAATACAATGCAACACAATACAAAACATTTCAACACTGCAAAAAAATACAAGACTATGCAATAAAACGCCATACAACAGAAAACAATGCAAATAGAATGCGAGCAATACAACACAACACTGTACAGCACCACAGAACACAACACAATACACAACACAAGCAAAATACAATACCATACAAACTGATAAGTGACCAATAAGGCGACTACAAAACATTCCCGCCATCTCTATACTATAGGCTAGATCGGCGGAACGACCAACCAAATTACCTGTTACAAAATACATGAAGGTTACAACCTTTCCCCTCTCACGCCACACCGTTCGCACGCGCCTTCTGTACACTGTTCCCTATGGTCCTTTTGGTGTGTCAAAAGCAGGAACTAGTAACTATGGCCAAGATAAAATAATGGGACCCTCCGCCATATGGTGAATCACATTGCCCCAGAGGTCAAGTTTTAGTTAGTTTTTTTTCTTTAAGTTTTAGTTGTTCACGTGTCATCAATTTGCAGCGAAAAATCTATTCAACAATAATATTAGGGGAAAAAATTAGTTAAATCTTTGAAAAGTTATTACTAACTGTCAAATAATAGACATTAGAAAGTGATAACATGAGAAATCCACGAGTTTTCCATCATAAAATATGGTTGAGGGGTTGGAGTTTATTTTATTATTATTATTTTTTAATTCAACGTGTTTTAAAAACAAAAGCAAACAAAATTGGCCAAACAATACTTCATTACAAGACAGAAGAAATATTATTGCTTTAAATTCAACCACAATTGTTTTTTTCAATTAAAAAAAAACGACAACCTGACCCCCACCAGCCTAAAATGACTTCGAGCGAAAACGTGTGTGTGTGTGTGTGTGTGTGTGTGTGTGTGTGTGTGTGTGTGTGTGTGTGTGTGTGTGTGTGTGTGTGTGTGTGTGTGTGTGTGTGTGTGTGTGTGGTGGGGGGGGGGGGGGTTAAGTAACATGCGATACTTTCGTGGTAGAGGGTCGATCACATTAATGATACTTGTTTGCTTACATCTTATAATGATTCGTGTAACAACAGTGGTGTATCACTTCGGGATTTTTTTCTTTATTCTTTCTTTCTCTATCTTTTTTTA
>CM060338.1:43073361-43075861 GCA_030674155.1 Stramonita haemastoma | reverse complement strand
GTCGACTGGGTGTACTCTTTTGAAAGGAGAGTCCTTTTTTTTTCATAGTGCTCATGTGTCATGGCATGCCTGGTTGACTTCCGCTCACTCATGCGGAACGGTCGCTACGCCTAATCGTAGAAATCATGACAAAAAGTCAAGTTTCTGATTTTCTTTAATTAAGTGGTAACAGTGACAGAGGAGAGGGTGGGTAGGAGTGATTGTGAGAATCCAAATTGGCGTGGGAAGGTGGGAATGAGTGGGTGTAACAGAGAGAGAGTGAGAGAGGAGAGAGAGGAGAGAGGAGTGAGAGAGAGAGAGAGAGAGTGAGAGAGAGAGAGAGAGAGAGAGAGAGAGGGAGAGAGAGAGAGAGAGAGAGAGAGATCATTCTGCAGTGATATTTGAAGGGGTGTATTTCAGGGTCGTTTTTATTATCCTTTTATTTTTCTTTATTGTTGCTCCCCTTAGCTGCTGAAAATTAATACACTTATTTTTACAGGTAAAAGAGCCTACGGTAGCAAGGGAGTTACCCCAGCAAAATCCTGTAGAAAAAGATCTACTGTCATGAATAACAATGCAGAGGGGAAAATACCATTCAAACAAAAAAGGTGCTACCCCTGTTCTTGTGACAAATTGCTTTCCCCCCATAGACAGCAATCCAAATTTCCTGCAAAAAAAACTTGCCGTGACTAAACGCCAATAAAATAACAGTTCCCTCATACCCTCTCTCAATAGATGTACCCCCTCCTACAGATAACTTCAAAGTCTCAATCTCTCAGCACCCATGGGGGAAGATTGATAGAACAGTAACAATAACCATTCGATTTTGGATCAAAGGCGAGAGGAATAATGCCGTAGTCCTTTTATACTGCTGGAAAAGAACTTGTAGTCAGATGTGCAGAAAACTCTGAGAAAGTCGGTGACGCGGTACAAAAGGATGCATACATACACCACGTGCACACGAACATTACACACTCATCCATTGATGCTGTCACACCTGCTGCTTTGCCAGTTTTCAGTGTAACTCTGGACTGTGAATGACTGACTTCTACTGTACCATTAATTGAAACCATTAGTCAGTCACACACTGAATCTTTCATCAGACAATATTCAGGACTAGTTGAACCTGACCCAGACCAACCCTCTCCACGAACCCTGACAATACCCCATGAATGAAATACCCCCTCCCCTACACATACACACACATACACACACAGACACACAGACACACAGACACACACACACGTACACACACACACACACACGTACACACACACACACACACAATCACACACACACACACACACACACACACACACACACACACACACCGACTTCCGTTCGAGGGGATTTTTCCCCCTGAAGGTAACTGACTCCACTCTCCCCAAGTCTTTCGGATGAGACTGTTAACCGAGGCCCTGTGTGCAAACGCACGCAGAACATCTTGCGCACACGTTAAATCCTGTTCCCATTTTCGTAAGAGTAGGCCATTGTGTGCCATTGTGTGCAGGTTGGAACAGATGACATTTACAAAACTGCATACACATGGGGACTGGATGTAAAAAAGCACATGAGTGCTTATTCCATTATTCCATTATCCTCGATATAAAAGAATAAATAAATAAATAAATAAACACACACAGATACACTCACATATACACATACACACATACACACACATACCTCCATTCCCTGCCCATGGGAATATCAGGGGCCTATCAGTATGAATACAAGGTGAAAAAAAAGGTAAAGGTGTCCTATAACCTATGTAGTCGTAGGGGGAGTGAGGTGTCAAAGACTTCAGCTTCTCTAGGGGTCAGCATGTTGAGGGCGGCGCCCATCTTCTCTCCCTCGCTGCGTTACCTTCCCTGACACTAAAAAGAGCAGGTACCCTTTTACAGCTGGGTGAACTGGGGAATTGTACTGAAGACAAGGCCCGCAAACGGTCACGCATCCACTTGGTAACCACGTTCGATGCTGTTTAACCTTGGCTAGGGGAATGCGAGTGCTCTGACCACTGTGCTATCCCGTCCCTGCGAGTATGAATAGCATCCCCAAATTCTGTGCTAGGAATCTTCTCTTTTCTATCTCTTTTTTCTGTCCTCTCTTTGTTTCTGCCTCGTTCCATTTCTTCCTTCTTGTGTATTTTCTGCCTTCTCGGTCCACCCCATGCCTTTTCCCCAGAAAGACTTAAAAAGATCACAGTTCTCTCTCACGCTGAAGTCAGATGTGCTGGGCCTGACAGGTGAAGTGCTTAACGGCAGCGCTAACGCATTTTCGCTCTCGTGACAGAAAACAGCTACAGTAGTTGCTGTCTAGGCTTTGAAAGAAGTAGAAATGGTGTCCAGCTTACATAAAAAGGGACACTGATAAAGAATAGCCTTTCCCCCAAGCTTGCTGAATTTCACTAAAAACAAAAAATAATAAGTATGGGTACAATAGACAACAAACAAAATTTATCTAATATAGTCTACATGTATAGGTCCATACTGCAAATCAAGATCATGTTTTTGGAACAAAT
>CM060338.1:43058361-43065861 GCA_030674155.1 Stramonita haemastoma | reverse complement strand
TTTAATTTTAATGATAAAAGAATACAAAGATGATGATGAGAAGAAGAAGAAGAAGAAGAAGAGAAGAAGAAGAAGAAGAAGAAGAAGAAGAAGAAGAAGAAGAAGAAGAAGAAGAAGAAGAAGAAGAGCAGCAGCAACAACAACAACATTAACATTAACAACAACAACAACAACAACAAACAAGAACAAGAGGAATAAGAAGAAAGGCTGTCACTAGAAGAAGAAGAAATGTTGTCACCTTAATGTGCATAACTACCTATATTTTGTCATCTAAAAAAAAACAAACAACGTTGTAAAAATGCGTAACCACACAAAACAGGTAGTCTAACCTCTCCTGTTCGTTTTCTTTTCTTCTTCAGAGCAGGGGTGGGGAGGGTGGGGTTTGGGTGAGGGGTGGGGGTGGAGACAGAAGTGAGAAGGTCCACAGCACAAGAGTTCATCAGACTAATGTGTGTCATGTCACGGTGCTAAGTAGAAACTAATGTGTGCTGTCTGAAGGAAGTGTGCTGGCCCCAACACTGCTGTGGTTCCCCTGTCACAGGCCACTGACAACAAATGACTGGGCTGTACACTAGGCTCTGTGTGTGTGTGTTGTGTGTGTGTGTGTGTGTGTGTGTGGTGAGATGAGAGAGAGGAGAGAGAGAGAGAGGAGAGGAGAGAGAGAGAGAGATGAGAGAGAGAGAGAGAGAGATGAGAGAGAGAGAGATGAGAGAGAGAGAGAGAGAGTAGAGAGAGAGAGAGAGAGAGTTTTCTATACTACTTTCAGCCACAACATATTTCTGTGCAAGTTTTGAACTGCTCTCCCCAAGGAGAGCATGTCACCACAAGAAGAGCTCCAGCCATTAAAAAGGAACCTTCTCTCAAAATGTTTTTGTTTTCTATGAGCAAGTCTTTTTCTAAACCACATGCATCTACCTTAACTGGAATGGAACTTGCACACCAGCCACGATCCCAAGAGCTATGCCCTATGCTGGCTGGGGCACCAGTCCCTGGGAAGCCTAACCAAGCTGGACAGGCCATCCAGCAAGGACTAGACAAAAGATGCATGCATTAAGTTCTGGTAAGCAGGGATGGTTGAGGCAAGAGGCAAAGAAGTACCTTTTTACACCAGCTGTTCATGCAATGTCATGAACAGATGATTTCCACTTGAAACAATGGTCCGGACACTATCACAGCCACTTTGATAGGAAAACAAATACAGTTGCATGCAGGAAAAAGAAAAAAATGGGTAGGCGCTGCACTTGTGGCGACACGCTCTCCCAGGGAGAGCAGCCGAATTTCACGCAGAGAAATCTGCTGTGACATAAAGTGACATAAAGTAGTACAAAATACAATCACCACACTGCTCCTCAAGAAAGGAATGGCAAACTACTTGTTGTACTTACTTACCAAGAACTGCACCCAAACAAGACAGGGACAGAGAAGAAAATGCTGCCATAGTTCTGGTTTCTTTGGGACCTCAAGGAAGGAACAGGATTCTAGTGCTACTGGGGAGGGAGAGAGGGAGGATCCACGATGGTCAAAGGCAACTGTGATGACGGTGTTACACCTGAATGTCACTGCCAGAAGCAAACGTGTTGAGACTACTCAAGAAAGAGCATGAGGAAAAGAAAGAATATTACTAGCATTGGCACATGGAATGTCCAAATGATGCTGAAGATAGGAACACTACACCTGTTGGTAGAAAAATTGGAAATGAGGCAAATAAACATCACTGGCTTTGTGGAAGTTAGACGGAGGGAGAAGGTCATCTCTGACAGGGTGACCACACCATTGCCTGCACCCGAAATTAAAAGATGTGACACATACAATGTTGCTATTGTGTTGGACTGAAAACACACTTAGGCAATGAAAAGCTTTAACACAATCAGTGACCGTATCCTCTCCCTGAAGCTAAACACCAAAGATTATGTCCTCAACATCATACAGGTATTTCGCATTAGCAGCCACCAGCACTGATGAAGAAACTGAACAGTTTTATAATAACCCTCATACTGTCAGAGACAAGATACCAAAAAAGAAACCATGTCATTTCTCAGAGTCTGTTGAACAGATAAAAGAACAAATGAAAGCACACTACACAAACCTGGAACAACGAGGAAAACGTCTTACATTGATAAAACTTATGAGATAAAACTGAGATATGAAGGCCACGCACTACGAAACCAATACACAACCCCCATGGAGATTGTCTTTCCAGGTAAGACTGCAGCAAAACAAAAGAGGCAGACTACCAGCTTCTCCCATTGATAACATCACAGAATTCTGTGGCATAAGAATCCATGAAGTCAGCAGGACTAGTGGAGATCCGAGCAAATGTAGAAGGAGGATCATGTGTGTGCCATTGGTTGCGACAAATAACACCGAGATGCCAACAAGTGAGAGAGTGGCTTTAATGTAAAAAGTAAAGGTAAAGGTGTCCCATAACCTAGGCGGTCGTAGGGGAGCGAGGCATCAGAGTAGGCCTCCGTCAGTCGGTGTTGACTATGGAATTCGCGCCAAAAGACAGGTCATTTGTTCAGCGACAACGCCGGCTGTGGCTGGTCAGTCCGATGCGGGAGTGGCAGTCTCTGTTGCATCTGATGCAGATGTGGCTTGTTGAGGTGGCTGGAGTACATGCCTCCAGAGACCTCAGGTTTTCCAGGGGCCAGCATATTGAGGGCAACGCCCATCTCCTCTCCCTCACTGCTTTACCTTCCTTGATCCTAAAAAGGGCAGGTACCCATTTACAGCTGGGTAAACTGGGGGACTGTACTGAAGCCGGGGCTGCTGTAGATTCTTTTACGTGCATTGAACGCCTGTTGCACAGGAAACCTTGGTTTACTTTCTCACCTGGAAGACTGGCACACAAGACTACCCCTCAAGCTCTGGTGATGGGGAAGAGGTTTCAGGTTAAACAGGGATCGAATCTATACTTTTCCTTTATTACTTCAGATCACTGATCCACTGTGTGTGTGTGTGTGTGTGTGTGCGCGCGCGTGCACGCGCGCACGCGCGTGTATGCGAGTGTGTATGTATGTATGTGTCTATATATGTGTGTGTTTGATAATTAGGAGCTTCATATTTTGAAAGTTACATCTGGGATTTACGTTCGTTTGCTTCTGATAGCAAAGACTAGAAACTTGAGGAATTTTGATAATCGAGAAACTAAAAATCAAAATCTTAAAATACTTTATCAAGATTTGAAGGAGAGCCCTAAATCAATGTAACAGGTCAGTATAATGTCCCATCCACCCACTCTCTTAACAGATATGAGAATGATAAGAAACTAAAGAAAGAAAGAAAACAAAACAGAAGAGACAGACAAACATAAGGACAGAAAAACAGACAAAAATAAAAACGAAAAGTATTCTGCTTTTAAAAACTATCTGAACAGAGAAACACAAACACACACGCGCGCGCGCACACACACACACACACACACACACGTGCGCGCGCACGCACGCACGCACGCACACACGCACGCACGCACGCACGCACGCACGCACGCACACACACACACACACACTGTCTGTCTATGTCTCTTTCTCCCCCCCTCTCTCTCTCTCTTCATGACAGATGGTGGTGGATTGATGTTTTCAGTCATTCAACCTCATCATATTCTCATGTTTGCTCTTTAATCATTGCGCCCTTTTTTTTTTTTTTCTTTTTTTTTGTGCTTTGTTTTGTTTTTGTTTGTTTATTTGTTTTTTGTTTGTTTTGTTTTTGTTTTATTATCCAAATCAAAATAATTATTGATTCTTACTCCATATTTTGTTTCTGAATGAGTGCCTTTTTATAACATTACCTTAATATTGTATCTCTGTCGTATTCCTTACCTGTTGTTGTTGTTCTTTCTCCCCTTTACCAAAATCTTGTTTTATGGGACTTATTTGATGTTAGATGGTGGTAGATTGATGTTTTCAGTCATTTAACCTCATCATATTTTCATGTTTACTCTTAATTATTGCGCCTTTTCTTTGTTTTGTTTTGTTTTTGTTTGTTCTTTGTTCTTCTTGCTTTCTTTATTCAACTCAAACTCATCATTGATTCTTACTTCTCATTTTCGTTTCTGAATCAGTGACTTTATAACATTACCTTAATATTGTATCTCTGTGTTAATTCTTGCCTGTTGGTTGATACTTGGTATGGTTCCTTACTTTTGGTATTTGGATCATTATAATTGTTGATTTTATTTATATTTTTATTGGCAGTATCTCCCCCCCCCCTCCAATAAGGATATTAGTTGGTTTTTTTTTTTTTTTTTTAAAAACTTCCCCCTTTTATCCAAATGTATGATTTGTATCACATGTATAATTTTTGACAGATGGTGGTGGATTGATGTTTTCAGTTGTTTATTCTCTTCTCTTGTTTGCTCTTTACCTATTAACACTTTTCTATTCTTTCATTATCAAAATCTTTTATTGTGACTTCTGATTTTTGTCTTCTGATCGAGTGCATTTTTATTACCTTATCATATATAGTGTCTTTATTCTTGTGTGTTGTTTGGTTTGCGTAAAGCTTTATTGTTTAGTATCTTTTCAACTTGATGTATCCCTGAAAGGGGCGGGGACTGGATGTAAAAAAGCACGCAAGTGCTTATCTATTATCCTCGAATAAAATACTTTGCCTTGCCTTGCCTTGCCTTGCCTTTATCTCTCTGTCTGTCTGTCGGTTGATCTGTCTGTCTGTCTGTCTGTCTGTCTGTCTGTCTGTCTGTCTGTCTGTCTGTCTCTCTATACATCTCTCTCTCTCATTTAGAAAAAACAAACACCATTACCACCAATGTCAAAACGTCTCCTCCCCCAAAAAAAAGAAAGAAAAGAAAACAGACAATATAAAAGAAAAAGCAGAGCCATGTGTGCTGCTCTGTCCTCACGCATATTGGTGGTCACTCATTTGAACGCTTTCAACCATGCATATATATATATATTAATATATATATATATATATTTATGAATTAATATATATATATTTATGTGTGTGAATAAATTGAATAAAATAAAGCAATAAAATTCAATCAAGGCACCCACTGCATGATGTGGGTTATTGATAAAGAAGGCTACGAAGAGACTGGATAATTATACAGGAGATGGGTAGGTAGGTACCTTGTCCTAGCAGGAACGGGGTAGGAATCTGTCTGGCATGAGCGTTATGGCACCAGCAAAACCACAGAGATATTGAGGTAAACACCTGCCAAGTGATAGGCACTTAAAGCCCTACAGTTTCCCAGTGATAGTGTGTGTATCTGGAAGCGTTATGATCTTACAGAGCATCCGCATTTCCTTCAATAAATATCATTTATCATCAATCATCGAATGAGCGGTTGAACAGTCTATCAATCAATCATATATGTATTTAGTCAATCAATCAATCAATCAGTAAGTCAATCAATCAATCAATCAATCAATCAATCAATCAATCAACCAGTCGGGCAATCAATAAACCAATCAATCAATTAAGTCATCAATCAATCAATCAATCAATCAATCAACCAATCAATCAACCAACCAACCAACCAATCAATCAATCAATCAATCAATCAATCAATCAATCAATCAGGTTGTCAGTTTTCCACTGACATCCTGCCAATCCAAATCTATCACTGTCCCTGTCTATCATCTGCAGCTTGTGTAAAGCTGGCAAAGGTGAATCTGATCCACTCCCTGATGTCCTGTGTCTACATGCCCACCTGTGTGTGCCCTTCTTCCACAGCCTGTCATGGCCTATATAGCAAGGAGTGGACAAAACAAAAACCACAGATAGATGTGGGGACAGTATAGGGGTGGGGGTGGGGATAGAGGGTACAAGGAAACGGAACAGAGAAGAAGGAAGGAAACAGAGAAAGAAAATGGAGAAATGAAAGGAGACGGGAGGGAAGGGGGCAAGAGAAGGGGAAAAATGGAGATAAGTTTTAATGACAGTATAATTACCCTAGCTAGAAACTGAAACCATATTGCAATAATCTGAAATTGTGGAAAAGTTGGTCTGCCAGGAAAACGCCCTTACCAATGCAAAGGAGAAAAATACAGATGCTATAGAAAGTTTTTAAAAAAGTTGATAGTGTTGCACAGCACAAACACAGACGGACACACACACATGCACACACACACATGCACACACATGCAACACAGTCACACGCACACACACACCACACACACACACACACACACCACACACACACACACACACACACACACACCACACACACACACACACACACACACAGACGAAATGACCAAATGACCAAACAAAACAAAAAAGAAAGAAAAAAAAGAAGTGTTGTATTGTTTTTATCCTGTTAATGATTCATGAATAACTCCCAGCACCATAACTGAAACCTCCTGCTGCTTCTCTCTAACTACATGACACCAGTGCACGTGACTCATTTGCATACAACAGCAGCCCCCCCTTCCCCCACCCCATTGCCCCCCCATTTGCCACCCCCCCTCCCCCCTTTAAAACAATTGACATCACTTCCGTGTGAATCTCCCAGCCCTGGCCTGTGACAAATGACTCATACATATGCTGAGGCCTGGCTTCAAAGGCCCATTATGCAAACGACTTGTCTGCACTTATCCCCCTTCTTTCTGCCTGTCTTTTTCTCCTTTAATCACCGCTAGGGGAGAATTTCAAGTGTTGGCAGTTATGTCCCTTGTGATGAAAGGTGCATGATGGCGGTCCCAGTGATGTCCCTTTGTGTGGATTGCCTGCTTTGCTGGTGTGGGGGGTGGGTGTGGGTGGGGTGGCATCTTCCTGACGTCACCATTATCTTCTCTAAATTTTCTTACTCAGCTCCCTTTATACCTAGTATATGTCCTCCTTTAGCTTATCTTTAGTCCTTCCTATGAGACTAAAAACCCAGGCCCCCATGTGCCAATGCACGCAGAACATCTTGCGCACACATTAAATCCTGTTCCGCTTTTCGTAAGAGTAGGCCATTGTGTGCCAGTGGGAACAGATGACATTTACAAAACTGCATACACATGGGGACTGGATGTAAAAAAAGCATATCATTGCTTATTCCATTATTCTTGATATAAAAGAATAAATGAATAAAATAAATATCTTTTTCTTTGAGGCCATCTTTATTTTTATTCCTTTCTTTCTGTTGGTTTTCTCTCTTTCTGCCTTTTTCTTTTATTTTTGATGTCTTAAATCTTTTATTTATTTCCATTTGTCTAGTTTTCATTTCCTTTTTCTGTGCTACCCTTCTCTCCCCCCCCCCCCCCTCTCTCTGTAACAAAAAAACATAGTGCTTATTCATTATTCTCGAGAGAAAAGAATTTTGTTTTATTTGATTTGATATCTCTCTCTGTGTATATCTCTTGCTTTATTATTGCTGATATAAATATACAAGTTGATAGTAACATGTTTATAACACTCATGTCATATGCCCACTCTGAATAGCCACTAGTTTTTTTGAATTGTGACTTAAGGCCCATGTACGGTAAAAGTCTGAAATCTGACCTCTCAATTATCCAGCTCTATTGCAAGCAGAGGAAAGAACAGTTTGTTATG
>CM060338.1:43035861-43053361 GCA_030674155.1 Stramonita haemastoma | reverse complement strand
AGTAGTAGTAGTAGTAGTAGTCAAGTAGTACTACTACCAATAGTACTGCTACTACTGCTGCTAGTGCTACTGCTACAACTTGTGTAGGCATACACTACACGTTATATTTAGTAGTTAACCTGTTAATAACCCTCGGCAGAGGTAGACAAGTACACTTACTTTGTTGTGTTTATTATTCCTCGGTCTTTGTTTAATTATTTTCCGCAAGTTAGACAGATGGGACACGGTCGGGAATTCAGACATTGCCAAGGCCTTTAATCTTGAAGTATGAGCGTGTTGGCTTGTAGAGAAAATGGAGGTAACTCCCCGCAAATAGCCCACATCCATTCACAGCTTTGCCTCGCAAGGGGCTTAACTTACAGCCAGATTTGTGACCAATGGACAGACAGTGCTGAGCAAATGGGGTTTTTCACAGAGGAGTTACATGACTGTGTTCATTAGCCCTGGGTCATATTTCTCTGTCATTTGTTTTAAGCAAATTTAATCTCTTAAATAGCATATTCTAATCTGTATTTTTAATCATTTTTCAATTTTTGCAACACATTCTTTAGTATTATCTTATGTTCGACTAAGAAAATACTAAGATGCTTGTAGGAAGGTGGCTATTGGTGGAAGGTGGATCAGTGGTGTAGAGGTAATGCACCTGCCTAGAAAGGGAAAAGTCCAGGTTCAAAATGTGTAGTGGTTTAATCCCAGTTTGGTTTAATCCCCCCCCCCCCATCCATCACTAGGCTGTGAGTGGTTGTCTGGATGCTAATCTTTCCGATGAGACGATAAACCAACCGAGGTCCTGTGTGTTACACATAACTATTTAGTACACGTAAAAGAACCCACGACAACAAGGAAGTTATCCCTGGCAAAACTCTGTAAAAAAATCCCCCCTGATAGGGAAACAAACACAGCAAGAGACAGGGAAAGAAAAAAAAGATAATAATGGATGGTGCTGCTCTTGTGACGTGACACTCTCCCTGGGTAGAGCAACCCGAATTTCAAGCAGAGAAATTTGCTGGTACTTCAAGTGGTATACAATACAAAACAATATGATTCGATGCATAACAATACAGCACTGACGGCCAGGCACTCCTCACAGACAAGATGTCCATATTGAACCGCTGGGCTGAACACTTTCAAACCCTCTTCAGCGCTGATCGCACTGTTGATGACGCAGTGATCCAACAGATCCCACAGCAACCAGTGAAAGAAGAACTGGACGAAGCCCCAACCCTGGAAGAGGTAACTAAAGCCATAGAACAACTGAAGAGTGGGAAGGCTGCAGGCGTCGACGGTATTCCACCAGAATTATGGAAAAACGGGGGGCAAACACTGCACTGCAAGCTCCATGAATTTTTTGTCTGCTGCTGGGAGCAGGGAAAGTTACCACAAAACCTTCGTGATGCAATCATAATCACCCTTTACAAAAACAAAGGGGAAAAATCAGATTGCTCCAACTACAGGGGGATAACTCTTCTCTCCATCGCTGGCAAAATCCTTGCAAGAGTTCTCCTCAACAGACTAGTACCTGCTGTTGCAGAACACCACCTCCCTGAGAGCCAGTGCGGCTTCAGAGCTAACAGGGGTACCACCGACATGGTCTTCGTGCTCAGACAACTTCAAGAAAAGTGCCGCGAACAGAACAAGGGACTGTACATCACCTTCGTTGATTTAACCAAGGCATTTGACACTGTGAGCAGGAAGGGCCTGTGGCAGATCATGGAGCGTCTTGGCTGTCCCCCAAAGTTTCTCAACATGGTGATCCAGCTACATGAAGACCAGCGTGGCCAGGTCAGAAACAGCAACGACCTCTCAGAGCCTTTCCCAATCACAAACGGGGTGAAGCAGGGCTGCGTTCTTGCACCAACCCTCTTCACTATCTTCTTCAGCATGATGCTTCAGCGGGCCACAGAAGATCTTGATGACGAAGACGGAGTTTTCATACGCTACCGCACAGATGGCAGCCTATTCAACCTGCGGCGTCTTCAGGCCCACACCAAAACCCTGGAGCAACAAATTCGAGAGCTACTTTTTGCTGATGATGCTGCCCTTGTAGCCCACACAGAAACCGCCCTGCAGCATGTAACATCCTGTTTTGCAGAGGCAGCCCAGCTCTTCGGACTCGAAGTCAGCCTGAAGAAGACAGAGGTTCTCTACCAGCCCGCACCTCAGGTAGCATACCACCCACCTCACATTACAATTGGTGAGACAGAACTGAAAACAGTCCAGCAGTTTACCTACCTGGGATGCACAATCTCCTCTGACGCAAAGATTGATAAAGATGTAGACAACAGACTGGCAAAGGCAAACAGTGCTTTTGGCAGACTCTACCACCGTGTCTGGAAAAACAAACACCTGAAGAAAGACACCAAGATCAGTGTCTACAGAGCCGTGGTACTGACCACCCTCCTGTACGGCTCTGAGTCATGGGTCACATACAGACACCACCTGCGAATTCTGGAACGCTTCCACCAACGCTGTCTCCGCTCCATCCTCGACATCCACTGGAGCGACTTCACCACGAATGCTGAGGTGCTGGAGCAAGCAGGGATCACCAGCATTGAGGCCATGTTGCTGAAAACGCAGCTACGCTGGGCAGGGCATGTCTCTAGAATGGAGAACCATCGCCTACCGAAGATGGTTCTCTACGGTGAACTTTCCACCGGACACCGCTACAGAGGCGCACCAAAGAAGAGATTTAAAGACTCTCTGAAGAAATCTCTGTCAGCCTGCCTCATAGACCATAACCAGTGGTCAGTCCTTGCTGCTGACCGGCAGGCCTGGCGACACACTGTGCATCAGTCGGTCTCCTCCTTTGAGGACAATCGCAGAGCGGCCCTTGAGGAGAGGCGAATGAGGAGGAAGAACCGCGTCCCCTCTACATCAACCCCAGAATCGACTTTCCCCTGCAGCCGCTGCGGCCGGGTTTGTTTGTCACGCATTGGACTGAACAGCCACCAGCGAGCCTGCACCAGACGTGGACAGTGCCCTTAATCTTCGTTCGCGAAGCCAAGCCATGATGAATACAATACAATCTATAATCAAACACTAACTTCTCACACACACACAATAAAAGAGTCACATGTATTATAGCAGCATCAGGCAGTATGCAATCTCCTAGGGAGGCATAGCAGTACAGCAGTATTTTTTTTACTGGAATAAGGGAATGACATTTCTCCCTCAAATGTAGGAGTCTAACAGTCACTGAAAAATAAAGAGAACACGAGTCAAGATGCCCCAAAGGGCTTAATGGCGCATGTGAGGTACTGGGTGGATGGGTAGCTGGGTACGTATATATTTTATATATTTTTTATATCGAAGATAATGGAATTTTTTTTTACATTCAGTCCCCGTGTGTGCAGCTTTATAAATCGTGTTATCTGTTCCCACCGGCACACGATGGCCTACTCTTATGAAAAGCAGAACAGGATTTAACGTGTGCGCAAGATGTTCTGCGTACGTTTGAACACCGGGTCTCGGTTTAGTCTCATCCGAAAGACTTTTGGGGAGAGTGGATTCAGCACTGATGTTAACTCCAGGGAAAAAATCACCTCGAACGGGAATCGAATCCAGGTCGTCAAACTAAGAGCGCAATGTTCTGACCACTAGGCTATCCCGTCCCCACGTATACATGGTCTAAGTGCTTTTGTGGGCCACATGCCCAACTTTCTTAGACTTAGTAGTAGGCACCCATTAGTCTAGGAAGACTATGGAGTTGCGCTCCAGTCATATTTCATTTCATACCACTTTATGTCACATCAGATTTCTCTGCGTGAAATTCGGGCTGCTCTCCCCGGGGAGAGCTCGTCGCCACAAGTGCAGCGCCTACCCATTATTTTTTTTCCCCTCAGGGATGGTGTCTAAACACGACACCTGTGTGCATGCTGGTTTTTATATATATAATTTTGTCATCCGCTCCTACCGGCACACGATGGCCTGCTCTTCCGAAAGGCGGAACGGGATTTTAACGTGTGCGCAAGATGTTCTGCGTGCGTTCGCACACGGGACCTCGGTTTCTAGTCTCATCCGAATGACTTTGACATTCAGTTCGATTTTTTCGTCAAACTGGGAAGACAGGGCGAGCTGGGTACGAACCCAGAAACTCGCGGTTTACATATTGGCAGGCGAACGTCTTAACCATCCTGCCACCGAACTTCCTAGTCTTTAGAGCGCAAAGCCTGGGTAAGCATGGGGGGCAAACTGTTGCCCATACAGAAGACCCTCCATCTCCACGCCACTGGAATAATCCATTGGAAAAGCAATCGCCCATACGAATGGTTCCAGTACTGTCGCAGGAGCCACCAGAACGTTGCCATATACAGCCCCGAGCCGCCCTGGGACTCCAACTCCCCGATTTTTCCTCAGGGGTGGTGTCTAAACATGACACCTGTGTGCATGCTGGTTTTTTTAAAATATAATTTTGTCATCCGCTCTTACCGGCACACGATGGCCGGCTCTTCAGAAGGGCGGAAAAGGGTTTTAACGTGTGTGCAAGTTGTTGCGCGTGCGTTTGCACACGGGGCCTCGGTTTATAGTCTTATCTGAATTACTTTGACATTCAGTTCGATTTTTTCGTCAAATTGGGAAGAAAGGGCGAGGCTGGGTACGAACCCAAATCCTCACGGTTTACTTGTTAGCAGGCGAACGTCTTAACCATCCTGCCACCTTCCTTCGACTTAGACTTACAGCAAATGTAACTGTTATGTCATCATTATTTAACATCAGACAGAAGGATCAGGATACCTTTCTTCCTGCCTTTCCTCCAGAATGGAATCGTCATTGTTAGTGTTTAATCAATGCCCCCCTCAGTGCTGGTAGATTAAGAATTATCTTTAGAAAAGCCTAGATCTTTTGAGAGAGGATGTATGAGTGCACTTCAGTGTAAATGAGATCAGAAATGGAAAAGAAAAGGGGGGCAAAGAGCAACCATGTATCACTCCAGTGCAGGTGTTACTACAGGGTAGCAGTTCTCTCTCTCACTGTCTCTGTCTCTTTCTCTCTCTCTCTCTCACCCTCTCTATAACTCTCTCAGTTACACCCACTCATTCCCACCTTCCCACGCCAAATGGATTATCACAAATACTCCTATCCACCCTTGCTTCTGTCTCTGTTACCACTTAATTAAAGAAAATCAGAAACTTGACTTTTTGTCATCATTTCCACAATTAGGCGTAGCGACCGTTACGCATGAGAGAGCGGAAGTCAACCAGGCATGCCATGACACATGAGCACTATGAAAAAAAAAAGGACTCTCCTTTCAAAAGAGTACACCCAGTCGACCTCAAGAGGGCTTTTGTCGGCAGTGGGGTCGAGAAGTGCTGGTGTTGAAGAAAAATTGGGGAAGAGGGATGAATACAGCCCGTTAGCTTCGTCACTGGGTCTACTGACTGCCTACAGATGGCCGGTGGACCATATGTTTTGTGGGCGGCTGATTTTTCGGCCTTTTCTTCAAAGGGAGCATAACAGTCAAGCTATGGTTGCGAGTTTCTTTTCTTCTGTATGTAGATAAACATACCTCTAAGAGTCAACTGGTAAGACAGAGGAACAAATGAAAGGATCCTTGATTGATTAACTCTCAGTGCAAGGACACATGTTACCTAGCATTGATAAGCACACACTGAGATATGTTGGTCATGCAAACAAAACAAACACAACTGATGATGACAGTTCTTCATGGCAAGGTCGTCTGGGAATGCTTATAGGAGATTGTAAAATTCAGCAGAGACAGAGAAAAATGGCCAACCCTGGTGGCATTAGGTGTAGAGACATTTGTTGTTTGGCTAGAACTGCTGGTTCTGATCAACAGGGCTTTTGTTTTTGTTCCTCAGCTAGAGTTGTGATGTTCACTGGTGATGAGATTTTACATGCCACCATTTGCCCTGCATTAATTCAGGTAGCCCCATTCCCACTTGTAGGATGATATCTAAGTTGGTTACATAGTGTGTGTGTGTGTGTGTGTGTGTGTGTGTGTGTGTGTGTGTGTGTGTGTGTGTGTGTGTGTGTGTGTGTGTGTGTGTGTGTGTGTGTGTGTGTTGTGAGTGTGTGTGTGTGAGACTGTCTGTGTGTCTGTGTATCTGTGTGTGTATGTGCGTGCATGGATGCGTACGTGTATATGTGTATGTTTGTATGTATGTATGTATGTATGTATGTATGTATGTATGTATGTATGTATGTATGTATGTATGTATGTATGTATGTGTGTGTGTGTGTGTGTGTGTGTGTGTGTGTGTGTGTGTGTGTGTGTGTGTGTGTGTAGAAAAATCTTATTACATAAAAAATAGCCCCAACAACACATATGAGATCTGACAATGTCATTATCGTTGGATGTTTTCTGTGCATGGTGGTTTAATGTTTCTTTTCTTCTGAAGAGTTTAAAGTGTGGTTACTATACATGAGCATTTAAGCATCTATCAATATCAGAGTGACCAAATAAAAATTTGGAATCATACTACTTTGTTTTTCTCACATGGCCACAGGGCCAGGATTCTTATTTTATTTTATTTATTTATTTTTGTAGAGAGGTAGGATTCACCGATGGAGAGACTTATGTGACTGTGTCCACCAGTAAGATAGACGCATTCCAGCTGCAGGGATAATGGGTAGACACACATATGTGCATGCGTTTCAAATTTTGTCATCCCTTCCTACCTGTTTAGAATGGCCTACTGTTTCGATAGGCAGTATAGGTTTTCTTTTTTTTTTCTTTTATTCTTTTATATCGGGGATAATGGAATAAGCGCTCGTGCTTTTTTTTCATCCAGATCCAGTCCCCGTGTATATGCATTTTTGTAAATGTCATCTGTTCCCACCGGCACACGATGGCCTACTCTTACGAAAAGCGGAACAGGATTTAACATGTGCGCAAGATGTTCTGCGTGCGTTCGCACACGCGGCCTTGGTTTAAAGACTCATCCGAAGGACTTTTGGGGAGAGTGTACGTGTTGTTTTGCGTGCCTTCGAACACTGGACCAGGGTTGGTTGTCTCATCCTAAAGGACTTCTGGGGGAGTGGAGGTGGGCACAGGAAAATCCCCTAGAACAGGCGGGCATGTCAGTGGTGGCTTAAACCCAGCGGTCAGATCAGATGTGAGCTCGATGCTTTAACTATTAGTAACTAACTAATACTCTCCCTCTTCCCTTCTTCACCCCTGACCTTTATTTGTACTTATTTTTTATACTAGTTTATGTCACAGCAGATTTCTCTGCGTGAAATGTGGGCTGCCCTCCCCGGGGAGAGCGCGTGGCCACAAGTGCAGCGCCTACCCATTATACTATTTTTTTTCTTTTTCCTGTCTGCAACTGTATTTGTTTCCCTAAGATAGTGGCTTGTTTCTACAGAATTTTGCCAGCGACAACCCTCTTGTTGGAAGGACGGTGGCAGAATGGTTAAGACGTTCGCCTGCCAATATGTAAATCGTGAGTTTCTGGGTTCGAACCCAGCCTCGCCCTTTCTTCCCAGTTTGACGAAAAAATCGAACTGAATGTCAAAGTCATTCGGATGAGACTCGAAACCGAGGCCCCGTGTGCGAATGCACGCAGAACATCTTGCGCACACGTTAAAACCCCGTTCCACCTTTCGGAAGAGTAGGCCATCGTGTGCCGGTAGGAGCGGATGACAAAATTATAACAAACCAGCATGCACACAGGTGTCGTGTTTAGACACCATCCCTGAGGAAAAATCGGGGAGTTGGAGTCCCAGAGCGGCTCGGGGCTGTAGGTATATGGCAACGGTACTGGAACCATTCGTATCGGTCAATGCCCTTCCAATGGATCATTCCAGTGCCGTGGAGAAGGGGGGTCTGCTGCATGGGTAACAGCTTGCCCTCCATACATACTTGCCCAGGCTTTGCGCTCTAAAATGTACAGCAGCAACAAGACAACAACAGTTGATCATCGTTGTTCGTCGTTGATCTTTGCGCCTGGTGGCAGCATGATCTGTGGCTCTGTAGGTCAAATGCAAGCGCTTTGATTTGTCTTTACAAGAGAAAGCGCTATACAAATTCCATGTATTATTATTATTATTCTTGTTGCCGTGGGTTCTTTTACGTGCGCTGAATAATGATGTGTAACACACAGGACCTCGGTTATCGTCTCATCCGAAAGACTAGCGCCCAGACCAACACTCATGGTCTAATGGATGGAAGAAAAGTTTTGGGTCCAAACGGGATTCGAACCACCGCACCGTCCGACCTGGACTTTTCGCTTTCTAGGCAGGGGCGTTACCTCTAGACCACCGATTTTCCACATAACTCCTTTTTTGGGTGGCACAATAAACATCACAAATTTCTTCATCATTACTCTCTAGTGACGTCATGACGTCTGTGACCCAATCTTTTTTTGTTTTCATTTTCTAATGGCTGCTTAACATTTGATGCCTTTCTAATAAGCTGGGCATGCACAGTTCTATTCATGCATGACTGTCATGGAGTCATACATATTCAACATTTTTAGCTTGAAAGGGCTTCAGATATTCGTGAAGTTACGTAAAATGAGTCACCAAGAAAACATCCAAGAGATCTAAGCTAATCTGCAGTTTAGGCTTAGCTTGTTAAACTTCTATTTTCAACCGTTCTCTGTGCCAGCTGAGCTCACAGGCAAAACTGGGTTTGCTTCATTTTCTGATGCTGTCTGATAGAAATATGACCGCTCCCTCTCCCCCTGTCAGGTGTAATAAAATTTATAAATGCAAAAAAAAAAGAAAGAGCGAGAAACCACATGCACACGTAAAAGAGCGCCTGCATAGCTATGTTGGCAGAATTATGTGTGGGAGTATGTCAGCTATGTGTTGTCTGCACAGAGAGCATAATGTGTTGATTTTGTATGATGTTGTAAGCTCTCTAATGACATGTACGTGATTCATTCTTTCATCTTTTAGTTGTGTAATCCTTTTTTCGTGACCTGACTTTTTTTCTTCTTTATGTTGAGATAATAAATCATTTGGAAATGGTCTGAAAGTCTTTACGAGGAAAATGCTTTTGCACAAAGTGGTATAGACAAAAAAAAAGGTGTTTTCGCAGAAGCCCATTACATATGTTAGGGACAGGTCAGAGCACTCCCTTTCCCCCAAGCTGAGGTTAAGCAGCATTGAGTATGGTTACCAAGTCGATGGGTGGCCGTTTGTGTGCCCTGGCTTCAGTACAGTCCCTACAGTTCACCCAGCTGTAGATGGGTACCTGACCTCTTTAGGGTCAGGGAAGTAAAAGCAGCGAGGGAGAGGAGATAGACGCTGTCCTCAACATGCTGGCCCCTAGAGAAGCTGAGGTCTCTCTGACACCTCCATCCTCAACCATATCAGTTATAAAAAACACAGCTTTACCGTTTTGCTTTATATCGGCAACAAAAGCACTCATAGGAGAATGTATTTAACAATGTACTGTGCAATTAGCTACCAGAAGTCAGAGCTGGACAAGTTTAATTTAGGTTCACTTTAATTAAAAAAAACAAAAACTTCCAGGAATCAGGTACTTCTGCAGGGAACCATGTCTTTGTAGTGGTGTTCATTTTCACATGGCGAATTCCTTAAATGTTTGAATGGCAGTCCTCTTATCAGCCCATCTTTGACGTCCCCCTCTCTTTCCTCTGAAATAAAGACAGCTGGAAAGTTAGCTGCAGAGAAAACACTTCTTCACAGTGTTCGTTTTGATTGTTTGCTTGGGGATTTCTTGTTTGTTTGCTTGGTGAGTTTTCAAGGACGTCTGGTTGAGTTTAGAGTCATGTGTATCGTGTATAAAGCTGGTTGCAAAATCTTCAGGGGTGCCCCCATGGTCTACAGGACTATGGGAAATGTGAGGTGAGGTACAATAAAACTGATCTGCCTTATTTCTTCCAAATTAATGTTTTTTTTGGGTTAGATGTTGTTGTGTGTGTGCATCCCACTTTATTTCTGCTTGTTCACATATACCTAAGTGCATTGTGCCCACAGTTTGTTTGCATGGGAAATATTGTCTTTGCTCAGCCATAGTGTGGGTGTTCCTCTTTGTGATCATGTGGGTCTGCTTGTCTTGTCTACTGCGTCATTGGCTGTCTGTTTCTGTCTTTTTTGTTTGTTTTAATCTTTGTCCTTCTCCCTTCCCTCTTATGAAAAAAAATCTCTCATCCCCCCCTCTCATTCTCTCTCTCTCACTCACTCACACACACATATACGCACATGCCCATGTGCACACACACATGTGCCTGAACATGCTCAGGCACACACACACACAAGCACAGGCACACACACACACACACACACACACACACACACACACACACACACACACACACACACACACACACACACACACGAGCACAGGCACACACACAATCTCATGCGCACATACACACACATGCATGAAGATGCGACCACACACATACATACACACAAAGCGCAGTCACATACACACTCACACACATACACAAAACACAGTCACACACACCACACTCACACACATACACAAAGCACAGTCACACACACACACACACACACACACACACACACACACACACACACACACACACACACACACACACACACAACGTACACAGCACTGCCACACACACGCACACACACTCACACACACTCACACACACCTCACACACACACACACGTACACAACACTGTCACACAAACACACACACACACACACACACTCACACACACACACAAAGCACAGTCACACACACAGACACACAGACACACAGACACACACGTACACACACACACCCATGGCGGACAGGTGCTAAGAACTAGATATGCTGACAAGAGGAAAATGTCATCAGCAAAATTATGTTCTGTGAAAAAAAAAACGACCCCCGCCCAGTAAGACAGACAACTCATACAAAGGGGACACCATCCAGCAGCCATCATGCACCTTTCATCACAAGGGACATAACTGCCAACACTTGAAATTCTCCCCTAGCGGTGATTAAAGGAGAAAAAGACAGGCAGAAAGAAGGGGGATAAGTGCAGACAAGTCGTTTGCATAATGGGCCTTTGAAG
Source organism: Stramonita haemastoma (assembly GCA_030674155.1). Taxonomy (NCBI): domain Eukaryota; kingdom Metazoa; phylum Mollusca; class Gastropoda; order Neogastropoda; family Muricidae; genus Stramonita; species Stramonita haemastoma. The sequence continues at coordinate 43,042,393 of CM060338.1, read as the reverse complement.
CCAGGCCTCAGCATATGTATGAGTCATTTGTCACAGGCCAGGGCTGGGAGATTCACACGGAAGTGATGTCAATTGTTTTTTGGCCCGGCGCTGTTGTATGCAAATGAGTCACGTGCGCGGGGTGTCATGTAGTTAGAGAAAGCCAGTGGGGGTGTGTGCTTTCTCTGTCTCTTCTCTCTTCTCTTCTTTTGACCCCTTTTCTACTCTGTCTCTCTTTCTCTCTTCTCCTCTCTCTCTCTCTTTCTTTCTGACCCTTTTCTACTCTGTCTCTTTCTCCTCTGAATGGTGTAAATAATCCCTTTATATTGTGTGTGTTTCGTGTGTGTGTGTGTTTGTTGTGTGTTGTTGTGATGTGTGTGTATGTTATATGTTGTGTTGTATTTGCATACACAAGTGCAATGTACCCTGTGTGTGTGCGTGCGTGGTGTGTGTGTGTGTGTGCGTGGTGCGCGGCGCGGCGATGTGTGTGTGTGTGTGTGTGTGTGTAGTGTGTGTGTGTGTGAAGATATGCCGTTTGGATACAGCACTTGTGTAAAAATACTAATTTTCCCTTAAAACTGAATATTTAGGTATGAAAAAAAGGTAAGAGGTAAAGGTGTCCTAAACCCATGTGGTTGATAGGGAAGCGAGGTGTCAAAGACCCTCAGTTTCTCTAGGGGCCAGCATATTGAGGGCGTGCCCATCTTCTCTCCCTCGCTGCTTTTTAGGTATACTAACACAATTCTCAACAACATTGTTCATACTATTCCCAAAAACAAAGAGAGGGATAGAAAAAGGAATTGCTAGCACGTTGTACAGTCAACGAAAGAGAGGAGGTGGAGAAGGAAGAGAAGAGGTTGATGGTAGACATAACAACAGACCCATTGTCTCTTGCAGTTAGCTCGGTGAGATTGACAGTCAACAGTTTGCTTTGGTTGTTTCTTACCGTGGAGATGCCAGGGTCTTTCAGTATAAATAGATCCACCTTCTGGAAATGCTGTGCGGAAATTCCTCTGTTCTATCATCTTTTTGTTCTGCCTTGTTCTCTTCTTCGGTCACTCCTTCTTGTCTATTTCTGCCTTCTTGTTCATTCTCCTGCCTTTTTTCCAGAAAGACTTAAAGGTAACAACTCTGTCTTTTCTGAAGTGGATGCGCTAGGGCTACTGACTTGTCAGGCCGCTTAACAGCAGCATGAACATTTCGCTCATTACATAGACGACAGACATACAGATATAGATTCGTTATAGGTAGATATGTAGATAGATAGATAGATGATAGATAGATATAGATTATAGATAGATAGATAGGTTAGATAAATAGATAGATAGATAGATAGATAGATATAGATTAGATAGATAGTCGACGATCGATCGATTCGATCGATCGATCGACGATCGATTTAGATACTTGCTGCCTGAGCATTTGATGACAAAGAAGAAGTCTGGTTTTCAGAAAATCGATCTGGCTTTGTACACTTTCATGAATGGTTTCATGATTATTCCAATATGAGCTTTAGAACTTAAAATGCTAAAAGCTAATATGCCTTTATAGTACTGAAATCAAAGTAACGAATATTATGATTATCAAAGCTGCATTTCTTCTTTAATGATATCATGAGAAATATTTCTGTGAGCCGTGATTCTGTTCTCCTTAAATAAAGTATTCCTTCAAGAATCTCATTTATTTTGTAATCAGCGTATCGTGTTTGTAGTAAGGAAAAATGATAGTACAGAAGTCTGAAATGGCTGAGAATAGGGAGAGTAGGGAACAATAGTATAGTGATATAGCAGTGAGTTTGATCTGAAGTCAGGTTTGACTAACGCTTTGGGAACTGTAGGCCATTGCGTGCCGTCAGGAACAGATGACACAACTATAAAACGCATGCGCACAGTTGTCGTGGTTAGACACCATCCCCGAAGTCGGAATGCGGCTTCCTCCTTAAAGGGTTCAAACGGTTGTGTATACACAAATCTCAACATTGGTAAAGCTTTATCTCAGATACGGAAAAAATGCAATCCCCCCGCCCCCTCAGCGTTTGAGAACTATTATTTTTTAAAAATATTTTTAAATTAATTTTTTTTATACCTCTTTATGTCACAGTTATTTCTCTGTGTGAAATTCGGGCTGCTCTACCCAGGGAGAGCGCGTCGTCACAACTGCAGCGCCTACCCATTATTTTTTTTCTCACCAGGGATAGTGTCTAAAAGATTTATAAAAATTTGTGTGTCTTAGTTTCTAATTCTGGAGTGGTTGTAATGATAATATTTATGCATGCACATGCTTGAAAACGTACGCTTACAGAGATGCACGTACCAGTCACGTCGTCTCAAACACATAAATTCATCGCCTTGTCTTCCCCAAGAAATGATAAAAAAAAATTGGTGATATACATACATATATTATTTCTTTTTGGCAACGTGTCTGGTCATATACCATCATGATGGATAAAGTCAGGCGGAGGTTGGCTTCAGTCAGTGTGTGTTGACATCTCTTTTCATCTTTTCACTTGTCTCTGTCCTCTATGATAATACATGCATACAGTACACACACCCCTTACACCCCTTAGGGCAAACGGATCCAAATCAATTACAAGCGGCTCTCTATCCATCATCCTCTCCGTGTGTCACTCTGCCTGCCTGCCTGTGTATCTGTGCCTCTCTCTCTCCTCTCTCTCTCTCTCTCTCTCTCTCTCTCTCTCTCTCTCTCTCTCTCTCTCCTCTCTCTCTCTCTCTCTCTCTCTCTCTCTCTCTCTCTCTCTCTCTCTCTCTGTGTCTGTATCTGTCGGTCTGTCTGTCTGTCTGTCTGTCTGTCTGTCTCTGTCTCTGCCTCTCTCTGCCTCTCTCTCTGTCTCTGTCTGTCTCTCTCCTTCTCTCTCCCCCCCTCTCTCTCCCTCCCGCTCCCTCTTCCCCCCCCTCTTTCTCTTGCTTTCCTTCCCTCTCTCTCTCCCCCCTCTCTCTATTAATTTTCTCTGTTCAAACTCTTCCGCCATCTTCCACATTCTCTCCCTCCCACTCTTTCTTTAAAACCTGTCTGCCTGTCTCGGGTTGACTGTCTCTGTCTGTCTGGCTGCATCTCTCTGTCTCTCTATTTATCTCAGTCTCTGTTTCTCTGTCTCTGTCTCTCTACCTCTGTCTCTCTACCTCTGTCTGTCTGTCTGTCTGTCTGTCTGTCTGTCTGTCTGTCTGTCTGTCTGTCTGTCTGTCTGTCTCTCTCTCCTCTCTCTCTCTCTCTCTCTCTCTCCTCTCTCTCTCTCTCTCTCTCTCTCTCTCTCCTCTCTCTCCCCTCTCTCTCTCTCTCTCTCTCTCTCTCTCTCGCTTTCGTGCCAATACCTTATCATAGACCATGATGTTTCATAAAGTTGAAAGCTTGTCTCTCTATCTTTCTCTCTTTCTTTCTTTCTCTGCTAGACGAGTGCGTCACCTGACGGCAGATATTGATGACGCCATAAGGTGATAGATCATGTGATGACGTGATGAATGACGTCAGGCTTCCCTAGACTATGGGCTGACAGAGGGACGCCGGTTTACCGTGGCTGGTGACGTCACGAAGTGTCAAACAGACGCCTGGTTAACCTAGCTAGGCAGAGAGGACGGACGCTTTAGTCCAGTGGTTAAGACGTTGGACTTCAGTCCTGTGGGTCCATGAAGTTGCGGGTTCAAATCTCGGCAGCGTCTAATAATTTCAGGGTAGGGACTTTAACGTTCTCTCAGGTGAAATTCAAGTGCAGACCTGCCAATGCCTTAATTCTCTTCGTGTACATATATGCATGCAGAAGTTCACATGATTATACACGGTAAAGATCTTGTTATTCTTGTCAGGGTTCGGTGGGTTACAGATTCTGGGATACACAGACAGACAGACAGACAGACAGACACACATATACATACATACATACATACATACATACATACATACATACATACATACATACATACATACATATATATATATATATATATATATATATATATATATATATATATATATATATATATATATATATATATATATATATATATATATGTGTGTGTGTGTGTGTGTGTGTGTGTGTGTGTGTGTGTGTGTGTGTGTGTGTGTGTGTTACCCAACATGCATTGTCTGTCATATGAGAGAAAATGAGTGGCACTGCCCTTAAACGCCTGGCAAGTCAGGCGCAGCATTTTCCACTTCGGTGTGAGAGACAATTGTTATCTTTTAGGTCTTTTAGTGGAAAAAAAAAGATTTGATTTTTATTGTTTCTTCTTTTGTTGTTGTTGTTGTTGTTGCTGTTGTTGTTGTTGTTGTTCTTCTTCTTCTTCTTCTTCTTCTTCTTGTTATTGTTATTGTTATTGTTGTTGTTATTGTTGTTGTTGTTGTTGTTGTTGATGCTGTTGTTGTTGTTGTTGTTGTTGTTGTTGTTGTTGTTGTTCTTCTTTCTTCTTCTTCTTCTTCTTCTTCTTCTTCTTCTTCTTCTTCTTCTTCTTCTTCTTCTTCTTCTTCTTCTTCTTCTTCTTCGTCGTCGTCGTCGTCGTCGTCGTCGTCGTCGTCGAACACTCAGAAACTATTGTTGTCTGTCATAATATGAGCGAAAATACGTTGCGCTGCCTTTAAGCGCCTGACAAGTCAGGCCCAGCGCATTCGACTTCGGTATGGTAGAGAATTGTTATCTATTACGTCTTTTCTGGGGGAAAAAGGCAGGAGAATGGACCAAGAAGGGATAAAATAGACAAGAAGGGGGTGACATGAAGGAAAGGAACAAGGCAGAAACAGAAAGAGAGAGAGATAGAAAAGGGGAAATTCCTAGCACAGAATTTCCAGAAGGTGGTGATGCTGTTTAATACTGACAGGTCTGCGGCATTCCCATGGAGGAAGAACTTTTCCTTTGAAATTAACTTAAGCCTCCCCCCTCCCTCCTCCCCCTCCCTCCTTCCCCTCTCTCCTTCCCTGTCCTGGTGAGACCTACGGATGAGACTACAAACCGAGATCTCGTGTACAGTCACACATTTTGCCCACACGTCAATACTTGTTCCGCTAATGTGTGTATGTGTGTGTATGTGTGTGTATGTGTGTGTATGTGTGTGTATGTGTGTGTATGTGTGTGTGTGTGTGTGTATGTGTGTATGTGTGTGTATGTATCTGTATGTGTGTGTTTTTTTGTGTTTATTTATTTTATTCTTTTACATCGAGGATGATGGGATAAGCACTCATGTGCTTTTTTTCATCCAGTCCCCGTGTGTATGCGGTTGTGTAAATATTGTCATCGGTTCCCACCGGCACACAATGGCCTACTCTTACGAAAAGCGAAACAGAATTTAACGTGTGTGTGTGTGTGTGTGTGTGTGTGTGTGTGTGTGTGTGTGTGTGTGTGTGTGTGTGTGTGTGTGTGTGTGTGTGTGTGCGTGCGTGCGTGCGTGCGTGCGTGCGTGTGTGTGTGAGTGTGTGTGTGTGTGTGTGTGAGTGTGTGTGTGAGTGTGTGTGTGTGTGTGTGTGTGTGTGTGTGTGTGTGTGTGTGTGTGTGTGTGTGTGTGTGTGTGTATTTGAAGAACAGGCCATTGTGAGCCACTAAGAATGGACATTAAATTTTCTTTATTTTGGGGGGGGGGGGGGTGGTTAAAATGTGTCAGCCCCTATACCGTTATGGTTAGATGGTTCCAATATTGTGAATTTGAGTCCCTCAAGAGTCAGGGTCAGTGTGCTTTGGGTTCATTAGGAAGACTGGGGCAACACAATCGAGCTTCATCCACTTTCCGGTTGCGATTTTGAGAGTGTTGCTTAAATTCGGTGGCCCCACGCCGACCTGACTTTGATGAGCTCTCGGTGGGCTTCTGACCTGGGGGATGCGACATAACGAACCTGGGTATATGGGGAGGAGGGGTGAGACTGCTATGAGCCGTGTGGTAATAGTAAGCAGGACAGGAACGACACAGAAGATGAAGCAGCAACAAAAAACAATTTTAAAAACAAATTTTTAAAAAATCAAAGAAAAATATAATTCATACGCACTTGTATCGTGTCGAAACATCATCCCCGAAATCAGAATACGGCTACCTTGTCGAAAAAAAAATCTAACTATTGATAAATGTCAGAGGCACAGAGCAAACTCCCCAAAAAATCCTACATGAAACAAAAGTTTTCCCTCAACGTCCGGGCAGATGCAAGACAAGACAATGGCGAGCATCAATACCGCCTTTGTACCTTCGCTGACATGCGGAAGTGTTGCACAATATCAGCAATGAACACTGACATCATTTGACATGAGAGAATCTGTGAAGTTACCGGACAACAAAGAACAAGGATTAAGATATGCATGACGTACAGTCACGGAAGCACATTTATAGCTGTTTAAAAAAAAATGATGAAAAGAAACCAAAAGAAAAGTCAAGATGAGATGAGGTAAGAGGCACAGTGAGGGAGACGAACCTATCCTTCAATAGAGAGAGAGACTTGTCTGCATTTTTGGGGGTTGGAGTTTTTTTTGTTTTTTTTTTTTGTTTTTGGTTTGTTTTATGCCTTGAAAGGTCGTTGGAGTACTCCACTGAGGTTGGTTGGTTGGTGTTAAATTAAGAGGGCGACC
>CM060338.1:43025861-43028361 GCA_030674155.1 Stramonita haemastoma | reverse complement strand
CATTACTATTCTTGGAGAAGAGTAGGCCAGGTATATATGGCCGGTGGTACGGGTGACAGAGACACGTTCAATATGCACCCTGTAACCTAACCAAAAAAAAATGGAGATTGGGACCCCGGCACAGTTTTTAACTTTTACCTATGCCACACACACACTGCATGAATAAACATGCGCGTGCAGTGCCCTAGTAAACTCCTGAAGAAGTCAGTGTCCTCCATTCATCAAAGGCGAGTTGATGCAGCATTGATGACTGTGCTGTCGGAAGCGGCTGTCATTTGTCCATGTTACGTGGCCACAGTCCTACCAAAAAAAGTTCAGACACACGTGGCCAGGTGAGGGGATTGCTCAGCATGCATAGTAATTAATTATGCCTGCATGCACAGACCTGTTGCATTGGGTTGTGCTATTTTTAGGCTGGCCTGCGGCGCCAAAGTGGGAGGACTTGGGGTGTATTGGGGTTTACAACAGTTGCTAAATCGTATATTTTCGCTAGGACTTTAATATAACCTGAACAACAGGGGCTGGCCCGCGAGGTGCTTCAAAGCAGGACCACAAGGCAAGTTCATTCTCTCTCTCTCTCTCTCTCTCTCTCTCTCTCTCTCTCTCTCTCTCTCTCTCTCTCTCTCTCTCTCTCTCTCTCTCTCTCTCTCTCTCTCTCTCTCTAAGAGGCAGAAGAGGGGAGAAGAAGAAGAACTTTTAATAAGAATACTGACTATGGATCGTTTAAGTTGAGTTATGTATTGGAAGATGAGGAGCATTTTATAAAGAGTTGGATTTTTTATGATAAGTTAAGGTGCAGACATCTGCACACTAACGATCAACCATATATTATGTAAAGCTAATGAACTTTGGCTCTGTTCAGGCCATTGGCAGCCTGACTTCATGTCTTTTCGTGGTAGGTGGTAGGTGTCCCATAACCTGTGTGGTCGTAGGAGAGCGAGGTGTCAGAGACCTTAGTTTCTCTAGAGGCCAGCATGTTGAGGGCGGCGCCCATCTCCTCTCCCTTGCTGCTTTACCTTCCCTGACCCTGAAGAGGGTAGGAACCCATTTAAAGCTGAGTGAACTGGGGGAACTGTGCTGAAGCCAAGGCACGCAAACGGTCACCCATCCACTTCAGTTCCAAATTGTGACAAAGTACGTTGATGTTTTTGGTGCTGAAAAGTTGTAACAAAGTGCTTCAACGCACTTTGTCACAACGTGGAACTGAAGTCAGAAAGTTGACAAAAATGTATGAGGAGCTTCTAAAATGTTGAAGTTGTGCATGATATTGAACTAACATTGATTAAAGAAATGTTGTTTGGTTGTTGTTGTTGTTTTTTACATGGGGGTGCCGAACGCAGTTCGTCGCAAATTGCGATGAACTGTGTCGATCTCCCGGGAGATCGACAGTTCGTCGTAAGTTACGACAATTTGCGTTGCTACGTCGAACTGTGTCAGAACAGGCTCCCTCTGTTCTGCTGCAGATACTTTGTGCTTTCAAACAGTCCACTGCTGGCCGTAACTCTCTCTATTTCTGGTTCATCCATCAGGATTGACCCCCTCTCTCACTTCGCATAATTATAGACATCTCCATCTCCATCACCCTGCCTAAGCGTGTTATGTGTGTGTGTGTGTGTGTGTGTGTGTGTGTGTGTTGTGTGTGTGTGTGTGTGTGTGTGTGTGTGTGTGTGTTGTGGTGTGTGTGTGTGTGTGTGTGTGTGTGTGTGTGTGTGTGTGTGTGTGTGTGTGTGTGTGTTGTGTGTGTATTGTGTGTGTGTGTGTGTGTGTGTGTGTGTGTGGTGTGTGTGTGTGTGTGTGTGTGTGGGGTGTGTGTGTGTGTGTGTGTGTGTGTTGTGGTGTGTGTGTGTGTGTGTGTGTGGTGTGTGTGTGTGTGTGTGTGTGTCTGTCTGTCTGTCTGTCTATCTGTCTGTGCGTGTGTGTAAAATCTATTATGCTTTTTTCCTCTTTTTTGTGTACAGTTGCATGTAAATGGATAGTAACTCCACAAAGAAAAAAAATCCCTGTGAACAAGTGTCTCGGTGGTGGCTCGAACCCGGGATCGGTCCTGAGTTGCTACATCGTAAGCACAACGCTCTAACCACTAAGCTGCCCCCCCACCCCCGTCACCCCCCCCCCCCCCCTCCATTCACTGCATCTTTTTATTATGGTGATAATGTTCCTTTATACTGCAACAGACATGTACAGTAAGTCAATATAAAGTTTCATTAAAAAAGGTACGACTTGTAAGAACTATGAACATGTAGCCGTCTTGTGAATAAATACAGATTAAGAAATGAATGAATGAATTAGATATTAATAAAAAGAACTACAACATTTTATAGACATATGCACTACATCTCACTTCCCCCCCGTCTCTCATCCCTATCCTCCCTCTCTCTACTATGCCTCTCTCTCTTCTCTCTCTCTCTCTTCTTCCCTCTCTCTCTCTCTCTTCCTCTCTCTCTCTGACTCTTTCTACGTTTCTCTCTCCCTCTGTCTCTTCTCTGTCCCTTCTCCTCTC
>CM060338.1:43015861-43020861 GCA_030674155.1 Stramonita haemastoma | reverse complement strand
AAAAGAATTCATTAAAAAAAAACTAAAATATCAATCACTGATAAAAGCTCAGCATTACTAAGGCGCACTTTTCAGATTTAATGACGTAATGTTTTAAAATCTCATGCTCCCTGAGTCAAAATGGGATGCCTTCATGGAGTGGATCGGTCTAGTGGTAACACGCCTGCCTAGAAAGCGAACAGTCTGGGTCAGAAGTGTGCGTGGTTCGAATCCCGTTTGGGCTTAAAACTTTTCCCCCATCCATTAGACCATGAGTGGTAGTCTGGGTGCTAGTCTTTCGGATGAGACGATAAACCGAGGTCCTGTATGTTACACATCATTATTTAGTACACGTAAAAGAACCCACGGCAACAAGGGGGTTGTCCCTGGCAAAATTCTGGAGAAAAAAGCCACTCTGATAGGGAAACAAATATAGTTGCAGACATGGAAAAAATAATGGGTGGCGCTGCACTTGTGGTGAAGCGCTGTCCCCGGGGAAAGCAGCCCGAATTTATCGCAGAGAAATCTGCTGTGGCATAAAGGGGTATAGATAAATAAATAAATAAATAAACAAACAAAGAAATAAATGGTAGGCAAAAGCGGCCGCATAGGCATTATTTCACCATAGACGAACCTAGAAGCTCTAGCCGAGAAACGAAAAAATAAAAATCACCCACAAAATAAACAAACCCCATGATGCTGATGCTGTCTTTGATGGTAGCGAGCTTTTAACACAGTAACGTGTATTCTTCTTTAGAGAAGAGGAAAAGAATTCCCTGAAGTCAGAGTATTGCTGCCTATTTGGCAATAGGTTGTTTTTTTTTCTTCTAAACAGTCATAAATGCGAACTTTCCCGTCCAGTGTGTACTTAGAGTCTCACACTGATTCCCAGCCCTGTAGGGTAAGACAGTGCATAGTTTGGTATGCCCTAGGGTGCTAATATGGGGAACGCTTGCAAACAACAAAAACCATAACAACAGCAAGAAAGGGATCATCATCATCATCATCATCATCATCATCATCATCATCATCATCATCATCATCATCATCATCATCATCATCATCATCATCATCATCAACAACAACAACAACAACAACAACAACAACAACAACAACAACAACAGCAATTTACTGTCTGTACTCTCTCTCTAAATATTTTATTCTATTTTATTATTTTATTTTATTCTTTTATTTCGAGGATAATGGGATAAGCAGTCATGTACTTTTTTATATCCAGTCCCGTGTGTATGCTGTTTTGTATATTTTGTCATCTCTTCCCACCGGCACACAATGGCCTACTCTTCCACAAAGCGGAACAGGATTTAACGTGTGCGCAAGATGATCTGCGTGCGTTCGCACACAGGGCCTAGGGTTATAGTCTCATCCGAAAGATTTTTGAGGAGAGTGGAGTCTGCACTAATGTTCACTCAAAGGGAAAATATCCCTTGTACGGGAATCGAACCCGGGTCGTCAGATTGCAAGCGCAATGTTCTAACCACTAAGCCGTCCGCCCTCCTGATGCAAACTGTAAGACAGAGACAGGTACTCATAAGTCTGAAAAATGGCAGGTTCTAATCCCAACTAAACCCAGACATTTCCTTTAGCCAATTGACCCTGAGTGGCGGTCTGGGTGCTAGTCTTTCTGGTGATGCGATAATGAAGATCCAGCATACCAGGCACATTTAGCATACGTCAAAGAACTGGCAGTAACACGTACGTTGTGCCTGGTCACGGTGTCAAAGAGTCACGGGAAACGATTGCACTCAGCTCAGAGACAAGAAACTAACTGTTCAACATTGTGCTGTACAAGGAACGACACCCTCTTCCCTGAGGCAGCATACAGCTTGGATTTCACGCAGAAAATGATTATGTTGTGGTTAAAAGTGGTATACGAGAAGAATGGAATACAAGAAAGTATAACATAATATAATACAAGACAAGACTATACAATGCTATACAGTACAATGCCATACAATACCATACAAAACAACGCAATAACATACAACACAATACAATGCCACACAATACAATACAATAAATACAATACAATGCCTTACATTACAATACAACACAATACAATACAATACCATACAATACAATTCAATGCGCTGTAATACTATGCAATGCGATACAATATAATCCAATATGATACAATGCAATGCAATAAACTACGATGCTATGCAACATAAAGCAATATATCAATCTATCCCTTAGTCTGGCGACCGTGGGGGCATCATCAGTGAATGGACAGGCCTAGAACTCAACAAAACCCTGAGAAAGGCAGAACAGAGAGAGGAATGGAGGGAACTGGTTGTCAAGTCTTCAGGGGTGCCCCCACGGTCGTCAGACTAAGGTATATAGAGATAGATAGATAGATAGATAGATAGATAGATAGATAGATAGATAGATAGATAGATAGATAGATAGGTAGGTAGATAGACAGACAGACAGACAGACAGACAGACAGACAGACAGACAGACAGACAGACAGACAGACAGATAGATAGATAGATAGATAGATAGATAGATAGATAGATAGATAGATAGATAGATAGATAGATAGATAGATAGATAGATAGATCGGTGGTCTAGAGGTAACACGCCTGCCTCGGAAGTGAAAAGTCCGGGTAGGAAGTGTGCGGTAGTTTGAATCCTGTTTGAGCCCCAAACTGTTCTCCATCCATTAAACTATGAGTGGGGGTCTGGGTGCTATTCTTTCGGATGAGGCAATAAACTGAGGTCCCGTGTGCTACACAAATTATTTAGCGCACATAAAACCCCCCACAGCAACTAGAGAGTAGTCCCTAGCAAAATTCTGTAGATAAAAGCCACTCTGATATGGAAATAGATAACAGTTGCAGACAGGAAAAGAAAAAAAATAATGGGTGGACCTGCACTTGTGGCGACGCGCTCTTCCCGGGAAGAGCAGTCCGAATTTCTCGCAGAGAAATCTGCCCAGACTTAAAGTGGTATGAATAAGTAAAAAAACCACAAAAAACCCCCACAAAACCCAAGCCACTCAAACAGTTGAAAACAACAGGGACAGCCAGAGGAACGTTGTTTATCAATCTAAGGAACAAAGACAGACTCTGTCAGGGCTGATAGGTAAAAAAGGTAAAAGGTAAAGGTGTCCCATAACCTAGCCAGTCATAGGGGAGCGAGGCATCAGAGACCTCAGTTTCTCCAAGGGCCAGTCTATTGAGGGCAGCGCCCATCTCCTCTCCCTCGCTACTTTACCTTCCCTGACCCTAAAGAGGGCAGGGACCCATTTACAGCTGGGTGAACTGGGGGGACTGTACTGAAGCCAAGGCGTGCAAACGGTCACCCATCGATTGGTAACCACGCTCTATGATGCTCCTTGACTGATACCAGTTTAAATCTTCTTCTTCTTCTTCTTCTTCTTCTTCTTCTTCTTCTTCTTCTTCTTCTTCTTCTTCTTCTTCTTCTTCCTCCTCCTCTTCTTCTTCTTCTTCTTCTTCTTCTTCTTCTTCTTCTTCTTCTTCTTCTTCTTCTTCTTCTTCTTCTTCTCTTCGCAATTCTTCGCAATTCTTCGCAATTCTTCTTCACAAATCTTCTTCGCAATTCTTCGCAATTCCTCTTCTCTCGTTCGCTTTTACACCGTCGGGTGTGTCTGGGGAAAATGATGGCATCATCTTTGTTGGCCTTACAATCTTCCTCTCAAACTCAAATAACACAAGCCAAAAAAATAGATAACCAACAACCAAGCTACAAAACAAACCAGTTTTAGGGGAAAGGAGGGGGGGGGGAGATAACTCATTCAATGAACACATCAGTCACTCAATCGGTTAATCAATTAACCAATTAATCAATCAATCAATCAATCAATCAATCAATCAATCAATCAATCAATCAGTGAATCAACTAATATATCAATCAAGAATCAAACAATCCATCAAACATCCATGCAGGTGTGTAGTTAATCCATATGAATTAATAAATCAGTCAACTCACCTCAATCAACCAACCAATCAGTCAATCTGTCTGTTAATGAACTCATCAACCCGACAACCAATCAATCCATCAATCAATCGATAAAACAACCAACCCACCACCCGTTCAGCACTCAATCAATGTCTCATTCCCCCAACTATTAAACGATTCCTTCTTTGAGCACACAGCTGAAGGGATTTGCAACAAACGCGAAAAAAAAAGAAAAGAGAGAAAACTCCTCTTTCTTTTCCTGCTTTTCTTTTTCTTTTCTGTGCTGTTCCTTTACAAGCCCCTAATAAAAAAAAAATTAAAAAAAGAAAGCTGTAGATCAGCAAGAAGGGGGCCCCCCTAAAATGAACCTCTTGACTTTAGCAAGACAAGCTGTAGGGGTCCCGTCCCTAAGGCACTGTGAGGGGACACAAGAGCGATGGCGGAAGGGGGAGGGGAAGGCGGCGGGAGATCAAAGGCGAGGTGTTCAGGGGCTGACAAGGGCAGTCATAATGACACACAAGACCCTCGTTCCCTGCAACATGGCTCGCTCCTGACACTTCAGTGCGCCCTTGCACTGTAGGCCTGCCTACCCCCGCCCTGCCCTGCGCGCCCCTTGTGTCACCTAGGGCTTTCACTTTCTTTTCTTTTTTTGTCAATTCCTTCAATCCTCAACCCTTTTTCCCTTTCTTTTAAAAATTATTTTTTTTGTTGCCTTCTCTCTCTGTGTCTGTCTCTGTTTCTGTTTCTGTGTGTGTCTCTCTCTGTCTCTGTCTCTGTCTCTTTCTCTGTCTCTCTATGTCTCTGTGTCTCTATGTGTCTCTGTCTGTCTGTCTCTCTGTGTCTCTCTGTCTGTCTGTGTCTGTGTCTCTGTCTGTCTGTCTGTCTCTGTCTCACTCTCTCTCTTTGTCTCTCTCTGTCTCTGTCTGTCTGTCTCTCTCTGTCTCTCTGTCTGTCTCTGTGTCTCTGTGTCTGTGTCTGTGTGTCTGTGTGTCTGTGTGTCTGTGTCTGTGTCTGTCTCTCTCTCTGTCTCTCTCTCTGTCTCTCTCTCTCTCTCTCTCTCTCTCTCTCTCTCTCTCTCT
>CM060338.1:43003361-43010861 GCA_030674155.1 Stramonita haemastoma | reverse complement strand
AACTGAATAGTACAGGTTTCCGAACAGGGGGGGATAATGGAGACAGGAACAACAACTAGCTGTTAATGGTCTCCCCTTACAGAGTGTAATGGGAAGAGGTAGGAGGAGGCTATATGGGGGAAAGAGAGAGAGAGAGAGAGAGAGAGGAGAGAGAGAGAGAGAGAGAGAGAGAGAGAGAGAGAGAGAGAGAGAGAGAGAGAGAGAGAGACGATGGGGGTAAGGGGAGTTGATGACAGCAATGAAATACAGTCTGTAGAAAGTTTAGGACAGGGGAGTTACTTGAAATCAGCCAGAAGTTTATTTCAATCTCATAACAATTGTCGATAGCTAAGGGACCAGCTTGAATCAGGGAGATTCTCCGAAGTTGGAATGCAGTTACCTTCATGGTGAGGGGGCAGAAAAACGGTCGCATACTCAAAATCTCACCATTGGTGAACTTCGGAGGTTTAGCCAAAGACAGTACGCCCTACGCGTATCCTAAGGAAGGGGACAAAAATCAGGCAGACTCAGTTGAAATGTATTCAACTTGTTGGGGTTTTTGTTTTCTGAGTGCCAGCATATTGTGGCCTGTATTGGAATAAGTTATGAGATTCATTGTCTTTACAAGGAGCTTAGAAGTGGCATTTTATTTTTTTCTGTTTTTGAACGTTTTAAAGCTTAAAAGATAGTGTTAGGTAAAAGTGTTCCACAACCTATGTGGTCGTAGGGGAGTGAGGCATCAGAGACCTCAGCTTCTCTAGGGGCCAGCATATTGGAGGCAGTGCCCTTCTCCTCTCCCTTGCTGCTTTACCTTCCCTGACCCTAAAGAGGGCATGTACCCATTTACAGCTGAGTGAACTGGGGGACTGTACTGAAGCCAAGGCGCGCAAACGGTCACCATCCACTTGGTAACCACGCTCGATGTGCTTAACCTTAGCTGGGGGAAAGCGAGTACCCTGGCCACTAAGCTATCCCGTCCCCTTAAAACTGAAACTGTTACAATCTTCAAATAGGATCACTTCGAATTCGATGGACGCTATAGCCGAGTGGCTCAGACTATTAGACTTCAATATTTTGGGTCCAGGAAGTCGCGGGTTCGAATCTCAGCGACGTGTGATGATTTAAGCATGGAGATTTTTACGATCTCCCAGGTCAACTTCAAGTGCAGACCTGCCAGTGTATTAATTTCCTTCGTGTAAATATATATACAGAAGATCAAAATGTGCACATTAAAGATCCCATAATTCATATCAGCGTTTGATATAGATGTTAGGGTCTGTAGTGCTGAGTAGGTTGTATTTGTATATCGCTTTAAGTGACTTAAAGTGGTATACAAATACAAGCTAGATCTACAAGCAGATTTCCCTGCAGCTTTTTTCTTCACAATTTTGCCAAAGACAATTCTCTTGTTGCCGTGGGTTCTTTTACGTGTGCTAAATGCGTGTTACACATGGGACGTCGGTTTATGGTCTCATCGGAAGGACTAGAACCCAGACTACCACTCATGGTCTCGGAGACGGAGAGACGAAAGTTTCAGGCACACACTGGGGGATTGAACCTGGGCCTTCTGCTTTCTAGGCAGGTGTTTTACCTCTAGACCACACGAATGGTTTTTACCTAGTACCCCAATAAAACGAACTGAAGCCAAGGCTCGCAAACGGTCACCCATCCACTTGGTAATCCCGCTCAATGCTGCCTAACCTTAGCTTGGGGAAAACGAGTGCTCTGACTACTGAGCTATCATGTACAATCCCCCAGTTCACCCAGCTGAAAATGGGTACCTGCCCTCTTTAGGGTCAGGGAAGGTAAAGCAGCGAGATAGAGGAGATGGGCGCCGCCCTCAATATGCTGGCCCCTAGAAAAGCTGAGGTCTCTGACACCTTGCTCTCCAACGAGGGCATGGGTTATGAGAGCACCTTTACCTTTTACCTCCCCCCCCCTATAGAACTGCGACACAGTGCAGGTTGGTCTCTGTAGTGGCTGAGGGCTTGTATGCGACAATGAGCCATGATCATAGGCACAGCTGAGGGGGTATTGCACGTGTATACACCGCTGCCTACAGTCAATGCTTTGCAAAAAGGTGAAGGGGGAACATACCTTTACCTTCATTGCTGCTTTGGTGATCCTTTGTGCGATACTTCTTTATGATCACTTATCGGGGTGTAAGTACTGGGAATGATCGTCATTATTGTTGCTATAGTGTTGGTTTGTTTGTTGGGTTTTGATGTGGTAGTGGTGGGTTTTTGTTGTTGTTTTGTTTGTCTTTGGTTTCTTTTGCTTGTTCCTTTTGTTGATGTCGTTTCTTACTTTGTCTTGCTGTTTTTGTTAGTATTCTTTGGTATTTGACCCTTCCCTCTTTTTGTCGTGTGCCTCTGATGGTTTGGGTTGTGTGTTTGTTTCTGGTTTTGTTCCAGTTTGCTTTGGGCTTGGTTAAGGGAGGGGAGGGGGAGGGGTGGGTTAGGTAGGGGGGTTATGAGGTGGGTAGGTGGGTGTGGGAGTGGGGTTTTGGGTGTGCTCTTGTTTTTGTGTTTGTTTCTTTGTGTCTTTTATCATTTCATGTGTAAACATTAGCTTTATGCCAGTTAGCTAAAGCTACCACACATGCCTTATAAAATAGATTAATATGTAATTCTACAGGAAGGGGATCAGAATCAGAACGTTCAGCAATAAACAAATGACATGAGTCAAAAATCTGAGAGAAGAAACCATCTAACACTAAAGTGTAATTATTAACACTGCATCCTCCATCAGAAATATATGTAAAGAGTCCTTGCTGGTCGCCATTACATACACCATTTAAAATTTGTAAACTAGGTGTAGTGCACATAGTCAGTAGTAATTTACCATAATTGTTGATAACAGAATCTTCAGAATAACGATTACTACAGAGAAACATGCTTTTACTTTGAAGATCTGGAATAAAGTCATTTACTATATGACGACAAGAAAAAAATTATATCCTGCAGTTTAAGTCTCCACACAATATTATTATATCTCCTTCATCCAGTGTCACCACACATTTAACTAACCATTCTTCCAACATGGCAGTTCCGTTATCATTGGCAAACATGTTATAAAAAGGAGAACATTCAGGTGGGATATACACACATACAAGCAACACCTTTCTTCAAGTACACAATAAAGATTTGTCACAGAGAAAAGTGCCAACATTAGCGTATTGAACATCCAAACATTTCACAAGGGCAGCTAACTGATGCTTTATTAAACAAACCAATCCCCTAGATCACCTCCCTTTGTGGCTAACTTTAATTGCCGACTTACAGAAGGCCTCATAGCCATTAAAAACATCTGGCTGGACAGTTGCCAGGAAAGATTTTGTCAGACAAATAAAATCGAAGCTATGCCCATACAATATAAAATCTCAATCAGAGAGTTTTGAAAACAACCCATTTACTTTCCAGGACAACAATGAAAAAAAAATCTATTTTTATTGTGACAACCCAATTGATCTAGACTACATCATCTAGACTGACACTTTCACTAATTTTATTGATATGATAAGACACCCAACTAATGCTTTGAACAGTTATTAAAAGAATCACCATTTAAAGAAGGCTCTTTATTTGAACACTGCCTAAAACAAGACGACTCATAGCTAGCTTGCGTTGGGCCTAGGCCTAGTAAACAGCGGAGGCAGAGAGAGAGAGAGAGAGAGAGAGGAGAGAGAGAGAGAGAGAGAGAGAGAGAGAGAGAGAGAGAGAGAGAGAGAGAGAGACAGAGACAGAGACAGAGACAGAGAGACAGAGACAGACAGAGACAGACAGAGACAGACAGACAGACAGACAGACAGAGACACAGAGAGACACAGAGAGACACAGACAGAGATAGACCAAAAAGAAAAACCAACCCGAGATTCGAACCCACGATTTATGGAAACTCAGGGACGGAGATCAATACTGTGTTCACTTAGCAGTAGGACCTGTCAAATACTGTGTTCACTTAGCAGTAGGACCTGTCCAAGACTGTCCGTTCAGCAGTAGGACCTGTCAAATACTGTGTTCACTTAGCAGTAGGACCTGTCCAAGACTGTCCGTTCAGCAGTAGGACCTGTCAAAGACTGTTTACACAGCAGTAGGACCTGTCAAAGACTGTTCATTCAGCAGTAGGACCTGTCAAAGACTGTTCATTCAGCAGTAGGACCTGTCAAAGACTGTCCACACAGCAGTAGGACCTGTCAAAGACTGTTTACACAGCAGTAGGACCTGTCAAAGACTGTTCATTCAGCAGTAGGACCTGTCAAAGACTGTTCATTCAGCAGTAGGACCTGTCAAAGACTGTTCATTCAGCAGTAGGACCTGTCAAAGACTGTTCATTCAGCAGTAGGACCTGTCAAAGACTGTTCATTCAGCAGTAGGACCTGTCAAAGACTGTCCACACAGCAGTAGGACCTGTCAAAGACTGTTTACACAGCAGTAGGACCTGTCAAAGACTGTTCATTCAGCAGTAGGACCTGTCAAAGACTGTTCATTCAGCAGTAGGACCTGTCAAAGACTGTTCATTCAGCAGTAGGACCTGTCAAAGACTGTTCATTCAGCAGTAGGACCTGTCAAAGACTGTTCATTCAGCAGTAGGACCTGTCAAAGACTGTCCATTCAGCAGTAGGACCTGTCAAAGACTGTCCATTCAGCAGTAGGACCTGTCAAAGACTGTCCATTCAGCAGTAGGACCTGTCAAAGACTGTCCATTCAGCAGTAGGACCTGTCAAAGACTGTCCATTCAGCAGTAGGACCTGTCAAAGACTGTCCATTCAGCAGTAGGACCTGTCAAAGACTGTCCATTCAGCAGTAGGACCTGTCAAAGACTGTCCATTCAGCAGTAGGACCTGTCAAAGACTGTTCATTCAGCAGTAGGACCTGTCAAAGACTGTCCATTCAGCAGTAGGACCTGTCAAAGACTGTCCATTCAGCAGTAGGACCTGTCAAAGACTGTTCATTCAGCAGTAGGACCTGTCAAAGACTGTCCATTCAGCAGTAGGACCTGTCAAAGACTGTCCATTCAGCAGTAGGACCTGTCAAAGACTGTTCATTCAGCAGTAGGACCTGTCAAAGACTGTCCATTCAGCAGTAGGACCTGTCAAAGACTGTCCATTCAGCAGTAGGACCTGTCAGTGTGCAGTCAGTAGCAGTATCAACTCCAGGGGAGGGGGGGATCCCCTGGAACAGCCAACATAAGGGAGGGGGGGATCCCCTGGAACAGCCAACAGAAGGGAGACACGAACGCCTGCCCTTTGTTACCTGTAAGCCATGACAACAATGCTCTTAAAGTAAAGGTGGTCGTAGGGGAGCGAGGCATCAGTGACCTCAGCTTCTCTAGGGGCCAGCATGTTGAGGGCGGCGCCCATCTCCTCTCCCTCGCTGCTTTACCTTCCCTGACCCTAAAGACGGCAGGTACCCATTGACAGCTGGGTGAACTGGGGGACTGTACTGAAGCCAAGGCGTGCAAATGGTCACCCATCCACTTGGTAACCACGTTCGATGCTGCTTAACATTAGCTTGGGAAAGCAACTGCTCTGACCACTGAGCTAACATGACCCCCCCCCCCCCCTTTTATTTTTTTTATTATTTTTTTTTTTACTGTGTTCTTACTGCTCGGCTATTCTGCCCTTGAGAAAATGAACGATTATTTTTATTACCGGGTTTCTTTTCTCTTTGGGTTTTTTTTTGGGGTTGTTTTGCTTTGTTATAAAAAAAAATGAAAGAAGAAATGGCATTGACAAAAAAAAACACCACATTCCGTGTAATCTTCCGCTTGAAAGAAGATTTAAAAGCCTCATTAAATCATTAGAGCCACAGAATCATTTTTTATGAAGCAATTTCAGACCATTTTATCCTGGCTATAAAAGGGAATTATAACGCAGCTTTGCCTTTAGACAATAGTACAGTTGATAAAAATGGCATTGCCGCCAACAACAACAAGCAAAAACTGGCCAAGCCATATTCATGGACTGGCC
Source organism: Stramonita haemastoma (assembly GCA_030674155.1). NCBI lineage: Eukaryota > Metazoa > Mollusca > Gastropoda > Neogastropoda > Muricidae > Stramonita > Stramonita haemastoma. The sequence goes on along the minus strand of CM060338.1, from coordinate 43,004,911 downwards.
CCACATCAAAGGCGGTACAAGCTTATTCAAATGAAGGAAGGAAGGAGCAAAGCAGAGAGGAGGAAGAAGGCATAAACTGCTTTAATGTTCATAAGACGAGAAGATAAGAAACTTTTATAACAAAGTCCTCACTTTTAGGCCTTGGTTGTTTTACGACAGAGGAATACTTTTGAAATGGAAAATGTATGATCGTATACATATTAATTAAAGTAGTTCTTCTAGATACGAAAACTGTACACAAATATGTGTAGCATTTATAGCTTTGGGAGAAAAAAATTCTAGCTTACTAAACAGGGCACATACACACACGCGCACACACGCACGCGCGCACGCGCACACACACACACACACATACACACACACGCACATGCACACACGCACCAAGAACGCAAGTGCAGATTTTTTACGCTGCTCCCTGAAAAAACCCCAGATGTTAACAGTATGTAGTTCAAGTAGGCAATCTGTATTCCAGCGCACACATCAACTTAACAAGTGTATATTGAAACAGGAATATTACCTTCTGAAGAACAGATTAAGCTTACCTCAGCAAAGTGTATTTTATGAAAATGCTAGCACTCAGAATTCCAGTATCAAAGAACTGCGTTTATAATCAGATCGTAGTTTTCCTAAGAGAGCAAAAGACAGAGTCTACATTCACTGAAAGTGTCTTCACGAAGTTCTGATCTGTGTCAATCTTCAGGAATAAAATGTTAAAAGTATAGAGCTCGTCGACTTGGTACTACCAACCCAAAATGGGTTCTCAATACAGCTGATAATGATGTTGCTTATGCTAATGCTAAGAGAGAAATAAAGAAAGCCCTGATGTGGCTAGAATGGCTAGAAAATCTTGCATTGAAGAAAACTACAGTAACAGTACAGGGACGCAATAGCTCAGTGGTCACAGCACTCGCTTTCCCAAAGCTAACGTTAAGCAGCATCGAGCATGGTGACCAAGTGGATGGGTGACCAATTGCGCGCTTTGGCTTCAGTACAGTTCTCCCAGTTCACCCAGCTGTAAATGGGTACCTGCCCTCTTGAAGACCAGGGAAGGTAAAGCAGCGAGGGAGAGGAGATGGGCGCCGCCCTCCATTTGCTGGCCCCTAGAGAAGCTGAGGTCTCTGATCCTCGCTCCCCTACGACCACATAAGTCATGGGACACCTTTACCTTTACCTACATTTACCTATATGTCTTTGAAATGATATTTAAATTACCAGCTGCTTATAACCAAATTAAATTAACAAATGATTTAATGACGCTCCACCACATAAGGAGTCGCATTGCACCAGAGGTCCGTTTTCAGTTATTACAAGTTATTAATCTGCAATAAAAAGGCTATTCAATACAAAAAACAGATTAAAAATAGGACAATTCTGTGCAAAGTTATTACAAATTCAAATGATAGACTGTAGGATGTGACAAAATGAGAACGGGCAAGTTTATTTTCGTAACAGGCTGTCAGAAAGAGGGCTTGGGTATTTTCAAAACACTTTTAAAAGCAAAAGGAATAAAAATTGTGGCTTTATATTTTATTACAAGGTAGAATAACGGA
>CM060338.1:42995012-42997512 GCA_030674155.1 Stramonita haemastoma | reverse complement strand
TACACATGCACACACATATACAGACACATACAAACTTACGGACGCACACGCGAGCACGACCGCGCACAAATACACACACACATACACGCACGCACGCACGCACGCAGACACACACAAACACACACACACGACCACACACACACACACACACACACACACACGCACACACACACCACACACACACACACACACACACACACACACACACACACACACACACACACACACACACACACACACACACACACACACACACACACACACAAACAGCTTACTTCAATATCTGACGAAGCTTTTAGTATAGGCCAAAAATGTTTTCTTTTTAATCTTTATTCATGTGTGTGTGTGTGTGTGTGTGTGTGTGTGTGTGTGTGTGTGTGTGTGTGTGTGTGTGTGTGTGTGTGTTGTATGTGTGTGCGCGCGCGCTTGCGTGCATGTGTTATTTATTTGATTATTCTTTAATTTCGAACATAATGGAATAAGCACTCATGTGCTTAAATTTTTTTTTTTTACATCCAGTCCCCGTGTGTGAGTGTGTGTGCGTGCGTGCGTGTGCGTGTGCAGGTGTATGTATGTATGTATGTATGTATGTATGTATGTATGTATGTATGTATGTATGTATGTATGTATGTATGTATGTATGTATGTATGTATGTATGTGTGTGTGTGTGCGCGTGCTAGACTTTCAGAGAGTATGGCAAACCAACAATTTTTTCATGGGTAACATGCATTTAACGCACGTTAAAGAAACCAGAGCAGCAGAAAATCTTCCCATAAGAGCAGTTGATGGCAGAGGCTGAGTGAGTATTGTAGCACACCTGCCAAAACATGGGGTGGCACTGGACTGTGGAGACACACTCTCCAGGAAGAACAGTATAGTATAATGCAAAACAAAGCCAAACCTAAAAACAACAACATTACAATACAGTATAGTGCTAACAATGCAACGCAATAAAAGAATGTAACGTAAAGCACACAATACAATATAACACAATACGATATACAATAGAATGTGATGTACATGATACAATACAATACAATTTGATATATAATGCAATGATATACAGAACAATTCAACAATGCAAAATGATACAATATAACACACACAGTACAGTTCAATGCATTAAAACACGATGCAATAAAATGTAATATGCATATACACAATACAATACAAAACAATACAAAATACAACACAATGCAATGCAACACAATAAAAAACAATTCAATAATGCAAAAAAAATTACAAGACTATGCAATAAAACGCCATACAAAAGAATACAATGCAAATGGAATGCAAGCAATACAGCACAACACTGTACAGCACCACAGAACACAACGCAATACACAACGCAAACAAAATACAATACCGTACAAACTGATAAGTGACCAATAAGACGACTACAAAACATTCCCGCCATCTCTATACTATAGGCTAGATCGGCGGAACGACCAACCAAATTACCTGTTACAAAATACATGAAGGTTACAACCTTTCCCCTCTCACGCCACACCGTTCGCACGCGCCTTCTGTACACTTTTCCCTATGGTCCTTTTGGTGTGTCGAAAATAGAAGATAGTAACTATGGCCAAGATAAAATAATGGGACCCTCCGCCATATGGTGAATCACATTGCCCCAGAGGTCAAGTTTTAGTTAGTTTTTTTTTCTTTGTTTTAGTTGTTCACGTGTCATCAATTTGCAGCGAAAAATCTATTCAAAAATTTTATTAGGGGAAAAAAGCTGTCAAATCTTTGAAAAGATATTACTAACTTCGAAATAATAGACAATAGAAAGTGATAAAATGAGAAATCGAGGAGTTTTCCATCATAAAATATGGTTGAGGGGTTGGAGTTTGTTTGTTTGTTTGTTTTAAAATTTAATGTGTTTTAAAAACAAAAAGAAACAAACTTGGACAAATAAAACTTCATTACAAGGAAGAAGAAAGATTATTGTTTTAAATTCAAGCAAAATTGTTTTGTTCAATAAAACAAAACGACAACCTGACCCACACCAGCCTAAGATGACTTCGAGCGTAAAAGTGTGTGTGTGTGTGTGTGTGTGTGGGGGGGGGGGGGGGGTAAAGTAAAATGCAATACTTTCGTGGTAGAGGGTCGATCACATTAATGATACTTGTTAGCTTACATCTTATAATGATTCGTGTAACAATAGTGGTGTATTACTTCGGGATTTTTTTTTCTTTCTCTCTCTTTTTTTATTTTTATTTTTTAACACGGTGAGATTTATTACTTTCATAGGTCAAAGGACACAACAACATTTTTTTCAGGAATGACTGAACAATGTTAGTTGTTGTTGTCGTTGTCGTGGAATTGGTGAATATGTAATACAAAAATCCACACTGATAGGGAAACAAAATACAGTTGCATACAGGAAAAAGAAAAACAAAATGGGTAGGCGCTGCACTTGTGGCGACGCGCTCTTCCCGGGGAGAGCAGCCCGAATTTCACGCAGTGAAATCTGCTGTGACATAAAGTGGTACAAAA
>CM060338.1:42986535-42992412 GCA_030674155.1 Stramonita haemastoma | reverse complement strand
GGGCATCCATAGACGCGGCCATGATATTGAATCATGGACATGCCCCTGAATCAACAAGGCACCAATCTGTTGCTGCACAGGCCCGCTCTCTGCTTTGTCACAGCCTGGTGACTGAACTATGTATGGTTTGCAGGTTTTGTCAATAGGGGGGATTTTTGTGGTGTGTTTTGAATATCTGTAAGGAAACTGTACCGTGAACACAAACATACACAAACCGGTGGGAACAGATGACAATATTTACAAAAACAAAAAACTGCATACACACGGGGACTGGGTGAAAAAAGTACACGAGTGCTTATTCCATTATCCTCGGTATAAAAGAATAAATAAAAATAAAATAAATTAAAATAAAATAAACGCACACACACCACCACCACCACCACCACCACCACCAACAACAACAACAACAACAACAACAACAACAACCGTGAACTATATGTCACACAACGCTCTGTGTGTGTGTTTGTGTGTGTGTGTGTGTGTGTGTTTGTGTCTGTGTGTGCGTGCGTGCGTGTATGTGTGTGTGCGCGCGCGCGCGCGCGTGCGTGCGTGTGTGTGTATGTGTGTATATGTGTATGTAAGAGACAGACAGAAGAAAATCTTACGCACAAGTTAAAACCTGTTCCGCTTTCCAGAAAAAGTAAGCCATTGTGTGCCGGTGAGAATGGATGACAAAAGGAGTGCTTATTCCATCATCCTGGAAATAAAAAAATAATTACTTAATTAATTAAATTGATAAATAAATAGCAGATTTCGAGAGTTACAGAAATGAGAACATACCCAGCATGCACCTAGCACCTGAAGAGGGCTGGGCTCCACCAGGTTGAGTTTACCCAGAAAGACACGGTCTGAAGAAAAGGTAGCGCAGAACCTCCAAAGGCTCCTCTTGGAGTTACCAGACCAGAGAGACAAGAAGAGAAGACCTGAAGGTCTACATCACCACAACAGTGACCATTGAATTATATGGGTAAGGGGACGGGATAGCTCAGTGGTCAGAGCGCTCACTTTCTCCCAGCTAAGGTTAAGCAGCCTCAAGGGTGGTTACCAGATGGATGGGTGACCGTTTGCGCGCTTTGGCTACAGTACAGTCCCCCCAGTTCACTCAGCTGTCAATGGGTACCTGCCCTCTTTAGGGTCAGGGAAGGTAAAGCAGTGAGGGAGAGGAGATGGGCGCCGCCCGCAATATGCTGGCCCCTAGAGAAGCTGAGGTCTTTGACGCCTCGCTCCCCTACGACCACACAGGTTGTGGGACACATTTACCTTTACTTTACATGAATGAGCGTTCAAAGCCACACACACTTTCATTTCTGTTTTGTTTAAACAATGAACAGGGAGACCCATTTTTGATGTGATTTGAATAATGAATAACGTTATATACAAGTCCACGTTTATTCTTACTTTTTTTCCTATATCATCAAAACCGGTTTGAATAATGAATAACGTTATTTACAAGTCCAAATTCATTCTTCCTTTTTTTTTCTCTCTACATCATCAAAAAAAACCCTAGTTTGTCCCAAACGGATGACCATACAGACATTAAACTCACGAATCAAAGAGGAGCCTGAGGGAAGGAAGCGCGCATCAAAGGGTATGGGAGGCGGCTATTGTCAAAATAATGAAAAGGCTGACTACAACAACCATCAGGGTTGTACAATGAGCCTATTATGGCCCGCCTGGCCCCTCCAGCCTTCCGCAAGTGAGACATCACTACGCGCGACCGGTAGAGGGCCTCACACGTTCAACATGGCTGACAGGCGGAGCACACACTTCCTCTTTGATGTGCCTCCGCTGATGAAGGAGGGGATCAGGCAAATTAATTAGGGAGTGATCTCGTATCTAATTAAGGGCCCGGCCGACTGCTAGGGTAGCTAGGCACCTATGTGGGGCAAAAAGGAGTGGGAGGGGTTTTGGTTGGGTTTTTTTTTGGTTTGTTTTTTTTTGCTTTTGTTTTTTTTTGTTTTGTTTTTTTGTGGGGGGTTTTTTTTGCAAGTGACGGCATGAACAACTTGATCAGGATGTTGTGTCGTGGGCTTCATCAGACTGCTGCTGCTACTGCTGCTGCAGGGATAAAAAGCCAGGGAGAGCAACTTCATCACCATGTTATGGGTTTCATCAGCGCGTTACGGGCTGTGTCAGAGGGTGGTGTTGTTGTTGTGGGCAGACAGCGCCACCATGTTAAGCAGTTTTATCAGCAGGTTATCAGACTAGTGTCAGTATACAGAACAATATGATAACAACATAGTATAAGAATGTTGTTTGTGTACAAAGCCACATTTTAAACACCGTCAACAGTATGGTATAGATTTAACCAGACTTTTTTTCATTTCATTTTTTATTCTGATGTTTCGAAGATAATGGAATAGGTACTCATGTGATATGTTTTACATCCAACCCCCATATGTATGCAGTTATGTAAATTTTGTCATCTGTTCCCACCGGCACACGATGGCCTATTCTTCTGAAAAGCGAAACAGATTTTAACGTGTGCGCAAGATGTTCTGAGTGCGTTTGCACACGGACACTCGATTTATAGTCTCATCCGAATGACTTCTAGGGAAAGTGGAATCGAAGCTTATGTTTACCCCAGGGAAAAATATCCCCTTCAAAGGGATTCGAACTCTGGCCAGCAGACCACGAACGCAATGCGCCACGCTCTAACCCACCAAGTTATCCCGTCCCCCAGTTGGATTTCTGGGCAAATATCAGAGTAGACTACTGATTAAAAACAACTGTCATTGCAGATCTTATACATAAGATTCATATGAAATAACAGTGCTATAAGCATGGTTTGGTCATATTCAGACTGTCTTTGCAGTGGGTATACAAAACAGCTTTATACAGCTTTATCAGTATGTCACTGATATGATCAGACTGATCAAGTATACAAAACGACGTTAAACAGCTTTTTCAATATATCATGCATTTAATTAATCAAACAGTTGTTATGCGCATTCAAAACCACAAATCATCAATGTGCCGGCATGAATGTCACCACACACTTGTAAGCATACAAAACCAGCCACGTAACTAAACCAGCACATCATTTTTTTTTTGTTCCTCGGATAGAGTTTAAGATTTACCAATTCTGAGAATTGACGTTACTCAACCATTTTCACTCATCTATTAAGGTAGCCGTATTTCGACTTCAAGGATTATTATAACTTCCCTCCGTACACTTGTGGATCACTTTATCAGCATGTGAGAGAGAAGCTTAATCAGTAAGCTCTTGCACTTGATGGCGATGTCAGAGGCTGTTGCTGTAAATCTATCAAACCTCGCGCACCGCTTTGATCAGTCTATTATGCATTCTTGCTGTCAGTCCATCCCTGCCCAGGCGTCTGTCTGTCCTCTGAGTCCCAGGCCCGGAAACTGCGGTCACCTGGTGACCTAACCTGGGAGATTTAGCACACTGGCGCTCGATATACCATCCCTCAATAGCCTCCCTCCCTCCTCCCTCCCTCCCTCACAGGTGGGAGAGTCAACTTTTGTCGTTGCATGTAGGTTCTCATAAATTAGTTGGGAGGGAGTGGGGGAGAGGGGGGAGAGGGGGGGGTTGTCTACTTTATTTCTGTTTGGCGGTTAAGTTGAGTCTTCATGTGGAGAGAAGGAGAGCGCTGTAAAAACGGCTGATGTATGGATGCTGCAGTGTCGGTGGGTGATGTCATGTTAGGTACGGTCAGTCATGAAATATTACCGAGTCATCAGTTTTTCGGGGGGGGGGGGGGGGGGGGGGGTCATCATCATTATTATGATGATGATGATGATGATGATGATGATGATAGATGATGATGATGATGATGATGATGATGATGATGACGACGACGACGACGACGATGACGATGATGACGACGACGACGACGACGACGTCGACGACGACGACGACGACGATGATGATGATGATGATGATGGTGGTGGTGGTGGTGGTGGTGGTGGCGGTGGAGGTGATGACGACGACGACGGCGGCGGCGGCGGCGGCGGCGGCGGCGGCGGCGGCGGGCGGCGATGACGATGATGACGATGATGATGGTGACGACGATGACGACATAGCAGACCTGGCTACACTTCCCTCTTCACCTCAAAGACTTATTCATGGGGGCCCCTGGCACTAGCGCTCAATGCTTTAGGCTGACGGGGACGGGATAGCCTAGTGGTCAGAACATGGCAATTTGACGACCCAGGTTCGATTCCCGTTGGAGGGGATTTTCCCCCTGGAGTTAACATCAGTGCTGACTCCACTCTCCCCAGAAGTCCTTCGGATGAGACTATAAACCGAGGCCCTGTGTGCAAACGCACGCAGAACATCTTCCGCACACGTTAAATCTTGTTCCGCTTTTCGTATTTTATCATTATTTTTTATTATTATTCTTTATATCGAGGATAATGGAATTAGCACTCATGTGCTTTTTTACATCCAGTACCCGTGTGAATGCAATTTCTGAATCTTGTTATCTGTTTCCCACCGGCACACAATGGCCTACTCTTCCGAAAAGCGGAACAGGGTTTAACGTGTGCGCTAGATGTTCTGCGTGCGTTCGCACAAGGGGTCTCGGTTTATAGTCTCATCTGAAGGACTTTTTTGTGGGGAGTGGAGTCAGCACTGATGTTAACTCCAGAGGAAAAATCCCTCAAACAGGAATCGCACCCGGGTGGTCAAATTGCCAGCGCAATGTTCTGACCACCAAGTTATCGCGTCCGGTTTTTTTTTTTTTTATGTTTTCAACTTTAGGCCGTGTACCGTGACTTGTAGAATCTAGCGGAGCCCACCCTTCTGCAAGTACATGCACATGCTGGGTTTGTTCGTACCATCATACGACCTGCCAGAGGTGACCTAGTAAAAAGAAGTAGAGGTAAAGGTGTCCCATAACCTATGTGGTCGTAGGGGAGAGAGGCATCAGAGACCTCAGCTTCTCCAGGGGCCAGCATATTCAGGGCGACGCCCTTCTCTCCCTCGCTGCTTTACCTTCCATGACCCTAAAGAGGGCAGGTCTCCATTTACATCTGGGTGAACTTGGGGACTGTACTGAAGCCAAGGCGGGCAAACGGTTACCCATCCCCATAGGTGACCTACTCTTCTATATATAAAAAAAAGCGGATAGGATTTTTTTCTTTTTCATATTGTGCTTTTCTTCCTCGGCTAGATCTCCGAGGTTCACCAATGGTGAGATCTTTGCGTACGAGACAGATTTCCCTCCCCCCCCCCTCCCACCAGTACCATTTAGATAGCCGCATTCTGACTTTGGGGTAACACAACACGTGTGTGTATACTGGATTGTTTTTGGGTTTTTTGTCATCCGTCCCTACCGGCACACAATGGCCTACTCTTCCAAAATCCGGAACGGGGTTTTTAACGTGTGCGCAAGATGTTCTGCGTGTGTTCGCACACAGGGCTTCGGTTTTTGTAGTCTCATCCAAAGGACATTGACATTCAGGGCGATTTGTTTGGTCAAAATGGGAAGAGAAGGCGAGGCTGGGAATTAAACCCAGAACCTCAAGTTGGCAGGCGAACGTCTTAACCACCCTGCCACCCTCCTTCTTTTAGGATGGGATTTAAACGCAGGCCCAATACGCTCCGCGTGCTATGGCTGCAGCCACAGTGTCCCTTCTCCTCTGGTCTTTTTTATTTTTATTTATTTTCCATCTATTCTTTTATATCGATGATAATGGACTAAGCACACATGTGCTTTTTTACATCCAGTCCCCGCGTGTATGCAGTTTTGTCAATCCTGTCATCTGTTCCCACCGGCACACAATAGCTTTCTCTTACAAAAAGCGGAGCAGGATTTAACGTGTGCGCAAGATGTTCTGCGTGCGTTCGCACACGGGGCCTAGGTTTACAATCTCATCCGAAGTACTTTTGGGGAGAGTGGAGTCAGCACT
>CM060338.1:42968708-42973708 GCA_030674155.1 Stramonita haemastoma | reverse complement strand
GCTCGGGGCTGTAGGTATATGGCAACGTTCTGGTGGCTCCTGCGACGGTACTGGAACCATTCGTATCGGTCAATGCCCTTCCAATGGATCATTCCAGTGCCGTGGAGAGGGGGGGTCTGCTGCATGGGTAACAGCTTGGCCTCCATACATACTTGCCCAGGCTTTGCACTCTAAAGACTAGAGCGCAACTCCATAGTCTTCCGAGACTGATGAGTGCCTACTACTACTACTACTACTACTACTACTACTACTACTACTACTACTACTACTACTACCACTACTACTACTACTACTACTACTACTACTACTACTACTACTACTACTACTACTACTACTACTACTACTACTACTAATGCAATTCAACACAACACAATACAATGCCATACAAATCAATAAAACACAATACAGATCAATACAACACAATACAATACAACACCATACAATAGAATACAATGCGTTATAATACTATGCAATGCGATACAATATGACACAATATAATCCAATATGATACAATAAAATGCAATATACTACAATGTTATGCAATATAAAGCAAAATATAATGCCGTAAAACAAGCAATGCAATGCAATACAATACATTACGATGAAATACAATACAGTGCATTATAATACAGTACAATGCAATACAGTATGATACAATACAATTCACTGTAGTGTAATATAGTGCAATAGTATGCAATATAACGCAATATAATACAGTACAACAACAAGCGATGCAATGCATCACAATACAATACAATACCACACAACACAGCACAATATAGCATAACAACAATGATAGATAAAGTGACATAATACAACACAATAAAAAAAAAAAAACACCACTACAATACAACACACCACAATGCACTAGAAAAGACAACAAAAGAAGGTAAGCACAGGATACTTTGAATTCTTTACAAAAGTAAAAGGAAAAAAATCAGCAAGGAGGACATGGCTCATTTGAGCATAATATTATCAACCTTTATTTATTTATTTATTTATTTAATTTTTTTTATATAAAAATTAATTTCTATTTTGTTTATTTATTTATTCATTTATTTATCCATTTTTTCTTTTATATCCAGGATAGTGGAATAAGCACTCATGTGCTTTTTTTTTTACATCCAGTCCCCGTGTGTATGCAGTTTTGTAAATCTTGTCATCCGTTCCCACCAGCACACAATGACCTACTCTTACAAAAAACGGAAGAGGATTTAACGTGTGCGCTAGATGTTCTGCGCGCTTTCGCACACGAGGCCTTGGTTTACAGTCTCATCCGAAAGACTTCTGGGGAGAGTGGAGTCAGCACTGATGTTAACTCCAGGGGAAAAATCCCCTCGAACGGGAATCGAACCCGAGTCGTCAAATTGCGAGCGCAATGTTCTGACCACCAGGCTATCCCGTCCCCCTTGAGCCCAGCCCACAGCAGAAGGGTTGTCTCAACCCTGAGTTCCCAAGAGACTTCCAACAACTGAGGTCACTAAAGTGGTACTGACACTTATGGCTGTACGCTGCCATTAGAACTCAAAAGACAGCTGGCCATACAATCATGACTATGGATGTTTTGGGACGTGCCCAAGCAACGAAGATGTGCATAACAGAATCCAGCAAACCAGTGGTCCCTGGAAAACCTTCTATCAACCGTAAAGAAGCGTAAACTTAAATGGCACGGGCATGTCACAAGATCAAAAGGACTTGCAAAAACAATACTGCAAAGCACTGTCCAAGGAGGAAGAAAAAGAGGCAGACCAAGGAAGAGATGGGAGGACAACATCAGCGAATGGACAGGCCTAGAAGTCAACCAAACTCTGAAAAAGGCAATGTTGTCATCCGTTCCCATCAGCACACAATGGCCTACTTGTCCGAAAAGTAGAACGGATTTTAGCGTGTGCGCAAGATGTTTTGTGTGCGTTTGCAGGACCTCGGTTTATAGTCTCATTCGAAGGACTTTTGGGGGGAGTGGAGTCAGCACTGATGTAAACTCCAGGGGAAAAAAATCCTCTTGAAAGAGATTCCAACACGGGTTAGCAGATCACGAGCGCATCACTCTGACTACCAGGCTAGGCCTACCCGGTCCCCGAGAGAAGTCAGATACAACAAAAAATCTAAGGACGAACACAGGCAGACACAATACAGGACACAAAACATCGCTTTGCCAGAAAAACGTCACACGGTCTGACGACCCGGGTTTGAATCTCTTTCAAGGTGATTTTTCCTGTGGAGTTAACATCTGTGCAGACTCCACTACCCACAAAACTTCTTCAGATGAGACTATAAACCGTGTGCAACGCATGCAGAACGTCTTGGGCAAATGTCAAAACTCCGTTTTGCTTTTCCGAAGAGTGGGCGTTTTCATGCTGGTGGGAATGGATGACATTTTAAATCTAAAAATAAAAAAACAACACACAAACCGCATGCACATAGGCGTCGTGTTTAGACACCCTCCCTGAAGTCGGGGTGCCGCTACCTTAATGGTAGGTAAAAACAGTCGAATTGGCAAAAAGTCTCATCATTGGTGAACGTCCGAGTTTTAGCAGCAGAGGAACGGAAAAAAAAAGTATCTTCATCTTTATTTTCCTACTTGTTTTTACACTCATGATGTCTTTTGTAGACTTTTTTAGTTCTCCTGGTTTGCCCTTCTCTCCCATACTCATTTCTTTTTCACCTGAATATCAATATCTCTAAGCTCACAGTCTCTGCTTATACACTTATTGCTCTTAAGAAAAAAATAGATTTCTCCATTCTCACTCTTTCTTTCTTTTCTCATAGTCATTTTTATCTCAACATCTTCGTACACCTTTTCGTTCACTCTCTCCTCTTTCACATTTATAATTTTTCATATTCACTTTTCATTTCTCCACAGCTTTTACAATAAGAGATATTTTGTTATCGTAGTCATATTTTTGTCACTGACATTTTTTGGTTATACAATAAATTTTTGTTGTTATTGCTGTTGTTTTTATAACACACCAAATACTAAGCAAGTCGTTAATCCCTTTCATGTATGGGCCAATGGCCTTTCTGTAAATATATCGTTGGAGTTCGAGTCCGAGTTTTCATTTCTCCTTACTCATTTCCTCATGTTTCACACTCTGTATTTATTTGTTCACTCTCTCTTTGCTCACATTTAGTCCGTTCTAGTGTTATTGTGGTATTTTTCTGTTTTTGTTTTTTTTCGGGGGTGGGGGTCTAAACTGTTGTCCCTCGCTGTTCACTCTCTGCTCTTCCACACATTTCTTTTTTCATCTATTACTTTTATTTCTTCCCGCTCACCATCTCCTGTTTGATACTCATTAAAAAAATTATTAACAGTGTTTATTTCTTCCTGTTCATTTATAACTATTTAACTATCTAGGCGGTCGTAGGGGAGCGAGGTATCAGAGACCTCAGCTTCTCTAGGGGCCAGCATATTGAGGGCGGCGCCCATCTCCTCTTCCTCGCTGCTTTACCTTCCCTGACGCTAAAGAGGGCAGGTACCCATTTACAGCTGGGTGAACTGGGGGGGACTGTACTGAAGCCAAGGCGCGCAAACGGTCACCCATCCAACTGGTAACCATGCTCGACGCTGCTTAACTTGACTGGGGGAAAGCGAGTGCTCTAACCACTGAGCTATCCAGCCCCCTAACCATTTTTATGTTCTTTAATTGTTTGATACAAAATATGTATTTTAAAATTATTCCCTCTTTCCTTTTTTCATTTTTTAAAAAATAATTCAAAATTTGCACATTCTCTTTGTTCACTTTCCTCTTTTTATACATTCAAATATCCACTCTCTCCTCTTTCATATTCACGATTTTGTTAAAATATTGATTTAAGCTGTTTATTTCTTCATCCACTTTCGACACAAGAATTTTTTTCTACTCTTCCATCACTTTCACATTCATTTTTAAAAAAATTGTTTATTTCTTTCTGGACTTTTACATTTTCTTTTATAAAAAAAAGAAACATTTTATGTGCTTATTTTTTCTTCCACTTTCACACTTATTTTAGTTATCTCAACTGTTTATTTCTTCTTCCTCCAGGTTTACACTCATTTAAAAAGAAAAATGTCAAAACGGGAAGAGCAGCCCCGAATTTCATGCAGAAAAATCTGCGAGACTGAAAGTGGTATGAATAAGTCAAATAAAACAATAACCACAAAACCCAAGCCACTCAAATAGTTCAAAACAACAGGGACAGCTAGAAGAACACCGTTTATTAATCTAAGGAACAACGATAGACTCTGGCAGAGCTGATAGGTAAAAAAAAGGTAAAGGTAAAGATGTTCCACAACCTGTGTGGTCGTACAGGAGCGAGGCATCAGAGACCTCAGCTTCTCTAGGGGCCAGCATGTTGACGGTGGCGCCCATCTCCTCTCCCTCGCTGCTTCACCTTCCCTGACCCTAAAGAGGGCAGGTACCCATTTACAGCTGGGTGAACTGGGTGACAAATGAGGTTCTTGACCTCTACGACAAAAGAAGAGAACTTAAGAAACAAAAGTTCACAAGTCAAGAAGCTTACAAGAAGTACATGGATAGCCACAGAGAAGTGAGGAAAAAGATGAGAGAAGCCAAAGAAGGGTGGATAGAAGAACAATGCAACAACATCGAAGCTGGAATGACCAAGGGAAACAGCAAAACAGCTTACGACACTTTGAAAGCACTAACGAAAACCACACAGCCTAAAGCCTCTGTTATTGAAGACAAAGAAGGAAATCTTTTAACGGAAAACAATGCCATCCTCCAACGCTGGACAGAATACTGTGAGGGATTGTACAACTACCCACTATGCCCAGATACCAACATAGTTTCTGACAAACCCCCTGAACACCAAGATAAAGACCCAACAATACTAAGGTGTGAAGTAGATGCAGCTATTAAACAATTGAAGAAGGGGAAGTCCCCTGGAATTGATAACATCCCAGCTGAACTCATAAAAAATGGAGGGAATGAAACAGCAAGGCGATTCACAGAACTTTGTCAGAAGATCCACGACACCAAAGAATGGCCAAAAGAACGGAC
>CM060338.1:42956208-42963708 GCA_030674155.1 Stramonita haemastoma | reverse complement strand
GTAAATTTTCTGCCTTTCTCGCCTCCCTTGGGACCGTTTAGGCCCTCATTGCCTCCCCTCAAAGAAACAGGCCGCAACCAATTAAAAGGAAGAAGCAGGGAAGGGCTTGACCATTTAGCGCCGGGCAATAAAATTCCAATTAGCTCTACAGCCATTTAGAAACGCCATCTTGGTCCATCACTCCCCCCCCCCCTCCCCCTCATCAGTTCAAAATCGGTGCTTCTGACGGTCTGGTCTGTGACGTAAGCAGCCGCCAGCCAATGAAAAGGCCGCAAACCCAGCAGGGTATTCAAATCTCGTTAAGGGAGGTAACAGCCCGGTAGAGTCGTCTCCCGTTTCTGGCAGTAGGGGGTGGAGGTGACGATAAGGGGTTATCCTAGTATAGGGGGGGAGGGGGAGGGAGATGTAAATGTTCCTGTGTGTGTGTGGGGGGGGGGGGGGAGTAGTGTGTGTGTATGAGTGGAGGGGAGAGTGGTTTGTGTGTGGGTGTATGTGTGTGTGTGTGTGAGGGGGAGGGGGAGGGGAAGTGGTGTGTGTGTGTGTGAGAGAGGGAGGGAGATGTAAGTGTGTGTGTGTGTGGGGGGGGGGGGGGTGCGTGTATGTATGTGTGTAAGTGTGTGTGCATGCATGTGTGTGTGTGAGGTAGGGGAAGTGGTGTGTGTGTGTGTGTGTGTGTGTGTGTGTGTGTGTGAGAGAGAGAGTGGAGTAAGTGTGTGTGTGTGTGAGGGAGGGAAGAGTAGTGTGTGTGTGTGAGTGTGTGTGTGTGTGTGTGTGTCTGTCTGTCTGTCTGTCTGTCTGTGAGGGGGTTGGGGTGGGGGAGTAGTGTGTGTGTAAGACTATGCAAGTGTGTGTGTGTGTGTGTGTGTGTGTGTGTGTGTGTGTGTGTGTGTGTGTGTGTGTGTGTGTGTGTGTAAATGGGGAGGGCTGGGATGGGGGCAGGCTTATGTAGCTTTGAAGGAGAGACAATCTTGACCAACCTGTGTGCTGTGGTGAGGTGGGCGGGTTTGATGTGGGTCTCCTCCAGAGGGGGGACTTCAGGCAAAAGGAAGAAAGGATCGCATCCTTCCCCTTGGTGACCACCATCTTTAGTAGAGAAATATATCGTCTGCTAACAGCTCTGGGGACGAAACAGAGGGGCTGGCTGCACAGCTTGCCTGGTGGTGCTCATATAAGCTAGCTGGGATTTTATCGACTGTTAGGAACTCCCCTCCTCCCTATTTGCCCGACAATGTCTATACTCTACACCCCCCCCCCCCCCTCTCTTTCTGTTTGTGTGTGTCTCTCTGTCTTTCTCTGTGTCTCTGTGTGTCGGTCTCTGTCTCTGTGTCCAACACTGTGTACACTCTACACCCCCTCTCTTTCTCTCTATCTCTCTGTGTGTATCTGTGTGCCTGTCTGTGTGTGTGTGTCTCTCTCTCTTTGTCTTTGACTCCCTCTGGTTTTGTCTGTCTCTCTCTCTGTGTCTTTTTGTATCTTTCTGTCTCTCTGTGTTTGTCTCTGTCTTTCTGTCTCTGTCAGTCTGTCCGTCGGTCCGTCGGTCTGTCTGTCTGTCTGTCTGTCTCTCTCTCTCTCTCTCTCCCCTCTCTCTCTCTCTCTCTCTCTCTCTCTCTCTCTCTTCTCCTCTCTCTCTCTCTCTCTCACCACAGATCAACAGAAGAAAGGACAGGGGACAGGGTATGGGGAGGGGGGGGGGTATGTGTTGAAAAGGGGTGTGGAAGGGGAGCTGAGGACTTGCAACAATGGTACCTAGTTAGAACTGAATAGTACAGGTT
The DNA here is from genome assembly GCA_030674155.1 of Stramonita haemastoma. NCBI lineage: Eukaryota > Metazoa > Mollusca > Gastropoda > Neogastropoda > Muricidae > Stramonita > Stramonita haemastoma. Next base: position 42,961,936 of record CM060338.1, on the reverse strand, counting down.
TCGGAACAGGGGGGATAATGGAGACAGGAACAACAACTAGCTGTTAATGGTCTCCCCTTACAGAGTGTAATGGGAAGAGGTTGGAGGAGGCTATATGGTGGAAAGAGAGAGAGAGAGAGAGAGAGAGAGAGAGAGAGAGAGAGAGAGAGAGAGAGAGAGAGAGAGAGAGAGAGAGAGAGAGAGGACGATGGGGGTAAGGGGAGTTGATGACAGCAATGAAATACAGTCTGTAGAAAGTTTAGAACATGGGGGTTTCTTGAAATCAGCCAGAGGTTTATGCTTGAATCAGGGAGATTCCCCAAAGTTATAATGCAGCTACCTTTATGGTGAGGGGCAAAAAACGGTCGCATACTCAGAATCTCACCATTGGTGAATTTCGGAGGTTTAGCTAAGGAAGAAGAAAAAAAAATCAGGCAGACTAAGACAGATTTCCCCGAGGTTTCTTTCTTCAGAACTTTGCCACAGACAACTATCTTCCGTTTATCGTCTCATCCGATGGACTAGAACCCAGACTACCACTCATGGTCTCGCGGATGGAGGGAAGAATGTTTCAGGCACACACTGGGGAATCGAACCTGGACTTTCTGCTTTCTAGGCAGGTGCATTACCTCTAGACCACATTAATGGTTTATACCCAGAACCCCAATAAACTGGACTGAAGCCAAGGCTCGCAAACGGTCACCCATCCACTTGGTAATCCCACTCAATGCTGCCTAACCTTAGCTTGGGGAAAGCGAGTGCTCTGACCACTGAGCTATCCTGTACAGTCCCCCAGTTCAACCAGCTGTAAATGGGTACCTATCCTCTCTAGGGTCTGGAAAGGTAAAGCATCGAGGGAGGGGGAGGAGATGGGCGCCGCCCTCAACATGCTGGCCCCTAGAAAAGCTGAGGTCTCTGACACCTTGCTCTCCAACGAGGGCATGGGTTATGGGACACCTTTACCTTTTACCCCCCCCCCCCCCTAGAACTGCGACACAGTGCAGGTTAGTCTCTGTAGTGGCTGAGGGCTTGAATGCGACAATGAGCCGTGATCATAGGCACAGCTGAGGGGGTATTGTGCGTGCATACACCGCTGCCCACAGTCAATGCTGTGCAACAAGGTAAAGGGGGAACATACCTTTGCCTTTATTGCTGCTTTGGTGATCCTTTGTGCGAGACTTCTTTACGATCACTTATCGGGGTGTAAGTACTGGGAATGATCGTCATTATTGTTGCTATAGTGTTGGTTTGTTTGTTGAGTTTTCTTTTTTTTTTTTTTTTTGCTTTTTGCTCTGTTTTTTGTCTTCGTTTTCTTTTACCTGTTCCTTTTGTTGGTGTCGTTTCTTACTTTGTCTTGCTGTTTTTGTTAGTATTCTTTGGTATTTGACCCTTCCCTCTTTTTGTCGTGTGCCTCTGATGGTTTGGGTTGTATGTTTGTTTCTGGTTTTGTTCCAGTTTGCTTTGGGTTTGGTTAAGGGAGGGGAGGGGGTGGGGTGGGGGGTAGGAGGGTTATGAGGTGGGTAGGTAGGTGGGTGTGGGAGTGGGGTTTTTAGGGGTGTGCTCTTGTTTTTTGTGTTTGTTTCTTTAGGTCTTTTTTGTGTTTTTTTTTCTTTGTGTCTTTTATCATTTCATGTGTAAACATTAGCTTTATGCCAGTTAGCTAAAGCTACCACACATGTCTTATAAAATAGATTAATATGTAATTCTACAGGAAGGTGATCAGAATCAGAACGTTCAGCAATAAACAAATGACATGAGTAAAAAATCTGAGAGAAGAAATCATCTAGATCTAACACTAAAATTTAATCGTTAACACTGCATCCTCCATCAGAAATATATGTGTAGCGTCCTAGCTGGTTGCCATTACATACACCATTTAGAATTTGTAAACTAAGTGTAGTGCACATATTTAGTAGTAATTTGCCATATTTGTTGATAACAAAATCTTCAGAATAACGATTACCACAGAAAGACATGCTTTTCCTTTGAAGATCTGAAAAAAGGCATTTGCTACATGATGACAAGAAAAGTTTGATGTCCTGCTGCTTAAGTCTCCACACAATATTATATCTATTTCATGCATCCAGTATCACCACACAATTAACTAAACATTCTTCCAACATAGCAATTCCGTTATCATTGGCAAACATGTTATAAAAAGGAAAACTTTCAGGTGGGATATACACACATACAAGCAACACCTTTCTTCAAGTACACAATAAAGATTTGTCACAGAGAAAAGTGCCAACATTAGCGTATTGAACATCTAAACATTTCACAAGGGCAGCTAACTGATGCTTTATTAAACAAACCAATCCCCTAGATCACCTCCCTTTGTGGCTAACTTTAATTGCCGACTTACAGAAGGCCTCATAGTCATTAAAAACATCTGGCTGGACAGTTGCCAGGAAAGATTTTGTCAGACAAATAAAATCGAAGCTATGCCCATACAATATAAAATCTCAATCAGGGAGTTTTGAAAACAACCCATTTACTTTCCAGGACAACAATGAAAAAAAAAAATCTATTTTTATTGTGACAACCCAATTCTAGACTACATCATCTAGACTGACACTTTCACTAATTTTATTGATATGATAAGACACCCAACTAATGCTTTGAACAGTTATTAAAAGAATCACCATTTAAAGAAGGCTCTTTATTTGAACACTGCCTAAAACAAGACGACTCATAGCTAGCTTGCGTTGGGCCTAGGCCTAGTAAACAGCGGAGGCAGAGAGAGAGAGAGAGAGAGAGAGAGAGAGAGAGAGAGAAGAGAGAGAGAGAGAGAGAGAAGAGACAGAGAGACAGAGACAAGAGACAGAGAAGACAGAGACAGACAGAGGACAAAGACAGAGACAAGAACAGAAGACAAGACAGAGAGACAGACAAAAAAACAACGAGACGAGACCACAAGAGAACACAGACGAGATATACACACAAAGAAAAACCAGACCTCGAAATCTTTCACTAGCATTTACGGAAACTCCAGGGATCGGAGAATCAAATACTGTGTTCACTTAGCAGTAGGACCTGTCCAAGACTGTCCTTAGCAGTAGGACCTGTCAAATACTGTGTTCACTTAGCAGTAGGACCTGTCCAAGACTGTCCGTTCAGCAGTAGGACCTGTCAAAGACTGTCCTTCAGCAGTACGACCTGTCAAAGACTGTTTACTCAGCAGTAGGACCTGTCAAAGACTGTCCATTCAGCAGTAGGACCTGTCAAAGACTGTCCTTCAGCAGTAGACCTGTCAAAGACTGTCCATTCAGCAGTAGGACCTGTCAAAGACTGTTACTCAGCAGTAGGACCTGTCAAAGACTGTCCATTCAGCAGTAGGACCTGTCAAAGACTGTCCATTCAGCAGTAGGACCTGTCAAAGACTGTCCATTCAGCAGTAGGACCTGTCAAAACTGTCCATTCAGCAGTAGGACCTGTCAAAGACTGTCCATTCAGCAGTAGGACCTGTCAAAACTGTCCATTCAGCAGTAGGACCTGTCAAAGACTGTTCATTCAGCAGTAGGACCTGTCAAACACTGTCCATTCAGCATAGGACCTGTCAAAGACTGTCCATTCAGCAGAGGACCTGTCAAACACTGTTCCACTTCAGCAGTAGGACCTGTCAAACACTGTATTCAGCAGTAGGACCTGTCAAACACTGTCCATTCAGCAGTAGGACCTGTCAAACACTGTCCATTCAGCAGTAGGACCTGTCAAACACTGTTCATTCAGCAGTAGGACCTGTCAAAGACTGTCCATTCAGCAGTAGGACCTGTCAAAACTGTCATTCAGCAGTAGGACCTGTCAAAACTGTCATTAGCAGTAGGACTGTCAAGATTATTCAGCAGTAGGACCTGTCAAAGACTGTTACTTCAGCAGTAGGACCTGTCAAAGATGCTAGTCAGTTCAAGACAGTAGGACCTGTCAAAGACTGTTTACTCAGCAGTAGGACCTGTCAAAGACTGTATTATCAGCAGTAGGACTGTCAAAGACTGTCATTCAGCAGTAGGACCTGTCAAAGACTGTTACTTCAGCAGTAGGACTGTCAAAGACTGTCCATTCAGCAGTAGGACCTGTCAAAGACTGTCCATTCAGCAGTAGGACCTGTCAAAGACTGTCCATTCAGCAGTAGGACCTGTCAAAGACTGTCCATTCAGCAGTAGGACCTGTCAAAGACTGTCCATTCAGCAGTAGGACCTGTCAAAGACTGTCATTCAGCAGTAGGACCTGTCAAAGACTGTTATCACAGTAGGACTGTCAAAGCTGTTACTCGCGAGGACCTGTCAAAGACTGTTCATTCAGCAGTAGGACTGTCAAGACTGTTCTCAGCAGTAGACCTGTCAGTGTGCAGTCAGTAGCAGTATCAACTCCAGGGGAGGGGGGATCCCCTGGAACAGCCAACAGAAGGGAGGGGGGATCCCCTGGAACAGCCAACAGAAGGGAGGGGGGATCCCTGGAACAGCCAACATAAGGGAGGGGGGGATCCCCTGGAACAGCCAACATAAGGGAGGGGGGGATCCCCTGGAACAGCCAACATAAGGGAGGGGGGGATCCCCTGGAACAGCCAACATAAGGGAGGGGGGATCCCCTGGAACAGCCAACATAAGGGAGGGGGGGATCCCCTGGAACAGCCAACATAAGGGAGACACGAACGCCTGCCCTTTGTTACCTGTAAGCCATGACAACAATGCTCTTAAAGTAAAGGTGGTCGTAGGGGAGCGAGGCATCAGTGACCTCAGCTTCTCTAGGGGCCAGCGTGTTGAGGGCGGCGCCCATCTCCTCTCCCTCGCTGCTTTACCTTCCCTGACCCTAAAGACGGCAGGTACCCATTGACAGCTGGGTGAACTGGGGGACTGTACTGAAGCCAAGGCGTGCAAATGGTCACCCATCCACTTGGTAACCACGTTCGATGCTGCTTAACATTAGCTTGGGAAAGCAACTGCTCTGACCACTGAGCTAACATGACCCCCCCCCCCTCCTTTTATTTTTTTTATTATTATTTTTTTTTACTGTGTTCTTACTGCTCGGCTATTCTGCCCCTTGAGAAAATGAACGATTATTTTTATTACCGGGTTTCTTTTCTCTTTGGGTTTTTTTTTGGGGTTGTTTTGCTTTGTTATAAAAAAAAATGAAAGAAGAAATGGCATTGACAAAAAAAACCACCCACATTCCGTGTAATCTTCCGCTTGAAAGAAGATTTAAAAGCCTCATTAAATCATTAGAGCCACAGAATCATTTTTTTATGAAGCAATTTCAGACCATTTTATCCTGGCTATAAAAGGGAATTATAACGCAGCTTTGCCTTTAGACAATAGTACAGTTGATAAAAATGGCATTGCCGCCAACAACAACAAGCAAAAACTGGCCAAGCCATATTCATGGACTGGCCCCACATCAAAGGCGGTACAAGCTTATTCAAATGAAGGAAGGAAGGAGCAAAGCAGAGAGGAGGAAGAAGGCATAAACTGCTTTAATGTTCATAAGACGAGAAGATAAGAAACTTTTATAACAAAGTCCTCACTTTTAGGCCTTGGTTGTTTTACGACAGAGGAATACTTTTGAAATGGAAAATGTATGATCGTATACATATTAATTAAAGTAGTTCTTCTAGATACGAAAACTGTACACAAATATGTGTGGCATTTATAGCTTTGGGAGAAAAAATTCTAGCTTACTAAACAGGGCACATACACACACGCGCACACACGCACGCGCGCACGCGCGCACACACACACACACATACACACACACG
>CM060338.1:42928708-42948708 GCA_030674155.1 Stramonita haemastoma | reverse complement strand
ATGTTCTGCGTGCGTTCGCACACGGGGCCTCGGTTTAAAGTCTCATCCGAAGGACTTTTGGGGAGAGTGGAGTCAGCACTGATGTTAACTCCAGGAGAAAAATCTCCTCGACCGGACTCGAACCTGGGTCGTCAAATCGCCAGCGCAATGTTCTGACCACTAGGCTATCCGTCCCTAGAGAGAGAGAGAGAGAGAGAGAGAGAGAGAGAGAGAGAGAGAGAGAGAGAGAGAGAGAGAGAGAGAGAGAGAGAGAGAGACAGAGACAGAGACAGAGAAGAGAGAGAGAGAGAGAGAGAGGTGTGTGTGTGTGTGTGTGTGTGTGTGTGTGTGTGTGTGTTGTGTGTGTGTGTGTGTGTGTTGTGTGTGTGTGTGTGTGTGTGTGTGTGTGTGTGTGTGTGTGTGTGTGTAGAATAAAGTCGCCAAATACGGTGAGAAATCACAGGTTGAATCTCCATTTGTACCCTTACTTTCCCGGAATCTGAATACAGCTACCTTAACAGTTGGCAAAAACGGTTGTAAATGCGAAAAATCTCACCAATAGAGAGCTTCGGAGCTGAAGCTCGAGCCAAGAACGGAGAAAAACAACAACACTAAAGCAAAACAAAAACAACCCCAAAACAACAAAATTAATAACTAGAAGAAAAGACCAAACCAAGAAAGAAAACACCCCCAAAACATATTAACATGTATGTATGTATGTATGTATGTATGTATGTATGTATGTATGTATGTATGTATGTATGTATGTATGTATGTATGTATGTATGTATGTATGGATGGATGGATGGATGGATGGATGGATGATTGTATGTATGTATGTATGTTATGTATGTATGTATGTATGTATGTATGTATGTATGTATGTATGTATGTATGTATGTATGTATGTATGTATGTATGTATGTATGTATAGACCTATTAAAATAGTAATAAAAACACAACTGCTCCATCTCTTCTTTTGTTACAAACATCAGCAAATTTTCGCTTCTATGCTTCCTAAGGATGAAGATATCCTAAGGATGAAGATAACTATAACTATAACTATAACTATAACTATATATCTATATATCTATATATCTATATATGTATATATATTATATATATATTGTGTGTGTGTGTGTGGTGTGTGTGTGTGTGTGTGTGTGTGTGTGTGTGTGTGTGTGTATCTATATATATATATGATAAATGGCCTGGGTGCCTCCTTAAGTACCTTGCCATATCGGCAGCTATACTCCGACGTCAGAGGGTTTTTTTTCCTCTTCTTTTTTGAATAGGAGCGTTAAGGTTAACACACCTATTTATATTCTAAAACCCACAAAAAGCATTATTTCCTCGCATCTACCACACCATGATAAATGGCCTGGGTGCTTGTCTTTGGAAGAGATAATGAAATCAAGCTTTCATGGGCAACATCCACTTACCACATGTAAAAGAATCCACGACAACAAAAAGAGGTGCCCCTTGCTAAATAAAATCTGCAGGGAAAAAATTGCTGATATTCAGGAATGGACAAAGAAATCTATGGAGACAGCATTCCCCCCTCCTCCCCCCTTTTTTTAAATAGAAAATGTGTGGAGCTGTGCCCGTGGCGACAGGCTCACCTTTGGTTGAGCAGTCTGATCATATTTCAAGCATAGAAATCTGCTGTCAATGTTATTTCTTTTTATTTTATTTTATTCTTTTATTTCGAGGATAATGGAATAAGTACTCATATGCTTTTTTTTTTTTTTTTTTTACATCCAGTCCCCGTGTGTATGCAGTTTTGTAAATCTTGTCATCTGTTCCCACCGGCACATGATGGCCTACTCTTACGAAAAGCGGAACAGGATTTAACGTGTGTGCAAGATGTTCTGCATGTGTGTGTGTGTGTGTGTGTGTGTGTGTGTGTGTGTGTGTGTGTGTGGTGTGTGTGTGTGTGTGTGTGTGTGTGTGTGTGTTGGATTTCATTTCCGCCTCTTAAGAAACTATGATATCGGAAATATTTTTTTAAAAAGGGGGGGGGGGGGGGGTTGTTTTGTTGTGGGGTTGTTTGTTTTTTGGGGGGAGTGGTATCTTTTTATCTTAAATTTTTTTTTTATAGTGTTTTGAAGCTGATATGGCAGTAAAAAAAACAATTTCTATAATGTTACGAACAGACACACAGTGAAATAATATCAGGAAATCCTAGAGATCATCCGTCCATAGTGATTACATTGAGCACAACTACCTCCCTCCCTACCTCCCTATCACCATCACCACAAGGTAAAACACAGCAACTCCATTCTCCACACACGTAATGGAGAAAATCCCCTCTCCCCCTCTTTTCTAAAAAATATTTTTTGTTTGGTTTACTTTTGTTTGTTGTTAAGTTGGTGTGTGTGCGAGCAGTATAATGCACGAATTACAAATAACCTTATGAAATTTGAAATGGAATGGAGTCATTATAAAGCATTATTTCTAGTCACATAAAACATAGATAATCCATTACCACACAACTTTATAAAAAAAAAGGGAAAAAGGAAAGAAAAAAGATGCCCAAATCTTGAGATCTCAGAAACAAGTCTTACTGTAAGTGGAAAAGGGAAAAAAGCAACTGTAACATTTTCCTGTTGTATGGTTTATAGGGCATGGTATGTAGGTGGTGCATTGTATATATTTATGCATGTATGTATTCATGTATTATCATGTATTATGTTTGTAGGCATTATATGCATATTATATGAATGAGGGTATTTGAACGTTGTATAATCACTTACAGTATTAGTATGCACTCATGAACATACGACTTATTCTCAAGGCTAATGCCTGTCATACATATATACTTTTGTAACAACAAAATGAATTTTAAAAAGTTTTTTTAAAAAAAGAAAAAAAGTTGGTGTGTGTGTGTTCCCCAGCTTAACACCCTGGGGGTCCACCTAGAATGTGATATAATGTATGATATTGTCAACACTGTTTCATTCATCTCTCCTTAAGACTTGCTCTGATACCTTCAGTAATAATTATAATAGTACACGTTATGAAGAGTTTGCTTGTGTGATTTTGTTTTCTTTTTCTTTCTTTTCTCCTTAAGTACCTTGCCTTATCGGCAGCTATACTTCCACGTCAGAAGTGTTTTTTTCCTCTTTTTTTTTTTTTTTTTTTTTTTATAAATAGGAGCGTTATGGTTAAAATGCCAAGGTTTGGTGGACGGGAGGTGAGGGAATGTTTTTTTTTTAAATTTTGCTGTGTTTTGTTTGGTTTAAATAGATTTTATTCAGAATTTGGAACAAACATTGAAAACAACAGCATTTTAGAAACATAGCAACAACAAGCTTGTAGCTCATGATGTGCTTTATTTGACAATGAAAATTAACATGAAAATGACGGCTGTTGAGCTGCAATGTGCAAACCAAGAACAAAAAACAAACAAACAAAAAAAATCAATCGCAATCTTTGCTAGAAAAAGGAAAAGTAACTCAAAGAAATATAGATCTATCTATTTGTAGATAAAACACACAAAAATAGTGAGAATAGAATACATTTAAAAAAAACAACAAAAACAAAACCCACCACCAACAAAAACCGGAGAAGGAGAGAGAGAGAGAGAGAGAGAGAGAGAGAGAGAGAGAGAGAGAGAGAGAGAGGAGAGAGAAGAGAGGAGAGAGAGAGAGGAGAGAGGACGAGAGAGAGAGAAAAGAGAGAATAAATTTTGAACAAATTTTTGAACAAATTTTATTTTTCAGACGGTAATAGATTAAGCACTACATGCTTTTTTAACATCAAGCCCTCGGGAAAAAACAAACGAATAAAGAAATAGAAATAGAAAACGAGCATTAAAAAAATAAAAGGCTTAATAACAAGAGGGAAAAAATCATGGGAAAAATATGCAGAGACAAAGAGAGAGAGAGAGAGAGAGAGAGAGAGAGAGAGAGAGAGAGAGAGAGGAGAGAGAGAGAGAGAGAGAGAGAGAGAGAGAGAGAGAGCAACTTAGGAAAGTACCATCTTCAAGGCCAAAAATACTGTAAGTCAGTTATGATGATATCAGGTAATAATTTACGAATAAATCGTGTATTCATCAGATTTTATTAATTGCTATTCACCTTTCAAAGCTATAGCATGCTTTCTTAACAATCATGCAGGCATGAGTGGGAAGCAAAGAGAGTTAAAGAAGTACTTATTTATTATTTATTTATTTAATATATTTATTTATTCTTTTATATCGAGGATAACAGAATAAGCAATCATATGCTTTTTTTCATCCGGTCCCCGTGTGTATGCAGTTTTGTAAATCATGTCATCTGTTCCCACCGGCACACGATGGCCTACTCTTACGAAAAGCGGAACAGGATTTAACGTGTGCGCAAGATGTTCTGCGTGCGTTCGCACACGGGGCCTCGGTTTAAAGTCTCATCCGAAGGACTTTTGGGGAGAGTGGAGTCAGCACTGATGTTAACTCCAGGAAGAAAATTTCCTCGACCGGACTCGAACCCGGGTCTTCAAATTGCCAGCGCAATGTTCTGACCACTAGGCTATCCCGTCCTTTGCTGAGACTTTTCCTAATTGTATTCCATTATATGACAAAAACTATTATAAAAATCGTTTTGAATCAGATGTAAATTGATGGACAACTTCAACAATAAAAATGTTTGTTTTCATATTGAAATCAGGGCTGCCTGTTAAAAGAATTTGCAAATGAACATATTCGGGGGGAAGCAAGGCAATTGTGTGGGCACGAACTAAATCAAAAGTGGGACAAAACAGAAAATAGTGTACGGCTTCGCATTACTACAAGCACACAATGGATCGTTTGCTACATGACGTTGAAACATATATTTTAGATCACTTATTCCAAGTCGACAATGCAGTATCTGTTCTTTTTATTTTCACCTGATAAAAATACAAAAGTACAATAGGATCATTCGCAGATAAATATCGTTTGAAATTGACTTAAAGAATGACTATTTTTAATAAATCTCTCTCCTCTCTCTTCTTCTCTCTCTCTCTCTCTCTCTCTCTCTCTCTCTCTCTCTCTCTCTCTCTCTCCAACCTTTCCGAGTTTGGAAAATGGAGTTACCGTGTTTTACCATGTGGAAGAAGAGATCAAAATGTTTTTTTGTTGTTTTTAAAATTTTTTTATTAATCAATAACTCATGCACAAAAATATCATCACACACAGCAACACTCATCAAGTCGTCTTCAACTTCAGAGCCATCAACACTTCACCCTGAAGGAATGCTCTATAACACATGTTGACATTCTGACCACACAACACACAAAAACAGCAGTTACCCCTCTGTGGTTTCTGTCCAATTTTCACCAATACACGTGTAGTCTTGTTTTTCGTCACTTCACACATAATGAGGTTTTTTTTTTTTCTTCTTGCCTGCTAAAAATGACGTCACATCAGAGATGACGCACAGGCTTAGTTACACATAGCAGGTTTTTAAAAAATTGTTGTTGTTGTTGCTACTGTTAGACTGGCAGTAAGACGACTTGGCCCCGATTTATTTTTTAAAATACACAAAGGGGTTGGAGTGCATCATCACAAACAAACAAAAGTTAAAAGATTAGTTCTGCCCTTGGGCAAAAGATGGGCACCTCCCGTATTGATACATTATGATTGTATTTGAGGATATAGGAAGTTTTTTTTTTTTTTTTTTTTTTTTTTTTTTTTTTTAAACAGAACTTCAAATGACTTACAGAAAGTATTTCCGTTGCCACCGCGTTCTGATTGCTTTATTCGTCACAGCACACGCGCTGCTGAAAGATTGTCGAGTGAGTAGGTTAGTCTAACCTTTGTCAATACCGTTTACCGGAAGTCCGTGAAAAATCGTTCCATCAGAGCACAAGAAAAAAACCCCGCGCCTCCGCCTCCCTCCCTCCCCCCCCCCCCCCAACTCACACACACACACACACACACACAAAAAGAAAAAAAGAAAAGGAAAAAAATCACTGTGCACATGCAGACCACAGTTGACTTGTAGTTCTGACAGGGAGTCAGTCAGCCATGTGATAACCTTGTTTCTTCATCTGGTTTCGATACAGGGAATAGCGCACTTATCCTTCTGCTCTTTATGGACTGTTTTTTGTTTTTTTTTTCAGACGCCATGCAGACAGACTCCGAATACACATCAGGGACCAGAGGCAAAGTGACGGAATCATGACACTCTCTGATTGATAATGATGATGATGGTGGTGGTGGTGGTGGTGATGGTGATGATGATGGTGGTCATAATGATGATGATGGTGGTGGTGGTGATGGTGATGATGATGATGATGGTGGTGGTGGTGGTGATGATGCCGGTGGTGAGGATGCCGATGATGATGATGCCGATGATGATGATGTTTGTTGTTGTTGTCGTTAATGATGATGATAACAAGACCAACAATACCAATAATTGTAACAATAGCATCAGCAATCATGTTCGTGATGATACCAACAAGTTACAACCGAAAAAATCCCTTCCACTTCCTTAAGTGCATTGTGCATGGATCCACCTTGTCAAAACCAATATCCTGGCTCGACTCACCCCACCCACCTCCATACACTGTCTAGGCCGAGTTAGAAACACACATAGGTTCACTCCCGCACACTCCAGACTTGGTGGCTGTGAGGATAATTATGCCACCATCACTCACAGACAGCTAAACCCCGTTTCGAACCCTGTCTCTGCGTTGTAATTATCGTACAGAATGCCAACTGTCAGATTTGCACGGTTAGTACATACCCTGTGTAAGTGATATCAGCTTTGATGGGATTACGGAACGAGCATACCTTTGTGTACATCAATATCGTCAGCAAACCGACAATGATGTTGTGTGTTTGGAAGATTGGAGAGGAGATAAATCGTGTTTCAAAAAAGATTAAAAAATATTCCAAAAAAAGAATAAAAACATGAAAACTTGGCCCACAGGTCAAAAGAAAAACAACCAAACCCTCCTCACACGTGTTAACTCTTATCCACCTCGGACTGGAACGGGGCGGAAAAGTCCGTTAGGAGCCGTGGAGTTACTGCCCTGCTGCCGCTCCGCTCTTGCTGGCCGGAACTGACGTCCTGGACTGCGCATGCGCAGCAGGCGGGGTGAACGGACTTCCGCCGTGAGACAAGCGGGCAGAGTTCAAGGCCGCCGCGGCCGCCATCACGGAGGGAGAGGCGTGTGAGGGGGGAGGGGGAGGGGGAGGGGGGTGAGACAGAAGGTGTGCCGCTGGATCCACCACCCGGGAACGGAGCCCGTTAGGACACCCCAACCCTGACAGGGGCGACGACGACAAGTTAAACGGGTGGTGGTGGGGGAGGAGGAGGAGGACCGGGTACACCCCCACCCCCGGGGGGTCGGAGACAGGCTCCAGCAGCGCCGTTAGACATGGCCGGCGGCCATCAGGAAGTCGAGGCAGAGGTGGGCCTGAGAGCGGGGGCAGGGGGGAAGGGCAGGGGACAGGCCAGACCCCCGCTGAAGGAGACCCCGCAAGGCCCAGCCCCATGCGGGGTAGTACCCCAGCCCTGCTGCCGCGGCGGCGTGGGGCGAGGGGTGGGAGAGAGGGTAGGGGTAGTTGACGGCGGCGGCGATGTAGGCGTAGAGGTGGGGGTCGGCCCCGTAGGGCCACACCATGGCCATGCGCTGCCGCTTGTCCTTCATGCGCCGGTTCTGGAACCACACCTGTGTTGGGGGGCAAGGTAAGATATTTATTTATTTTATTTATTTTGTTTTATTTATATTATTTATTTATTTATTTCTATTATTATTATTTTTATTTATTTATTTGTTTATTTATTCTTTGATATCGAGGATAATGGGATAAGCACTCTTGTGCTTTTTTTTTTTTTTACATCCAGTCCCCGTGTGTATGCTAGTTTTGTAAATGTCATACAGTCAGGGTGTGGGTGAAGTTGTGGTTTTGGGGTGTAGGGTGTGGGGGGGGGGGGGGTAGGGCGGTGTTAGAGGGGGGTGTTATAGGGGGAGGGGGGGAGTTCATCACATTAATTAAGGAATAACACCCGTTTGCTACATGTCTGTCTGTCTGTCTGTCTGTCTGTCTGTCTGTCTGTCTGTCTGTCTGTCTGTCTGCTCTTCTTCTCTCTCTCTCTCTCTCTCTCTCTCTCTCTCTCTCTCTCTCTCTCTCTCTCTCTCTCTCTCTCTCTTCTCTCTCTTCTGATTGTTTTCTCGCCCTTTGTAATGGGGTTGTATTATCTTGTGTTCTTGTTCAGTAAAACATACAAAATTAATTGTATGCTTGTTAGAATAATTATGCTCTTTACACTTTTGGATGATTTTTCTTTCTTTTTTGAAAAAAAAAAATTTTTTTTTTTTTGGGGGGGATGTTTGTTTGCTGTTTGCTTTCTTGTTTTTCTTTTCGGGGGGAGGGCGGGGCGGGGGGGAGGGGGGGGGTGCAGGAGAACTGCCAAGCTAAAAAACCCCACAAAAACCAAAAAAAAACAGGGAGGAGGTGGATAATTTACTTATGTTCAAAACCCTCTTTCAATACAGTTCAATTCAATTTTAATTCAATTCAATTTTAATTTAATTCAATTTTAATTCAATTCAGTTGAATTCAATTTTCAGCACAGACCTTGATGGTGGCCTCAGGCAGGTTGAGGGAGTCAGCCAGCTCACAGCGCTTCGGTCTGGACACGTAGTTCTCCTTCAGGAATTCCTTCTCCAGGCGTGCGATCTGCTCTCGGGTGAACGCCGTGCGGTATCTCCGCACCTGGCTGTCGTCCGGGGACCCCCTGCAGGCAGACAATCAATAATTAATCAATCATTCGGTCAATCCATCAATCCTCCATCCATCCATCCATCCATCCATCCATCATCAATCAATCAATCAATCACCAACCAACCAACACCAATCAATCAATCAATAATCAATCAATCAATCATCAATAATCAACCATCAATCAATCAATCAATCCATCCATCAATCCATCTATCCATCCATCCATCCATTAATCAATCATCAATTTTATTCAGTTTTTGCAGGCCATAAGACCTCTACGGGGGGACGGGATAGCTCAGTGGTCAGAGCGCTTGCATTCCCCCAGCCAATGTTAACAAGCAGCACGAGCGTGGTTACCAAGAGGATGGGTGACCGTTTGCGTGCTTTGGCTTCAGTACAGTCCCTTAGTTCACTAAGCTGTGAATGGGATCCTGCCCTCTTTAGGGTCAGGGAAGGTAAAGCAGCGAGGGAGAGGAGATGCATATAATATATATTATATATATATATATGATTGTGTGTATGTTATGATGTTTGGTGTGAGTATGCGTGCGTGTGTAAGCGTGTGTGTGTATGTGTGTGTGTGTGGTGTGGTGGTGTGTGTGTGTGTGTGTTGTGTGTGTGTGTGTGTGCAGTTTGCCACCATAACGTTAGAATTACAAATCCCTTTCCTTTCCCTTTCCTTACGGAAAGAATGCATTGGACACACTAACACTACTAACACTCACAACACCAACACTAACACGCAGTCACACCCACCTACCCCAGTACCCAACCCACACAACCACCCACATACAGGATTGTTTCTTTCTCTCCTAACCGATACCCATCAGCCCAACAGCGCCACACAAAAAAGACTATAACCCCAAAGTGAAGAAAGGACACTATCCCCCAGATCCCCCACGTCCATAGATCCCTTCAGATCCCCCCCCCCCAACCAGAAACCCAATCTTCTTCCTACACACATAGGCACGCATGCACGCACGCACACGCAACGCACCACGCACACACACACACCACACACAACACACACACACACACACACACACACACACACACAACACACACACCACACACACACACACACACACACACACCACACCACACACACACACAACACCACACACACACCACACACACCCAACCACCCCCCCCCCCCCCCCCCCCCCCCCCCCCACACACACACACACTGCAACGTTTTACAAGCTGGCTGGAAAGACAACGCTAGTAGTAGGAGTACAGGCCGGTGGGTTTTGGGGCAGTCCTCTTGCTTTTGGTACCCTTTCCGCCCGAACCCCTGTTTAAGTCCTCAAAGATCAAAGACTCTCTGGGCCCCTATGGACCAAGCAAGCTTGACTAGCTTTCAGGGGGGCGTCAGGAAGATCGCCGGTGTGCTAAGTGAATAGCCACAGCTAACGACACTTTTATGAAGGCAATTGGCCCGTTTATGGCCACTGTCGCCTCTTATAAGATATAGACAGGTTCTAAGTTGTTCCTGTTGGTAGGTGTGCGTGTGTTGTGGAAGAGAGAGGGGTGGAGGAGGGAGAGGGGAGAGGAGGAGGAGGAGTGGGAGAGAGAGAGAGAGAGAGAGAAGAGAGAAGAGAAGAGGGAGAGAGAGAGAGAGAGGAGAGAGAGAGAGAGAGAGAGAGAGAGAGAGGAGGAGGAGGAGAGGGAGGAGAAAAGGGAAGAGAAGAAGAGAAGAGAAGAAGAAAGAAGAAAAGAAAAGAAGAAAGAGAAAGAACGTGTGTGTGTGTGTGTGTGTGTGTGTGGTGTGTGTGTGGGTGTGTGTGTGTGCGTTGTGTGTTATATATTTTAATATATATTTAATTATATAATAATATATATTATATATAATATTATATATTGGTGGTTGTGTGTGTGTGTTGTGTGTTTTGTTGTCATGTGTGTTTTTCGTTTCATGTCTACGCATAGTTGATTTTAGACATTAAAAAGAGTTAAGAGAGGGACGCATGAGGGCGAAAGAATTACAGTTTTCAAATTCCAAGTAACAGAGAAAATCAAATAATGTCAGTGTGTGTGTGTGTGTGTGTGTGTGTGTGTGTGTGTGTGTGTGTGTGTGTGTGTGTGTGTGTGTGGTGCTGTGCGTGCGTGCGTGCGGGGTGTGAGGTGTAGTGTGTATGTGGTGCGTAGGGGAGAAAACCTTAGAACGTAGGGGCTTGTTTACAACCTGGGGTTCAGAGTTAAATGTATGAAGATGAGGGTGGCCCTGCAAAATAGAATGGCTATATTTATAATGGCTATATTTATATCTATATCTATATTATCTATCTATCTATCTATCTATATATATTATCCATCTATCATCTATTATCTATCTCTGTGTGTGTGTGTGTGGGAGAGAGAGACAGAGAGACAGAGAGACAGAGACAGAGAGAGAGAGAGAGAGAGAGAGAGAGAGAGAGAGAGAGAGAGAGAGAGAGAGAGGACACTGGCACAGCTTTCTTTGCTTTCGTGCAAGACTTTTCTTGCTGTAGGAGGAGCAAGGGTACAAACGGTACCATCCCATGTATGTCCCGCTCGTTTCAACCGAACTCATTGGATGAGACTAGAAACGAGGCCGTGTCGAAGCACAGACATCTTTCGCAGTTAAAACCCGTCGCTTGGAAGAGCATGCATCGTGTGCGGGAGAGCGGATGAGAAATAAAAAATACAGCATGCACACAGCTGTCGTGTTAGACACATCCTGAGAAAAAATAATGGGTAGCTGCACCTGGCAGGCCTCCGGGGAGCAGCCCGATTCACCAGGAATCTGCTGTACATAAAGTGTATAACCACACTCGATGCTGCTTATTAATTAACCTTAGCTTGGGGAAAGCGTGTTCTCTGACCACTGAGATATCGCGTCCCCAGCTCGTTTTAACCTGATACCAATCACTTGGGGTCTTTGAAAAAGCGTGTAAAGCACACACACACACAACAGCAGGTTTACAGCCACATGAATGGAGTGTTCATTTTAGATGGTTGTTATGGTTTAAGCCTTTGTGTCGCCTGTTTTTTTTCGTTATAAATCAACGAACAAACACAACCTATTACTGGAAAACAAACAGGCACAGGTCTGTGATATATTAAAACCTGGACGCGCCTTTTGACACAGAATAGCTACAATCAACCGCTGCAAATCGCCCCGCCCAGGACTAAACGGCAGAACAGAGAAACTTGTACAGGAATGTGAAAGTCGTGGGAAGGGATGACACCATGAGATCCCTGAAAGACCAGACAGAAACCGTTGTAATCACAGTCCTTTGCCCGGCAGACGACGCAGGCAAAGGAGGGAGGGAGGGAGGGTGCAGGAAATTGACTTTGAACAGTGACCAGCAAGGGAAAGAAGGCGAGGTGTGATAATGGCGGAAACGGAGACAGAAGTGTGGACACTAAACAGTAAACAGTGAGCATGCAGGACAGTGGGCAGGCGGGGATGTGATCTCTGTGTTTTTATGACCTGTCACAACTCCTGGTGGCGATCCCCCAACATTGCTAGCTATGTTGTCGACAGATGGACGCCAACTTGTGTACTTGTTTATTTGCTCATCACAGGGAAGTAAAGGCCCCTAAGGGATCTACCGTCCTCACTGAGAGAAGAAGAAAGAAGAAAGAAAGAAAGAAGAGAGAGAGAGAGAGGAGAGAGAGAAGAGAGAGAGAGAGAGAGAGAGAATGTCCTCAGGCTTTCCTTTGCCACTTAGTTAGCCGCTCAGTCCTAGCAAAGCACAGTCCCCAGTGCTGTGTTCCTTCACGGCCCCTCTCCCCTCACAAACAAGGAAGGGAGGTGTTGATTCAGTGATGTACAAACAGGGCCCCGGCTGTTGTAAGGACTGTTTAGCCCCCCATCACCGCAGGCTGGTAAAGCCTGTAATATGTAAGGGGTGTGTGTGTGCCTTACGTTTGGAAAGGTTTGATATATGTCACACTCTGTGAAAGCAGGCAAGCAAGGAAGCAAGCATACGCGTGCGCATACACACATTTACACGCATGGTCTTTAACCAAAGATTAATGTGTGTTTTTATCATGTGTGTAAAACGTTCTGCTGGAACTCGCACACAAAATGTCATTTTATAATCTCCACTGAAGGAGCCGTAGAGAACTGAGGTCGGTACCAATGTTAGATCCAAAAGTTATTGTTGAAATTATAATTATTTGAGTCCCAGCGGGAGTATTCCGATTTAGGAATTGTTGTAGACAGAAGCCAGAGAGTCAGAAGGTCTCCACTTCAGCGCCTCGGGCCACCCCAAAAACAGAACAGTTCTGTTGAAGCAACAAGAGAGAGCACGGCCCGCACAAGCACCACAGTGCTGCACGAGCCGAAGCTATACTATGTCCAAAAGCAGGGAACAATCTCTACAACTGCGAAGACCTGAACTGCACTATCAGTCACTATATCACATCACCAGTACGGTACTCTAACCACCAGCCTCCTCTCATCCCCCACCCCCTCTCCCCCAAACCTCATGAGAAATGGGGCCCCCGCAATAATGCGGAGAGTGACAGTGGAAGCTGCCCTGTCATCTGACTTGTGTGCCGTGCCAGGGTGATGAAACCCATATGACAATGACGATGACACCTGAAACTGACATATGACATCAGCACTCACACCCACAACCTTTATCTGCCCATTAGACATCCTTATCTCTCTGCTGTCCATCCTTCATCTGGCCTCTTCATCTCACACCCTCTTTGGGGAACGGTAGACGACGCTGCTCTTTGCGCACTCTGCTTTCTGACTTAATACGGAGTCTGACGTGATTCATGTCGGACTCTTAATATAAGTAATCCCAGTCTTTCAAACCTGGAGGCTTCGTTATTAGTTGTTCGTGGGTTTGGTTTTTTATGCATATTTTGTGTGTGCTTTTATCTGAGAGTTTTTTTTAGTTTGCTTGCTGTTGTTGTTTCTTGTTGTTTTGTGTTATTTTTTTGTTTTTTTCTTTTTTGCTGTTTTTTTTTGTACGAGTG
Organism: Stramonita haemastoma; assembly: GCA_030674155.1. Classification (NCBI taxonomy): domain Eukaryota; kingdom Metazoa; phylum Mollusca; class Gastropoda; order Neogastropoda; family Muricidae; genus Stramonita; species Stramonita haemastoma. Next base: position 42,935,069 of record CM060338.1, on the reverse strand, counting down.
CAGATATTTGATCTGCGCGGCTCTGTACAATTCTCGGCGCGACAGCACGTCAGACAGCGGGATGTGGCCTCTAAGAGAGTGCATAATACTACATTTTACGCAATGGGCAAGTGCATGCGAGGTGGCTTTCGACCCCCCACGATTCAGAACGCGCACAATTCACAGGTGTGGAACAACGTTACACCACGTTGCTGTGATTGGCAGCTCGATCGCAGGAGTAATCTAATTACCGCTGCCACTTTTAATTAGTATTTTTGTTCGTTTGTTTGTTTGTTTGGGAGGTGGGGGTGGGGGTGGGGGGTGGGGGGGTGGGGGGGGTTAGTTCTAGTTATGGTTTATTCAGGAATGGATTATAATATCACTTAAGAAAAAAATTCGAAAAAATTAAAAACGAAAAAACTGACAAAGCTGTTGGACTAGGCTCATAAAAACGAGAGGGAAACAAACTTAAAACGAATGTGAGGTGATGTAGAGTGTGTTCTCTAACCTTAGCAAAGGCAGAGAAGATAGGGTGAAAATTGCACTGGTAGAGGGGGAGACTATTTTTGTGTTCTCAGATAGTGACAAAACTGCTGCCAATGAGGCTGTGACAATGACACCTGACATTCTGTACACACTGACACCCTCTTGCTTCACACACACACACACACACACCACACACACGCACACACACACACACACACACACACAATTACATATGTATAATGTATGTGTGCATGCACCACTAATTAAAATTTCTTTGGGCCAGTGGGTTAAATTTTATGCTTACACGAAAAAGTGTGTGTGTGTGTGTGTGTGTGTGTGTGTGTGTGTGTGTGTGTGTGTGTGTGTGTGTGTGTGTGTGTGTGTGTGTGCGGTGCGTGTGCGTGTGTGGTGTGCGTGTGTGTGTGTGTGTGTGTGTTCGTGCGTTATGTTGTATGTGTGTGTGTGGTGGTGTGTGTCGTGTGTCTGTGTGTCTGTGTCTATCTGCGGCATATCCTAATAGTTTTCCAGTTGTTGCAGACCCTTTAATCAATCAAATAAATATGCATTTATGTATTCGTATAGTAAATATGCTGTGATGAATAAAACTATGTCCATTTTTTTTATTATCAACCGAATTCGGGTTGAACATGGTGTGAAATGCCTCGACATTTTTGCCCACTAAGGTGAGCTCCACAATAATGAGCGTGTGCATGAGGTCAATTTTTAGTTAGTGACATTTATAATGTGCAATAAAGTGTATCAATACAAACAGATTGAAATCGGACATTGGCCATTTAATCAATGAAATGAAGATGCAGATGTGACAAATATGAACGGCAAGTTTATTTTAGTAAGGTTGTCGAATGAGTGCTTGTATTTTCAAAACACATTTAAAGCAAAGGAATAAAATATACCTTGATTTTTTATTATAAATAAATACGATCTAGTTTAATATCATCAAAATCACAAAATTGACAACTTGACCCACTGCTTTAAAGCTCCTAGCGCAAAATTAGGTAATGGCTAGCGACTCATTTTGGTGGACGCCACATTTAAGGTAGCTGCATTCCGATGTCGGGAACAGACACCGCCGGAATTCCAATCCCGACTTTTGGGGCCCAAGGGATTTATTGAAGTCGAACGGTCGTAACGACTCGGCTAAAGCGTCTGTGGGCTGCATACTATAATATTTAAAGAGAGTATATGCACACTTGCAAACATATTCCCCTCTTTTCAAAGAATTGTAGTGCGTAGCATAAAGATTCTTAGCGATGAGGAAGTAATCCGTTTGCTCTTGAGTTATCAAGATACCATAATGTATATAACGTCAATTTTAAAAGCCATAGCTCTATCATGTTGTGACATAAAAACAATATATTCAATTCTCATGGGGGAAAAAATTGACAAAATGTAGTGGTAAGCCAATTCTGTCTTTTTTTTTTTTTTTTTTTTTTTTGCTGTGTTTTTTTTTCTCTTTCTTCCGTGAAAGGTAACAAACATAATCGGGAAGAAGCCAACACTGAATGCTGCATTATTTGTCGCATAGTTGACATAGCTGGTCTTTCATTCGGGCGCTGGTACAGATTGTGCTATTCACAGGCAGCCTACTGCACTGCACCTCTATAACCACACAACACGGTGATCTTCACATCAATCTGACTTATCCTTGGCTCTCTCTCTTCTTCTGTCTTCTCTGTCTTCTCTTCTTCTTCTGCTCTTCTCTCTCTCTCTCTCTCTCTCTCTCTCTCTCTCTCTCTCTCTCTCTTCTCTCTCTCTCTCAACTAAGGTCAACTAAACGAAACTAAAACCAAAGGTCAACTAAACCAAACTAAACTAAGCTAGACTAAATTAAGCTTAACAAGGATATAAAAAAGGGAATAATAATAAAATGAAATAAGTTAAAACGAATCAAATAATCATTACGTGCCAAAAGTCAATGGACAGAACAAAAAAAGAAAATGAAATGAAATGAACTTAAATAAAACAAACAAAGCAAACTACCAGAAAATGATGTAAAGTAAGATAAACTAGAACAAATCAAATCAAATCAAATGACTACAACACAAAAAGAATGAAACGAAACCAAATAAAAAAAAGAAAGAAAAAAATGAAAGGAAATGCCATTAAAAGGGAAATAAGATGAGATAAAGCAGAATAAATATCTGAAAAACAAATCAAAATAAAACAAAAACAATACTATACAAAAAAATAAGGCTGACTAGAATAAAACGAAATGAAAATCAGACACGATGAAAACAAAATGAAAAATAAAAAGAAAGAAAACGAAAGAAGAAGAAAAGGAATGCAATACAAACAACAAACTTAAACTAACGCTAAACAAACCAAACAAAGATTAAGAATAATGTTCATGCTATACATAAAATAAAGCAGGATCACACACACACACACACACACACACACACACACACACACACACACACACACACACACACACACACACACACTTCACAAACTCAAACCAAAAACCTTTGACAAGAATCCCAGACGATTTCTCCATATTAATGTCAAACCACCCGTACCCGTCATTCCAAAACCTTCAAACATCAGCCCCCCCCTTTCCCTTTCTCCCCACCCCCATCCCACCCCACCCCCCCCCACCCCGAAAACGTCCATGATGATTCCAATAAGAGTCTTGGCCTTTCTTCAAGTTCTGACCAGTCAGGAACAAAACTCTCACGGAGCTTCCGACCACCCCTCTCTCTCTCCCTCTCCCTCCTCTCTCTCTCTCTCTCTCTCTCTCTCTCCCCCTCCCACTAACCACTACCAGCATTGCCCCCCCCCCCCCCCCCCCCTTCAGGCAACCCACAAGAAGCGGGTGCAACAACAACCGCTAATTGGATCGTGTCACACCGATCCACCTGACACCCCCCTCAACAACGACAAGCAGCGCCTTTCCATGTCACCCCACGCCACCGGCTAAAAAGCGGGTGCTCTCACACCCCTAATAATCCACTTGGCTCCCACAAAACCTATGACACCCTGGATGGGGCTGGTTGGCTTCTGGTGAAAGCTTTCCTGGCTGGCAGGCCAGGATTGAATGATCAAGTGATTTACCGATTAATACCCTGAAGGGCCTCCCAAGAAACGATCAAGACCTATCTCTTTGTGGCGTCTTTTTTCAAAAGGTTCGAGAGGTTTTGCTACTATGTACAACCTTTGATAGGTGCTAATCCTTGTTAGCCAACAAAGGAGAGAGGGTTGGGAGGGGGTGGACTGGGAAATAGGTGGGGTATGGGTGAGTGGGGTGTGGTGTGGTGTGGTGTGGTGGGTGGGGGGAGAGAGAGAGAGAGAGAGAGAGAGGAGAGAGAGAGAGAGAGAGAGAGAGAGAGAGAGAGAGAGAGAGGGCCAAGCCAGTCAAACAAACAGGCAGACAGACAAACAGACAGACAAACAGGCAGACAGTCAACCCTGACAAATAAGATAGCAGAGTCAGAGACATGAAAAACAGTTCTAAATCAAAAGTTCAAGGGTGTTGTTATTGTGGTTTACGTTCACATCCCCGCCAGAGGCATTCCCAGGTGTCAAAACTAAAAGACAAGACAGGCCAAGTGGCCAGCACAGCCAGCCCTCTGACATCGATGAGGGGAGCTAATCCCTAGGGGGCTTAACCTATGATTATCTCCCCGTGATGTTGAGGGCCTGGGAAGAATGGACCCTGTTAGTGCCAATGACACGTCAGTGACGTCACCGCCTCCGTGACAGATCTGAACACGTCACTAGTCGGACCCCTCTCTCTCTTACTCCACATCTGAACGATTGGTATGGAACGAAACACCACAGCTATACTTGGGGGCTGTGGCATTCTAATGGTTTTAGCCCTATGTTTTGGTTTTGATGGCTTGTTTGATTATGTGTTTATTTGTTTATGTGTGTTCCGCAAGACCCTAAGGGCACTGTTTTTGCCTATGCGACTGTCTTTGCCCACCATGGAGATCTATAGCCGAAGTCCAGCTTCGGGTCTGCTGGGGTGTTCGTGTTCCCCAAACCACCAAACTCTGACAGGAAACTACGGGATTTTTAACGTGCATATTTTGATCTTCTGTATAAGTAAAATACACGAAGGGAATTAAGGCACTGGCAGATATGCACTTAAAGTTGACCTAGGAGGTAGCAATAGAAAAAAAAAACAACAACAAACAAAATTTAATTCACAAAACGCCACCGAGATTCGAACCCACGACTTCATGGACTAATGGAGTTGAAGTCGAACGGTCTTAACTACTCGGCTATGGCGTCCAGATTGCAGAGTGGAGTAGGGTGGGGTGGAGGGGGGGTTATTATTATAGTTTTGGTTTTATTTGAAGTTATCAAATTAGTTATAGTCTGTGAGCTGAGGAGTGTGTTTCAGAGTAATACGGTTTCTTCAGCAGACGGACTCTAAAGTTTAGCTTACGATCGGTGGAAAAGGATGACTGATCATTCTCCTTCGTTGTCTCATCGTCTTTGTGCACAATGATGATTTCGCAACAAGCTTCCTTCACTACTCGCGGAGTATAATAAAATATATATATATATATATATACACACACACATATAATATATATAATATATATTTTATATATATATATATATATATTTTATATATTATTATATACATTATATCATATTTACGTGTGTGTGTTGTTTATTTATTCATTTATTTATTCTTTTATGTCGAGGATAATGGGATAAGCACTTAGTGCTTTTTTTCCCATGTGTAAATATTGTCATCTGTTCCCACCGGCACACAATGGCCTACTCTTACGAAAAGCGGACAGGATTTAACGTGTGCGCAAGATGTTCTGCGTGTGTGTGTGTGTGTGTGCGATGTCTGTGCACAGGCCGTTCTCTCTTGTTGCTTCAACAGAACTGTTCTATTTTTGGGGTGGCCCGAAGCCCTGAAGTGGGAGACCTTCTGACCCTCTGGCTTTCTGTCCACAGTGCCTAAATGGGAGTGTTTTCGCTGGGACTATAATATATTCTCCACAACAACATGAAGATAGTGTAGTGTGGTTTTCCTGTGGGTCATCCTGTGGTCAGTCATTTATTGAGGTCTCACGGACATATCCTGCCCGGGCAGGTCACATTAGGTGTGTGTGTGTGTGTGTGTGTGTGTGTGTGTGTGTGTGTGTGTGTGTGTGTGTGTGTGTGTGTGTGTGTGTATGTATGTGTGTGACTGTGTGTGTGTATGTGTGTGACTCTGTGTGTGTGTATGTGTGTGTGAGTGTGTGTGTGTGGGGGGGGTATGTGTGTGCGTGTATGTGTGTGTGTGTGTGTGTGTGTGTGTGTGTGTGTGTGTGTGTGTGTGTGTGTGTGTGTGTGTGTGTGTGTGTATGGGTGGGTGGGTGTGTGTTAGTGGGAGTGAGAGGTGAAATGAAAGTAGACAACACCCCATCCCCCGCTCCCACCCCCTGCTCCCCCCCACCCCACCCCTGTTTTATTCATCAGATGTTGTAAAAATGGTAGGTTGAGACAGTCTCCAGTCATAACAAGGTCTCTGTTTAGTAGCGTACGTACACTCTCCTTTCACTTATAAAGGAAAACATTTCCCGAAGAAGGAGTATATCTACCTATGTTGTAAGGTACTTCAAAAGAGACAAGCATGCAAACTTCTAATTCTTTCTGTACTTCCAAATATTTCTGCAGGGCAGAGAGGGGGTGGGAGTAGGCAAGTGGTTAGAGTGTACCGTCGAGATTTGACGGTACAGGATCATAGCTGAGTTCGGACTACAATTATTGGGACACTCGTTCAGCCTCAGCACTGACTCTACTCCCCCTAAAGTTATTTGGATGAGACTATAAACCGAGGCCCCGAGCACACAGAATATCTTGGGCACACGTTAAAGCCCGTTCCGCCTTCACGAAAGCAGGCCATTGTGTGCCGGTAGGAGCGGAT
>CM060338.1:42911208-42923708 GCA_030674155.1 Stramonita haemastoma | reverse complement strand
CCCTTGATATTATGTAAAAGCTCTCCACATCCCTAAAGGGATGCTATGATGTTATCTAAACATGACACACGTATGCATACGTTTTAACTTTTTTTTTTTTAATCCGTTCCTACCGGTACGCAATGGCCTACTCTTTGGAAAGGCGAAGCATTTGCCTTCGGTTGATAGTCTCATCCGGAGGACTTTGACATTCAGCTCTGTTTTCTCGTCAAACTGGGAAGGTCGAATGGGCAAGGCATGGGGATCAAGCCCTGAACCTTACGATTTATTTATACCTCTTAACCGCCCTCTTAATTATCTTGGATAAGAGCTTAAACACCACGGTCCTTCAGATCTTTACAGAGTCACATCTCTGTTATATTTCCTTGAAGGTCTTTAACTGATAATATAACCCGTTCTCGAAGATCTGTCGTCTTTATAGAATCCATTCACCTCTCATAAAGATCTTTGAAGGTTCATAACTTACTCCACTGCCCTTAAGATCTGTACCGAATTATGACCACCCGCTCTCGCACAATCCATCTTTAAAGAATGATAACGACCTGACTCTCGCCGATACTTTTAAAGAATCATGACCATAATTATTCCACTCTCGTCCATATCTTTAAGACTTTATGATAACCACCTACCCCCCTCTCGCCGATGATGATCTTTAAAGAAGTAGAACCATATTCCACTCTAGTCGATATCTTTAAAGAATTATAACCACCTACCCCACTTTGCTGGTGATTATCTTTAAAGAATTAGAACCATATTCCACTGGTCTCAAGGACCTCAGTCATAACTACCCAACTCCCCTCTCTGAAAGGTGAAGTTATCATAACCATTGCAAGTCCCTTCACATCTTCAGAAAATTAATCATAACATCATTATGGGCCCAAAACTCCCCCCCCCCTCCATTAAACCATCAGTGGTGGTCTGGGTGCTAGTCTTTTGGATGGGACGATAAACCGATATGTGATACACATCCTTATTTAGTGCACGTATAATAACCCACGGTAACAAGAGGGTCGTCCCTGGCAAAATTCTGTAGAAAAACGCCACTCTGATAGGGAAACAAAAAAGTTGCAGACAGGAAAAGGTAAAAAAAAAAAGTGTGGTGCTGCCCTTGTGGCGACGCGCATTCCTCGGGGAGAGCAGCCCGAATTCGCACGCGCGCGCGTGTGTGTGTGTGGTGTGGTGTGGTGTGGTGTGGTGTGGTATGGTGTGTGTGTGGTGTGGTGTGGTGTGGTGTGGTGTAGTGTGGTGTGGTGTGGTGTGGTGTGGTGTGGTGTGGTGTGTGTGTGTAGCTTTCTTCAATTTAACGTCTCTTCACTCATAGTGATATTAGACGAGAAACAAAAGTAGAATAAAATTAATTGTGTCACTTTTGTGCTTGAGTGTGTATGTGCGAGTGTGTGAGTATGTATGTCAGTGCACATGCCTGCATGTGGATATGAGCAAGTATGTGTGAGCGTGCATGTGCAAAATCATTTGTGTGTGTTGTGTGTGTGTGTGTGTGTGTGTGTGTGTGTGTGTGAATGCGTGCAACTGTGCATGTAGGTTTGGGTTAGGTAACTAAGGTGGGTGTGTATGTATTTATCCCGTTGAGTGACTGAGAGAATTAAAAGTAAAATGAATAGAATAACCTCACCTACATGTGTCTATCCCTTATCAATCTTAAACCCAAATTCAGACCCATATAATCTATTTCTTGAAGAAAAACGGGACGGGGGGGGGGGGGGGGGGGGGGGGGGGGGGGGGGGGGGGGGGGGGGGGGGGGGGTAAATTCCTGAACAAATTAAACTCCTAACAAGAAAATTTACAAAAATTCGCCAACAGGGCTTTTAACTAAACTTTTAACTATTTCAAACATAATCACATTATCATCCAATACTTTTTCATATGACATTAATGAAAACTTATCTATGAGAGTACTATGAAAATAAGGTTGAAGTAGTTTACAATGAAAAATTTATATGTCTAGGTGATAAATCAGAGCCACATATACATCTTATTTCTTTACAAAATTTAGTTCTAAAAGCGTCCAATCGAAATCTATATACCAGGCTTCTTAACAGTCTGTTATAACAATGGCGCACTCTGTCACATCTCAACGACTCTGCTCTTGAAGAATTCTTTCGTAAATTATAAAAATGGTTCCAACAAGCTTTTTCCAGTAAATGGTTGCCCTCCTGAAGACTAAGTGGAAGATTTAGAGGTGTTGTATCTTCAGCATCAATGTCCATTGCAGCAGCTTTTGCAGAGCTGTCAGCCCATTCGTTTCCATGAATTCCACAATGTGATGGAATCCGCAAAAGGCAATGGTAGTACCTCGTAAAGACAGCGCACGCGCGCGCTGCCGCCGTGGATAACAGTATGTTTATGTGTAGAATGTGAATTCTTCTTTTTGTGCTTTAAATTCTATATTTTGTGAGAAAAAATTGTCTCCTAAGTATGTCTCCTATGTTGATTTTGAATGAAAACAGTTATATGATTGTTTAAACACAAATGCTATCAGATCTAGTTCAGAACTTAGCACCAGCACATGAAATGAATACAAGCAGTGCTTAAATATCAGTACTCTAGCATTTGCATTAAAAAATGGGATGCAGCTGAAAAAAACTGCGTCATACCGATGAAAAATAAGATACCTACGAATTTAAAGAATGTGAAAAGTCATATCATAGTAAGCAGTATGCACACACACACACACACACACACACACACACACACACACACACACACACACACACATGGTTGTAAGCACTCCACACGGTCTGTCTGTTTACTGATTTTTGTTTTGCTGATAAAGCCGACTTTGAAGTGAAGAGTTGTAAACTAATACCATAAGCAGCAGAATTCCGATAGGAGACAGATCCATCATTAATTTATCCCACAGCCCGCTGTACCCACACCATATCGCCATCAATCAGTACAGCTGAGCACCAAACGGTCAGAGGGTCAGTGGTTAGTTCATAAACACAATCATGTGCTGACATATGTTAAAAAAAATCAAAGAGAACAGAAGAGAAGAGAGAGAGAAGAGAAGAGAAGAGAAGAGAAGAGAAGAGAAGAGAGAGAAGAGAAGAGAGAGAGAAGAGAAGAGAAGAGAAGAGAAGAGAGAGAAGAGAAGAGAAGAGAAGAGAAGAGAAGAGAAGAGAAGAGAAGAAAAGAGAGAGAAGAGAAGAAAAGAGAAGAGAAGAAAGAGAAGAGAGAGAAGAGAAGAAAAGGAAGAGAGAGAGAGAGAGAGAGAAGAGAAGAGAGAGAAAGAGAGATGAGAAGAGAAGAGAAGAGAAGAGAAGAGAAGAGAAGAGAAGAGAAGAGAAGAGAAGAGAAGAGAAGAGAAGACAAGAGAAGAGGAGAATACAACAGAACAGAACACAACAGAACACAACACAACAGAACACAACAGAACACAACACAACAGAACAGAACACAACAGAAGATCAACACAACAGAACACAACACAACAGAACAAAATACTATGTTTCTATGGCCGAAAGCCACGAGACAAGATCTAACTCCCTGGCCAAAACATTTCAACAGAAAATAGACGAGGGAAAACAGATTTTAAAAAATTATCTTTTACTTTGAGGATAATGGAATAAGCACTAATGTGCTTAAAAAAAAATTGTTTTTACATCTTGTCCCCATGTGTATGCATTTTTGTAAATGTTGTCATCCGTTTCCACAGGTACACCTTGGCCTACACTTCAAAAAAGCGGAATGGATTTTATCATGTGTGCAATATGTTCTGTGTGCGTTCGCACACGGGACCTCGGTTTATAGTCTCATCGAAGGACAATATAAACAAACAAAACTAGATCTAAATTCGGTTGGTTGGTAACACCATAGAATGTGCAGGAGAAGGAAAAAAAACCCCAGCTTTGCAGAAACTAAGGCTTTGGCATACAGCTGTCATAAACATATATGAAATATCTAGGATTTAGCGTCCTCCTGGGTCACCCCATAAGAGACATTAGCTGTGTATATGCCGATAGATAAAAAGGTAAAGGTGTCCATAACCTATATGGTCGTACGGGAGCGAGGCATCAGAGACATCAGCTTCTCTAGGGGTCAGCATGTTGAGGGCGGCGCGCATCTCCTCTCCCTCGCTGCTTTACCTTCCCTGACCCTAAAGAGGGCAGGTACCCATATACAGCTGGGTGAACTGGAGGACTGTACTGAACCAAGGCGCGCAAAGGGTCACCCATCCAACTGGTAGGCATGCTCGACACTGCTTAACTGGGGGAAAGCGAGCGCTCTGACCACTTACCTATCCCGCCCCTTATAAGCTGATATAACACATAAACAGAATTGGATGAACATCAATTAATGTCTACAGAGCAGTGCCTCAGTAACTGACTGCCCACGGGGTAATAGGGGACAGAGAAATAACCACAGAACACCAATCTAGAAACCGGGTCCCTTAACCACACAATTCACACCCTCTTTCCCTGCCCCACTCCTGCAGAGAAGATGTGAAAGCACAACAACAACACCAACAGCACAGCCAAAACAACAACAAAATCATGAACGCACATTACCTCCCCCAGATCCACTTTCACACAGGAAAGTAGTTTCGGACATCACACACACACCGCCAAAAGGGAAGAGGATGGTAAATAGCTCTTCAGGGTACTCCCCAACCATTCTTTAATTAAAGGAGAGAAGACACACACACACACACCACACACCACTCGCTCACTCCACACACACACACACACACACACACACACACCACACACACACACACACACACACACACACACGCGCGCGCGCGCACACACACACACACACACCACACACACACACCACACCACACACACCACACCACACCACACCACACCACACCACACCCTACTTCACACATATGGACACGATCTTGGTAACTTTCTGTCTCTCTCTGTCTCAGTAAAAGCTGTAGACAGACTGGTTTTATGTGGGCCACCCATCTTTGGGAGCCACTCTCTCTAGAGAGAGTCAAGAAGACGATCATCTCAGGGGCGCAGCAAACCCCTGAGGTCCTAAGAGAGAGAGAGAGAGAGAGAGAGAGAGAGAGAGGGAGGGAGAGAGGAGAGAGAGAGGAGAGAGAGAGAGAGAGAGAGAGAGAGAGAGAGAGAGAGAGAAGAGAGAGAGAGCAGAGGAGACGAGAGAGAGAGAGAGAGAAGAGAGAGAGAGAGAGAGAGAGAGAGAGAGATTAGTGGAGAGGCTCATTGTCGTCGGCATCTTTGAAGACCGGACAGGAGACGTGACTGGTGTTGATATGACAGCAATTGGGCGGAGGGCTGGGTTCAATTTACCCACCACAAACCAATTGACCATCCTCTCCACAGCCACTTGCCCGAGTCTCGTTAAGGGTCTTCATGTAGTGGAGGCGGACAGAGGGCTTCCTTCCGATGGGAGTATAATACTATAATCCCAACAACAATAAAGGACAGCCAGGGTTGGAGGTGTTGTGTGATTCTTGTGATGATGGGGGTGTGCTGGGTGGGATGAAAAGGCAGGGGTGGCGCCGCAGTCAGTTTACTCCACTTTCAATACAACTGCTCTCAGCTGCTAAACATTCCCTCCCATCCCATCCCAGCCCAGATGGGGAGCCAGCTGGTGCTAATTATAGCAGGAGCTGGCTACCCTTGGACAAGGTGAAGGAGCCAGTTAAAATTAGCACTCCTGACCAAGTGATGTTGGATTTGGGCGCTGTGGTGGGCGTGGATTGGATTGGATTGGTGAGATTGCTTTGGAAATAGATGGGTGTGTTCGTTTATTTTACTTTTCCATTTCTTCGAAGGTAATGGTATAAGCACTTTTTATAACCAAACCCACGAGTAGATTTTGTCTTGGGTTCTCCCCTCTGGCACTAAATGGTTCCTCACTCTTGGGAAAGACGGAACAGATTTCAACGAGTGCGAGAGATGTGCTGTGTGTTGTGTGTGTGTGTGTGTGTGTGTGTGTGTGTGTGTGTGTGTGTGTGTGTGTGTGTGTGTGTGTGTGTGTGTGTAGTGTGTGTATATGTGTATCCCATTTATTATCTTTTGAAGGTATCGAATGCCTTAATACAAATGCATCTCTTATCAATAGGTCTGAAGTCGATGCTTTGAGAACTTATTTTAAAAAAAAAACAGCATGTATCTGGGCCAAAACTAATCTATTACCATTGCTGACATTCTTTTACAATGTAGAGATCTGACCCCCCCCCCCCCCCCCCCCCCCCCCCACTTTTTACCTGTCTTTCCAATCTGTCGCCTAGAGCAAGTTGTAAAAGACCGTCCAGGAAAGACAGACACTGTACAGTCATTAAGCCATAATTTAATACCAGATACCTGGAGAACAATAATGGCCACTGGTCATATTCTTCTCCCTCCAAGGCTCAGACAGCGACACATGAGGCACAAATACTGCTGTGCTCTGAAGGCCCACCAAGGGTCCATAGGCTTTGCCCCTTAATGGCTGGTCAGTAGGCAATATATTGTCCCTCAGTGTGTTGGACAGGTCTGGAGGAAGTGTTCCATCCGTCATGGGAGAAGTGCCACAGGGGCACGCCTCAGAATCTCCAATGTGGAACTTGGTGAACATGTGATGTCTGAGTCTGCAGTGTCCAGTCCTCGGCCTCACAAATATTAATTTTTACTTGGTTTGCTATCACTGGTTTTATGAATTGCGAAGTTAGTGGTTAAGCTGTTATTTCTTGTTGGGGTTACTTTTTTTAATTGCGGGTGATTAGCTAGATCTACTCAGCCACCTACCCACACCACCTAAACACACACACACACACACACACACACACACACACACACACACACACACAACACACACCATTCTTCGGATGAGACTATAAACGAGGCCCCGAGTGCGAACGCACGCAGAACATCTTGCGCACACGTTAAATCCTGTTCCGCTTTTCGTAAGGTAGGCATGTTTGGGTGGGAAGATACAAATTTACAAATGCATAACACGGGATTGACTAAAAAGCAAATGGCTTTTATCATCCTCGAATAAAAGATAAAAGAAATGCGAACAGCACGACAGAGATCTGAGCGACAACAAAGAGCGTTAAAACACGTTGTTCCGCTTTCGGAAGAGTAGGCCATTGTGTGTGGGTGGGAAGGGATGACAAAATTTACAAAATGCATACACACGAGTACTTGATGTAAAAAAAATTGCACACTAGTGGCTATTTTATAACAATCCTCGAAATAAAGAATAAACAAAGAAAGAACAGCAGACAGAGAGAAAACAAAAAGAAAAGATGGGAAAAGTAGGTAAGTGTATCAATACACGATGAATAAATGAACTAAAACGTCTTGTAATATTATTGCTTTATTTCCTATTTTGTATCAACGAGATAACCCCCCAAAACAAACAAACAAACAAACAAAAAACAAAACAAAACAACAACAACCACAACTCTGGCGAGTTCTTTTCCACAGCTAGGATTTTGTTTTGTTTATATGCTTATTCATTTTATCGTTTTTTTCTCTCCATTATTTGACCTATTAGTTTGCCTATTAATTTTGTACCTAAACAACCACTTACATGTCGGCTCTCGAAAGCACCAGCACTCATCATCAGCTATGTACAGTCTATGTTCTCATAATTTTCTCTGAGGCGGGATTGTAGCCAAGTGGTTAAGGTGACAGAGTACGATCCGTATTAGTCTTAAAGAATGGGAATACGGGTTCAAATGTGGGCAGCGTAAAAGGAAATTTTAACGTACATATAATTTTTTTTTTGGAGGGGGGGGGGGGGGGGGGGGGGCTGTTTGATTGTTTTTTAGTTGGGGGGGGGAGGGGGTTGTTTTGTTTTTTGTTGTTGTTTTTGTTGGGGCGGGCTTTTTTTTTTTTTTATTTTTTTTTTTAAACCATTTTCCAGGTTAGCTTAACACGCAAAAAACAATCTGCCAGTGCCATGGTTTAAACAGGTTGTATTCAGAAAGAAAATACATTGAACACAAACTGATGTCTACAGCAACTCCATGCAAACAGTTAAACGAGCCCTAAACAGAAAACACAACTTACGAGTCATTTGATAGCTAGTGGGCATAATTATAATTCTTATGACAAATAATGGGTGGCGCTAACTTGTGGCGACGCGCTCTCCCCGGGGAGAGCAGCCCGAATTTCACACAGACAAATCTACTGTGACATAAAGTGGTATAAATAAATATCATGGCTGAGTGCTTAAGACGCTTTGGCTTCAATCTCATAGATCCATGAAGCCGTGAGTTCGAATCTCGGCAGCATCTGTTGAATTAATGATGGGTTTTTTACGATCTCCCAGGTCAACTTCAAGTGCAGACCTGCCAGCGCCTTAATTCCTATCGAGTGTATAATTATATACCCACGCAGCAGATCAATTATGTATGTACAGTCTGGATATTTATTACGCAATTTCAATTTCTATCATCTAAGCTCTGTAACTCGCAAAACCCTTCAACCCATGAAAGAAGTTCTGTAATAATAATTACCCAAAAAGAATCATGAAAATAATGCAAATGAACATTCACCGAGCACTTTGACATTTTCTGTAATTATGTATTTATTCATGGACATATCATTCATTAGTCCCCACCGCTTCTCATAATCATAATCTGAATACTCCACCGGTAGAACATTGTCAGGCCCCAAACAAAAAAGTCCTACGAGGATAATAATCAGCTTCAACAAACAGCAAGTGCTAATGAGCATAGCGTTTCCATTGCAGCTGCACCCTAGTGTGTGTATAGAGGCTGGTAGAGACATTAATAATTCGCTCTCTGTGAGACAATACATTACAATACCTGGACTTCAGTGGCCTGCACAAGAGGGTCCCTCAAGAATCAGAGCACTAAAGCAAACTCTAACAAATCTCTTTCTCTCTTTCTGTTGTGTTATCGTAAGTCATATTTTTGTAACTGAATTTTTTGTTATACAATAATCTTTGGTGGGTGTTGTTGTTGTTGTTGTTGCGTTTATCCCTCCTCCTCCCCAGAAAAAAATTACTAAGCAGTTCGGCAACTCCCTTCATGTATGGACCGATGGCTTTTTTGTGAATAAATCATTGACTTCGAGTTCGAGTTCGAGTTCGAGTTCGAGTTCTCTCTCTCTCTCTCTCTCTCTCTCTCTCTCTCTCTCTCTCTCTCTCTCTCTCTCTCTCTCTCTTCCCATCTCTCTCTCCCTCTTCTCTGTGTCCCATCTCTCTCCTCTCTTCTCTCTGTCTGTCTGTCTTCTGTTCCTCCCCCCCCCTCTCTCTCTCCCCCCATCCCTCTCTCTCATTGATATACATCTCTCCCAATATCCTTCACTGTATCCACAATGCACGTGCAATCGTGCACGACCGAGAGTGTGACGAGAAAGAAAACAGGTAAGGGGTAGGTAAGGCGGAAATGCTTTTCGGATAGCGGACAGCGGGCCCGACTAGCCGGCTATCCGGCTGAGCCCCCGCCTCTCGTTTTGTCCGGTCTTAATTAAACACAGGCTGATCATGATCCATTGTCAGGCCCCGCTAATGGCGTGTGGGGGGCTGGGCGCTAGCATTGTGTCGCCGCCTGTTCGCACTCGGTGACTCCGGCACCCAAAGCCGGTACCGATTTCAGGCTTGGTTTGCAGCGAGAGCGGGGGCTTTCTGGGTGTGAATGGAATCGGGAATGGAAGAGAAGGGAAGGGTGGAGAAGGGAGGAGAAGGGATGGAAAGAGAAGGGAAGAGAGAAGGCACTGGCAGTATAGGCAGGCTGGAAGGAAACCTCTGGCCAATCCATTAATGATCAGCTGCTATTGTTGGGCATTGTTCAGAGATTATTGTCCAGGAGGGGAAGGGAGGGGGGGGGGGGGGGGAGAGATCGCTTGCATGCTTTTTTGCTTCGTCTGTACGTACGTCTTGGGTTGTGTGTACTGTGTGTGTGTGTGTGTGTGTGTGTGTGTGTGTGTGTGTGTGTGTGTGTGTGTGTGTGTGTGTGTGTGTGTAATCTGTGTGTGTGTAAGTGTGTAAGAGTGTGTGTAAGTGTGTGACAGAGAGAGAGAGAGAGAGAGAGAGGAGGAGAGGGGGAGAGAGAGAGAGAGGAGAGAGAGAGAGAGTGAGAGAGAGAGTAGAGAGAGATGAGAGAGAGAGAGAGAGAGGAGAGAGAGAGAGAGAGAAGACAGACAGACAGACAGACAGACAGACAGACAGACAGACAGACAGAGTGGGAGGGAGGCAGAGAGAGAGAGGGGAGAGGGAGGGGGACAGAGAGAGGGAGAGGGAGAAGGAGAGAGAGGAGAGGGAGGGAGGAGAGGGAGAGAGAGAGAGAGAGGAGAGAGAGAGAAGAGAGAGAGAGAGAGAGAGAGAGTGAGAGAGAAGAGAGAGAGGAGAGAGAGAGAGAGAGAGAGAGAGGATCCAAATTTTGATGTAAACACACTTTCAGTATAACCATACAAAGATGATTGCAAGTGGCATAGATACGTTAATCCACAAAATAATCAAACAAAGCCGGCAAGAGAAAGCAGAGGAGGGGGGGACTTCGCCCCTCCAGAGACGTTTGTTTTTCTTGTACACGTCTTGGAGTAGTTTCGCTATTACTATTAATGTTGAATGTGTCGTTGATTAGCTTTGTGTGTTATGTGTTGGTTGTTATGTCAATTGTGTATATCTTGTGTGATATTACAATGAGTAGTAATGAGTTAATATGATTGTAAATGAATGAGTGTATTAGAGTACGTATTGATACGATGAAACATAATAATAGAGATGTTTTATTATCATCATGATAACAAAAGAAGTTATTTGAAGAAGCATGATTATTATCAAGATGTATTACATAAAAATTATTATGACCAATGTTTACATATTTTGAGAGTCTAATTTTAAGTAGTAGCAGTTAGTAGTACATAGTTAGTAGTTGCATAGTGATAGTATCATATTACGTCTAATCAAATAAAGTCTAATCATAATTACTGCTGATACAGAAAAAATGAACATGAAAACAAACACCCCAGAATTATATGTATTAATTTGTTGTGTTTGTGTGTTGATTGGATAGATGTAGTGTGTGTTTTTTGATTTTATAGGGTAGGTATTATAAATTGTCTTTTTTCTTTGTCGTAGTGTTAAATCATATATGTTTAAAAAATTAATGTCTCGAGTCTATTGTTTTTTCTATTTTATATCTTGCTCATTCTCTCTCTCTCTCTCTCTCTCTCTTCTTTTTTCTCTATTCTCTCACCATATTGTTAGTGTTTGTGTGTATTTGTCTGAGAAATATTGTGTTGTTTATAATTATGTTTGTTTGTGATGTTTGTTTATCATGATTTATATGTTGTATGTTTCTTTTATATTTTTTTATTTCGATGATAAGGATAAGAGATCAATGAAATTTTTTTTTGTTTTAAAAATGTGTGTTGTGTGTGGTTCTGTGAATTTGTTATAGTTTGTTGTTGTGATAATTTTGTGTCAAGTAATAATACTTGGAATATAAAAAAAAAATTCTTCAACAAAAATAAACACTCATTCTTAAAAAAAAGTTTTTATTCGTGAAGGGAATAAGCAGTGTTTTTTTTTTTTAATTTATAGTAGTTTAATGCGGTCGTAATTGTCATCACTACGTTTGTCAAGGATCTGTTCACGCAAATATCACTTGGGACATCTTGAGCTTAAAAACAAAACAAAACCCACACCCAAAAACTACCATTCTTCACAAAATTCACCGGGGAAAGCCAAAATAGTGGGGGGTTATTTTATTTTAATAATACGTTTGAATTGCGCCGGCGATGTAACCCTCGACACTACCGACATGCAAAAGGCGGTCCACAATTTTCCAATGAGTACATCTTGACCGTACGGGCATTGGTGAGAAAATCCTCCTCCCTCCCCTCCCTACATCTTCTTCTACGGCGTAACCCCTGCTCATTTTCTAAGATTATTATTGACTTCTGTGCAAACAAACACCCCTCAGTCAATAAGACTCCCCGGGCACAAAAAAAGAAAAGAAAGAAAGAGAGAAGAAAGAAAGAAGAAAGCAGGGTGGCTGCGGTTGCTATTCAAGTCTTTTATGTGCCCAGCTCTGAATCTTTTAATCCGATTAGTTCTAGGATTGCAGTCGACAGACTCCAAGAATAATCATACCCTCTGTGTTGTGTATGTGCGTTGTGTTGTGTTCTCTGTGTGTGTGTGCGTGTGTGTTGTGTGTGTGTGTGTGTGTGTGTGTGTGTGTGTGTGTGGTGTGTGTGTGTGTGTGTGTGTGTGTTGTGTGTGTGTGTGTGTGTGTTGTGTGTGTGTGTGTGTGTGTGTGTGTGTGTGTGTGTGTGGGGAGTGATGTGTGGAGAGAGAGAGATGTGAGAGAGAGAGAGAGGAGAGAGAGAGATGGAGAGAGAGAGATTGAGAGTGGTGATGAGAGAGGATGATGAATTATGTTGCTGTTATTATGAATTATGAAGGGTTTCGGTGTGTGTGTTGTGTGTGTGTGTGTGTGTGTGTGTGTGTGTGTGTGTGTGTGTGTGTGTGTGTGTGTGTGGTGTGTGGATGTGTGGTGTGGTGTGTGTGTAGTGAGTGTGAGAGTGAGGTGAGAG
>CM060338.1:42883708-42906208 GCA_030674155.1 Stramonita haemastoma | reverse complement strand
ATAGATCAACAGTAAAAACAACAACAACAACACCCCCAAAACAACAACAACAACAACAACAACAGTAAATCAATCATATAAAATCACACGATATATTATCAATAAAAAAAGGGAGAAATATCGGAATATATAAACGAATAAATGAATATACTAACTGATCAATCAATCAATCAATCAATCACCTAATCAATCAATATGCTGTTGTGATCATGGCATTAGGGAACAGCAAATACCCAAGTAAGAACTAGCAATCTTTTTTTTTTTTTTTTTTAACCTGGATTTCTTGCATTTGCTGAATTTGCAATACTCTTTCTTTCTCACCCAGTATTGCAAATACCCCCAAAACTGTGAGCTGTTACTCTATGTGTAGAAATATTAATATAATGTTATGTCGTTGTACTTAAAAAGTTTTTTAAGTATTGACAGTGCATTATTTACCAGAGGTTTTCTTTTTATTTGAATCTTTCATAAATCATTTTCAAAATGATTGAGAAGTTGTAAGTAGTAACCTGAACTTGTTTTCCCCTCCACTAGTTTTTCCTCAATAATATTGATAGATCTAGTGCTTATTATATAATCAAGCCAACTGCCTAAGTCAACCGTAAGCAAAATGTCTGCACCGGGAAAAAAAACCACAACCTTAAAACAAAACACAAACATAAGAAGAAAAGACAGACAGAAAGAGAATCTTCAAGAATTAAGTCAAAAGACTAAACTAAACGTTGAAAGAGATTTTAAAGTAAAACAAAGAAAGAAACAAACAAACAAAAAAAAACCCCAGTGAACTGAGTGTGTAGGCCTACAGCATATAATTATTGTTACAATACTAGCACTCACAAGAGCTGAAAACTATCTGAACATTTTTCTATTTTTTAGAATTTAGATAAAAACTAATAAAATAGAATGAATATATAAAAAAATAAATAAATAAACCAGTGAATAAATGGAAGCTATGAATTAAAAAAAGAAGAACGAGAAACACAGGGGAAGAAAAAAAAGAGGTCAAATAATAATTCTTTTCTGTACGTTAGTAAATTCTGTTAGGAAGAAAACAACAACAAACTAAGCCAAACCAAACCAAAACCAAACAAATAAACCAACCAACCAAGCAAACAAAACAAGCAACTACAACAATCAAAATGTAATATTGACGAATGCGATTTATTTATTCATGAATTATTGTTATGGATGGCATGCAGTTTGGAGACAGGTTTTGACAGAGACGGTGGAAGTGTAACTGAACAACTGTCAGATAATTATTGATTTAGCATTTAATAATGATAATACATGGAATTTATATAGCGCTATATCTTGCAAAATCAAATCAAAGCGCGTTCACTCGTATTTCACGCGTCATCCTCGGTTGTATTATTTTTAAAGATTTCTCTTGTGATTAATACAGTTTAATCACACCAGTGAACCATACGGGGACTGGATGTAAAAAGAACCCAGAAAAAAACATGCACATTATCCTTGAAATAAATGAATAAAGATTTTTTTTTTGAATGACTGCTTATTCCATTATCCTCGAAATAAAAGAATAAATAAAATAGATCTAAAGAATTGAATAAAATCCTCGAAATAAAAGATAAATAAAAAATAAAATAGTGTGATTATGCATCATACGAAGTATGAATGAGTGCCAAGCAAGCAAAATACCCGAACAAACACACAACAGAGAAAACAAAACAAAACAAAACAACAACCCCCCAAATCAAAACAAAAGAAAAACATACCAAACACAAAAACTGAACATCACCAACCCCCCCTCCCCCCACCTACACACACACACAAAAAAACAACACAAAAAACCAAACAAACAACAAAAATCAAACAAAACAAAACAAACAAACAAAACAAACAAAAAACCCACAAACCAACCAAAAAAAAACCAAAAAAATTCCACAAAGCAAAAAAAACAAAACAAACCAAAGCAAATACACACACTACCTCCCCCAACACCACACACTTACACATTACACACACACACACACACACACATACACACACTCACACTCACACACACACACGCACACACACACACACACACACATCCCCAACACCTACACAAAGCAAACACAAGCAAAATTTTTCCCTCAAAACAAACACACAAACCACAAAACACCACCCCCCTAAAAAAGAAGAAGAAAAAACAACAACAACACACACACACACACACACACACACACACACACACACACACACACACACACACACACACACACACAAAACACTAAAACAACAAATAAACAAAATAAACAAAAACAAAAGCAAACAAAAGCTGAATGATACCAAAAAAAAAAAGCATCTCACTTCAATTAACAAACAAAAACTATTTTCCTCGTTGTTTTCCCTATTCGTGCAATTATGTATGCATGTACTTATTTACTTCCTAATTGATCTATTTCATGTATTTATCTATTCAATGCATTATTTTTTAAGAGATCGAATTATTTTTTTCATCTCTACATTTATGTTGCCATTGGTTTTCTACACTGAAAAAAAATGTGTAAGATGTACTGATTTCGAAGAATGCTTTCTGGCGCTGAGAGAGAGAGAGAGAGAGAGAGAGAGAGAGAGAGAGAGAGAGAGAAGAGAGAGAGAGAGAGAGAGAGGGGAGAGAGAGAGAGAGAAACACTCAACACTGAAATGGTTTATTGTACTTCGGCCTTTGGCCACAATATTATTCAAAGGGAAGGGAAAAAAATGAAGAAAATGAAATATAACTTCACATAGTTTTCGGCAACATGTTGCCATAATTGCACATCTTGGCATGTATCTAAACTGGTCTTGGCCTTTGCCACAATACAATTCAAAAGGGAAGAAGGGGAAAAAAAGAAAATGAAGAGAGAGAGAGAGAGAGAGAGAGAGAGAGAGAGAGAGAGAGAGAGAGAGAGAGAGAGAGAGAGAGACAGACAGACAGACAGACAGACAGACAGACAGACAGACAGACAGACAGACACACACACACACACACACACACACACACAACACACACACACACACAACAGAAGAAAAGGGAAGAGGGGGTGGGGAGGGGGCGGGTAGACTCTAGGCTTTTAACAGTAAAGTTGTAAAAATCCTTTTCAATTCCTGAAGAAATTTCAAGGACTCAATCCATATGGGTAGATCTATAGAAAATCATTATCCCCGGGCCTCTGTAGTGCTCAATGTGTTTCTTGATGCTGCTTAAAGTGCCTCTGGCTGAAGAGGTGGCTATTGTTCTCAACGGAAACTGAGAAGTGTGTGTGTGTGTGTGTGTGTGTGTGTGTGTGTGTGTGTGTGTGTGCATGTGTGTGTGTGTGCGTGTGTGTGTGGGTGTGTATGCGCGTGCATGCATACTAAGATAATGTGCACTTAACAAGCCAAGCTGAAGGTGAAATGCTGCTGGATACAGTCAATATGTTCATTCCCTGATCATAAATTGCAGTGTACTTTAGAAGTGTGTGTGTGGTGTGTGTGTGTGTGTGTGTGTGTGTGTGTGTGTGTGTGTGTGTGTGTGTGTGTGTGTGTGGTGTGTGTGTGTCTGTGTGTCTGTGTGTCTATGTGTGTGCGTGGTGCGAGCATGTGTCTATGTGTGTGCGCGCGTCTGTGTGTCTGTGTGTGTGCGCGCACGCACGCAAATTGTTATTAAGTAATCCTAATTGAATCAGACTAACCAGAAAGGAAGGAGAGGTAGTCTCTTATATATATGCCCAGGGCTTGGTTGACGCGAACGGCTGTATACAGCACTCGACAGCACAGTATAAAAGCAGGGACACAGTTTGTTAGTTTTGTTCTTGAAACAGCCGCTTACTTACCAGGTAACTATGTTATCTTCACATGATCAGAATGGCAACATCGCCTGCCACCCCCCCTCCTCCCATTAATTTAATCCTGAACACACACACACACACACACACACACACACACACACACACACACACACACACTAATAATTCACAACTTGTGAAAAAACGTTCAATAAATTTGAACGCACGCACGCACGCACGCGCGCGCGCGTGCACACACACACACACACGTCTAATATCACAACTCGTGAAAAAAAACGTTCAAAGAATATGTACACCACCACACACACACACACACACACACACACACACACACACACACACACACACACACACACCGTCTAATATCACAACTGTGAATAAAAAACGTTCGAAAGAATTTGAACACACCACACCCACCCACAAACACACACACGCACACAACACACAACACACAACTCTGTGAAAAATGATTTCAATGAACACACCACACACACCACACACACACACACACACACACACACACAACACACACACACGTGTGCGCCGGTAGGAACAAAATGACATTCTATTAGATCTATCCTCGATACAAAGAATAAAATAAAACAAAAAAAAAACACACTCTCTCTCCTCTCTCTACTCTTCTCTTCCTCATCCTTCATCTCTCTCTCTCTTTCTCTCTCCTTTCCTCTCTCTTTCTCTCCTCTTCTCTGTTAATGTTAACTCTCACTTTTTTTGTCGTAAGACGTAGGAGAATGATGGTTGTCATCGAGGCTGTCGAAGTCGTTCTTTCAGCATGTCCTCCTCCTGTTTCAGCTTGGCTTCTTCCTCCGCGCCTAATGGTCAGCAGCCTGTCCGAACTACTCTCCACACTGGCACCACTGTCGTTGAGACCACTGTCCAGGAACCGCCAGAGTTGTTCATCAGAGTGTCGTCTGTGCCATTGCTTCCTCCTCCGCTCCCCTCTTCCATGCTATGATTATTATCCCCACTGTGAGGCAACGTGTCGTCTGCTTTAACCACGTCGGCAGACGATACTATTTCACTGTCGGTTGTCACCATTTCTGTGGTGATTTTAGTCGGGTGGGTGGGTGGGAGAAAGATCAAGTTGAAGTCCTTACAGAGGCCTGCTTAACCACAAAGTTGAATGATTTGGGGGCCATCTTCACGATCCTGGATTCCTTTCTGGAAACTTACATTACGTTCAGAACAACACGGACATGAAAACTGAAGAAGGGAAGTGGAATAACTCTCGCTCCTGAATCCAGAAACGGGCAGACGATGATACAATTACCTTTCTCCGGGTATTTTCCTGACCCAGAACAGGAAGGAAGGGAACTGTCTCCCAGTCTCACAGTAGGCAGCCAGCCACACTACACAGCACTAGGTCTGGCTAGCTAATCTACAGGTAGTATTCAGTCAACTTCCCACCGACCTCTTGCCTCAAAATTCTCTTCTCTTCTCCGTTGGCGACATTCTGGCCGATGTGGGCGGAGCTTAGACCGATGGCGCGGCAGCACGAGACGTTGATTAATAGAAAGTAGGCGGAGCTTCCTGGACGCCCTCGTCGGAGCGGTCATGTACGTACGCCTCGTTGCCATTGGTCGTTGCTGGCTCATTCGGACCAATGATAAAGCTTGTTCAGCGGCAGGGGGTCCTTAAGTGGAGAATGATATTATCAGCTTTGATGAACTACTGCTTGCCCTTTCGCTAGAAGCGAAACGTAGAGGGCTTGATTCGGATGATGGGAAGTGTTGCCATTCACTTCACTTCACTGCTTGTGGCTATTTCTGTCTCTTCTTGTCTGTCTGTCTGTCATGTCTGTTTGTCCTGTCTGTTTGTCTGTCATGTCTGTTTGTCTGTCCTGTCTGTTTGACTGTCCTGTCTGTTTGTCCTGTCTGTCTGTTCTGTCTGTCCTGTCTGTTTGTTTGTCCTGTCTGTCTGTCCTGTCTGTCTGTCATGTCTGTCTAGTTTCAGTGATGATCTGAAGGTGTACCATTCATTTCACTTCATTGCCTGTGGATCTTTCTGTCTATTTTTTTCTGTGTGCCTGTGTCTCTGTCTGTATGTCTATGTGTCTGTGTGTCTGTCAGTCCTGTCAGTCTGTCCGTCTGACTGTCTGTCCTGACTGTCTGTCAGCAGGCTATAGTTTCAGTGTTGATCCTGATGATCTGAAGGTGTGCCATTCACTTCACTGCCGGTGGCACTTTCTGTCTCTTCTTGTCTGTCTGTCTGTCTGTCTGTCTGTCTGTCTGTCTGTCTTCCCATACATACTCCTGCACGCGCGCGCACACACACACGAATGCACACATATGCACACAAACACATACAGACGCACGCGCACGCACGCTTGCACACACACGAGTGTGTATATTCACATGCACGCACGCACGCTTGCATCCACACACACACACACACACACACACGCGCGCGCGCGCGCGAGTGCGCACACACACACACACTCTCACACACACACACACACACACACACCACACACACACACACACACACACACACACACACACACACACACACAGAGTCCACTCTCCCCAACAGTCATTCGGATCAGACTATAAACCGAAGCCCCGTGTGCGAACGCACGCAGAACATCTTGCGCACACGTTAAATCCTGTTCCGCTTTTCGTAAGAGTAGGCCATCGTGTGCCATTGGGAACAGATGACATCTACAAAACTGCATACATACGGGGACTGGACGTAAAAAAGCGCCAGAATGCTTATTCCATTATCCTCGATATAAAAGAATAAATCAATAAATCAATAAACACACCCACCCACCCACCCACCCACCCACCCCACACACACACACACACACACGAGAGAGAGAGAGAGAGAGAGAGAGAGAGAGAGAGAGAGAGAGAGAGAGAGAGAGAGAGAGAGAGAGAGAGAGAGAGAGAGAGAGAGAATAAAATCATGGTAACAAAGAAAGATGACATCGACCAGCCGCCATGGCGCAGTGGTTAGCGCCTTGGGCTCCGGACTGGAAGGTCGTGGGTTCGATTCCCATGACAGTTATAGTGATTTTTCGGGCTCCAGCCGGCTCCTACCCAGAGTGAATGTGCTGTGGGCTCAATGGGGAGACTGGGATCACACAGTCAAGCTTCATCCATTTTATGGAGGCGAGTTTGAGAGTGTTGCTCAAATTACCTGAGCAACACTGCAGGTGTCTGTATCTCTCGGGCCTGGGTTGACGCCGAAATATATTATGGCAGTAAGCGTAGAGTACAACCCTGTCAAGTAGTCGGAAAGTAGATGCACTTCCTCAGCAGTATCATTACATCATCCTCATTTCCACTGATCATCATGCAATAATTAAAAAAAAATTGCCTCTGATTCGGTGGTCCCGGTTGCTCTGGTCTCATGGTGACCTCAGGTTCAGTTTCCCCAGACGCTTCTGTGCCTGTGGTGAGTTTGTGTCAAAGCCTTTGGGGTTGGAGGTTCGAGGGGGCGGTTGTTGGAAGGACGTTGAGGTGGTCGCCACCTCGGGTGGGCGTCTCATTCAGTCTGGCTCCGCGACTGAGCTAATTAGGGGGCTTAATTAGTAGGTGGTGTCCTGCGTATGTTAGCTCAGAACAGGCACCACTGAACACCACCAAAGTGACCCAGCAGCAGCGCAGGGCCCTCTGGCTGGTGGCTTCAAGGCGACCTAATATTGATGAGCTTCCGGCAGACTTCCGATCCTGAGGATGAGACATAGCGAACCTGGGGTATGGCTGTGGCGGGGAGATTGAAACGAACGGCGTGGGAACAGCAGGGATAGGAAACCTCACAGAATATGAGGCAGCGAAAAAAAAGGAGAAAAAATGAAAGATGACATCGACAGAAAGTTAGTACAGGTCACAGTAACGTGCATTTTCTGTTTATAATGCTCTGGTTGCTTTCATCAAAACAATAAGTTTATTGGATCATAAACAATACAGCACACCCCGAGTCGGATGCGCCGGGCCTGTCTTGACAGGCGCTTAACAGCAGCGTAACGCATTGGGGTGTTTTATTTATTTATCTATTTATTTATTTATCTATTTATTTACTAATTTGACAGACGAACTTTGTCACAACTTGGAACTGAAGTCAGAAACTTGACAAAAGTGTGTGAGGAGCTTCTAAAATGCTGAAGTAGTGTGGTGTGTGTGTGTGTGTGTGTGTGTGTGTGTGTGTGTGTGTGTGTGTGTGTGTGTGTGTGTGTGTGTGTGTGTGTGTGTGTGTGTGTGTGTGTACTTTTGAGTGTGTTTCTTTCTTTTTTCTTTTTTTTCTTCTCTTTTTGTTTGTTTTTATCTATAGATGTATCTTAACTTTGAGGCTGTTGAATCAAGTTAGTTAAACAATATTGGTGAAATGTTTATTTTCCTCTCTCTCTTTCTCTTTTCCCCCTAGATAGACTAGATGGCTTGATGAAAAAAAAGCAAATCAATGCTTATTCAATGTACCATCTGGAAATAAAAATTTGACTTGACTTGAAGTAGTGCATTATATGGAACTTACATTGATTAAAGATACGGGATTTTTTTTTTTACATGTGGGAGGTAATGCGGTATGTCATAATTTGTGACATAATGCGACATAGTGTGTCAAAGTCTCACAGTTGTGACAAAGTGCGATAACCCGCAGGGGGAGGGAGGGGGGGGGGGCGTCGACGCGCTATGTCACAAATTGAGACATAGCGCGTTCTTGTGACATGTCGCGCCCATCAGTACAAGGCGATCGGAAGAAAATTAATTTGAACAAGGCAGAAGTAAAGAGAGGGATAGGAAGGATGGAATTCTAAGCACATAATAGGCCTCCGTCAGTCGGTGTCGGCTATGGAATTCGCACCATAAAGAAAGGTCATTTGTTCAGTGACAACGCCGGCTGTGGCTGGTCAGTCCGATGCGGGAGTGGCAGTCTCTGTTGCACATACTTCTGATGTGTTTGTGTCATTGTCATGAAAACATCCATCTTCTGTCTGGAATTTCCTCCCCTCCCCATCTCCCCTCCCCTTTTCGCCAAAAAATCACTAGATTATTCTACAGCTCTTATGGTATTCGAACCCGAGACCTTCCAGCCCATAACCAAGCCCTAACAATATGCCAAGGCAACTGCTTTAAAAACACTGTATACGTAAAGAAAAAAAAACTCTTAACATATCTTCTGCTGTGGTTTAAGACTAAGAATAAACAACATAGCCAAAAAAAATGGGATCCACTGCAACGTCAATTACTTTCCGCCCGGGGGGAGTAGAAAATCACAGAGGGGCTGCTACGTCTTTAACGTGACACCGCAAAACGGGGAAACAAGCCCAGTTGAACAACCAACCGGAATGGAGAACAAGGGATGAAGCGCCCCCTAGGGAGGCAGGGCAAAGGGACAGCACTGGGGTGGATGAGATCGCACTTAGAGCAGACGACATTTGCGGGCAAATTGGAAGGCGTTAGGGGAGAGATTGTGGCCAGGGGAAATTGGTCTGATTGGAAAATGACGACCCCTGGCTGCACAGGACAATGGTGTCGGTTTGTCAGCGTGTTGGACCCTGTGACAGGCAGATTGACACTGCGTCAGATTGGAAAAGAGTCACAGAAAGAGAGAGAGAGAGAGAGAGAGAGAGAGAGAGAGAGAGAGAGAGAGAGAGAGAGAGAGAGAGAGAGAATATTTTTTTTAAAAACAGAAAGGTTACCTCTAAGGAGAGAGAGAGAGAGAGAGAGAGAGAGAGAGAGAGAGAGAGAGAGAGAAGAGAGAGAGAGTCTTTTCTTAAACAGACAGGTTATATCCATGGATGACGATGCAACGGACACGCCCAGAAGAAAAAATAAAAGAGTTAAAGCAACACAATACGTAATCATACAGGTAGTGACACGACCGTGTGACATTACAGGTAAACAAGGTTCTATTTTTAAGCTGCCAGTATGCTTCGAAATTCTGTTTCATAAACTTGCACCAGGATCTGATAAACACGTAACATTCCCACGTCATCTTCCCCTCCCCCCCCCCCACCCCCACCCCCACCCACCCCTTTTCTCCAGCACAGAAAACAAAAACACCCATAGAAAAAACAAAAACATCACATGGAAAACAAAAAACATTTATAGAATAACAAACATCCATAGAAAAAAAAATCCATTCCCTCTTCCACCTCTTCCTCACCCCTCTCCTGCTGTTTTCACCCCTATCCACCCTTGTTTAACTGAGAAAAAAAATCATCCACAGAAATTGATTTTTTTAACCAAAAAAAACACAAAAACTTCTAATGAATTACTCAATTAGGAGAGAGAGAAGAGAGAGAGAGAGAGAGAGAGAGAGAGAGAGAGAGAGAGAGAGAGACAGAGACAGAGACAGAGACAGACAGACAGGACAGAGTCAGAGACAGAAGACAGAGAGACCAGAACAAAGGTTGTTAGTTGTCCTATTCGTAGCCATGTATTCATTCCTTCCTATCAAAGCAATCAGGTACGTTTAGGTTGCAAACAAAGAATGTCGACACAGTCCATGGTGAATCGATATTTCAAAGACGCCGCCTACACACCCATAGCTTACAACATTCATTTGGAACTTTTGGCCATGGTTCAGTATCAACTTTTGTTAAATTAATAATCAATAATTGACGTGACAATAAGACCACATTCTTACTGTTTATGTCCAGATCTGCCGCCTGCCTCTCCCCCCAATATAACACACACACAACAACACACACAACAACACACACACAACACACAACACACACACAAACACACACACAACCACACACACACACACACACACACACACACACACACAACACACAACACAACACACACAACACACCACACACACACACACACACACACACACACACACACACACACACACACACACACAACACACAACAACACACACACACACACACACAACAACACACACAAAAAAAACAAACCCATACAGACAATAAATAAGCTAGTACCCCAGTGTCACCAAGGACCCCAAAACAGGAAAGATCAAAACGATCAAGAACCTCACTCTTTCTGCCCCCCCCCCCCCCGCCCCCCCCCCCCCCCCCCCCCCCCCCCCCCCCCCCCCCCCCCCCCCCCCCCCCCCCCCCCCGCCACACACACCTGACTCGACACTAGCACGCTTCCCTGCCTTCACAAAATGAGCTGCCCAAAGAGCAACGTCGCCGGAGAAAAATCAGCAGCCATTGACAAATCCAACAGGAAAATCAGGGCGACACAAATGGAGCCTTGTCGGCGACCACTTTGAAGAAGTGAGGGTGGGTTTTTATGCATTGAGCACCCCCATTCAAGGAGGGTGCGAACTCCAAAACTGAGGGTGAACCCCGAACTAGTCTTGGTGTCGGCAAAGGGGGGCTTGTTGTTTGTGTGAGGAGCTCGCTATGTATTGCTAAACGGCTGTCATTGAAGTTCCTTCTTCAGGTTTTGGGGTGTTTTTTTGAGGAGTGCTCTGAGATCTTTTGGGGCGCCTTGACTAGAGAGAGAGAGAGGGGGGGGAGAAGAGGGAGAGAGAGAGAGAGGAGAGGAGAGAGGAGGGGAGAGAGAGAGAGAGAGAGAGAGAGAGAGAGAGAAGAGAGAGAGAGAGAGAGACAGACAGACAGACAGACAGACAGACAGAGACAGAGACAGAGAGACAGAGACAGAGACAGAGAGAGATCAAATCAAATCAAATCAAAATTTAATTTCCAGATGGTACATTGAGTAAGCAATAAATATACTTTTTTTCCTCAACCCATCTATCTAAAAATATATAAAATTATAAAGAAAAAAAACACCAAAGAGAGAGAGAAGGAGAGAGAGAGAGAGAGAGAGAGAGAGAGAGAGAGAGAGAGAGAGAGAGAGAGAGAGAGAGAGAGAGAGGGAGAGAGAGAGAGAGAGAGAGAGAGAGAGAGAGATAAAAGGAAGAAAACAAGTTTAAGGAAAGAAAAAAACATGTCGGTTCTTTTACTTGATGTTAGAACTGCACTTTGAATTGTACTGTTTATCATTCATTTATTTATTTATTAATATATAGACCTTTATCGAAGATAATGGAATAAGCACCAATGTGCTTTTTTACATTCAGAAGTCCCCGTGTGTATACAGTTTAGTCAATTTTGTCATCTGTTCCCACCAGCAAACAATGGCCTACTCTTACGAAAAGCGGAACAGGATTTAACGTGTGCGCAAGATGTTGTGCGTGCTTTCGCGCACGGGGCCTCGTTTTATAGTCTCATCCGAAGGACTTTTGGGGAGAGTGGAGTCAGCACTGGTGTCAACTCCAGGGGAAAAATCCCCTAGAACGGGAATCGAGCCCGGGTCGTCAAATTACGAGCGCAATGTTCTGACCACAAGGCTATCTCGTCCCCCCCCTGTGGCTCTACTAGTTCATTTTGTTTGGTTCCTATGAAATCAACGTTTGTTTGGGAACATTTTTTTGATGTGTGTGTGTGTGTGCGCGCACGCGCGCGCGCAAGTGTGGTGTGTGTGTGTGTGCGTGCGTGCGTGTGCGTGTGCGTGTGTGTGTGTGCGTCGTGTGCGTGTGTGCGTGTCTGTGTGCGTGCGTGCACGCGCGCGCACGCGTGCGTGCGTGTGTGTGTATGTGTGTGTGTATGTCTGTGTGTGTGTGTGTGTGTGTGTGTGTGTGTGTGTGTGTGGTGTGTGTGTGTGTGTGTGTGTGTGTTGTGAACTCGTTAATCATACTGTCGCTGTAACAACAAGGCCTCATTAAAAACGACAGTTTGACAGAAAATATGTGCAAAGTTGCTGTTAAAAGAAGAAGAAAAAAAAGGTGAAAGATCAAATGGAAGTGAAACTTAAAAGGGAACAAACACTCAAAGAGATGCAAAGATGCAATAAATGTAATCCCCAGCTTGTGAAGTGTAGAACCTCCCCCCCCCTCTCTCTCTCTCTCTCTCTCTCTGTGTCTCCCTGTCTCTCTGTCTCTCTCTCACACCTCTCTCTCTCACATACATACATCTCTCTCTCTCTCTCTCTCTCTCTCTCTCTCTCTCTCTCTCTCTCTCTCTCTCTCTCTCTCTCTCTCTCTCTCTCTCTCTCTCTCTCTCACACACACACACACACACACACACACACACACACACACACACACACACACACACACACACAACACACACACACACACACTGGTGTGAAAGGTAAACTACTACGATATTTGAAAGCAATGTAAAATTCAGAATGTGAAATTTTGTGTGGCGCAAGATTAACAGACTTATTTATTTAATTGTACAGCTGGGGCTTAACAGGGTGACGTACGTAGGCCTTTGCCGTCCTTTATTGTTTTATCTTGTTGGAAGAGATGGGATGACAACATCAGCGAATGGACAGGCTTAGAACTCAACAAAACTTTGAGAAAGGCAGAAGAGAGAGAGGAATGGAGGGAACTGGTTGTCAAGTCTTTAGGGGTGCTCCCACGGTCGCCAGACTAAGGGATAGATAGATAGATAGATAGATAGATAGATAGATAGATAGATAGATAGATAGATAGATAGATAGATAGATAGATAGATAGATAGATGTTATCAATGAACTTGCTATGAAAGTTGCGAGAAATGGCAGACACGGTGCAGTGTTTGCTCATGATTCCACAGCATTGTTTCTTCTCCTGCTTGCTGATGATTTTATTCTGATACTTGAAACAGGTAAAGGTGTCCCATAACCTAAGGGAGCGAGGCATCAGAGACCTCAGCTTCTCTAGAGGCCAGCGTATTGAGGGCGGCGCCCATCTCCTCTCCCTCGCTGCTTTACCTTCCCTGACCCAAAAGAGGGCAGGTTCCCATTTACAGCTGGGTGAACTGGGGGACTGTACTGAAGCCAAGGCGCGCAAACGGTCACCCATCCAAGTGGTAACCACGCTCGACGCTGCTTAACTTGTCTGGGGGAAAGCGAGTGCTTGGAGGAAACAGGGGTAGATTTACAAAAGGAGTTGTTTACAAAGTTTACAAAAGCAGTTGTTTACAAGTTACAAGTTGTTTACAAAGTTTACAAAAGCAGTTGTTTACAAAGTTTACAAAAGCAGTTGTTTACAAAGTTTACAAAAGCAGTTGTTTACAAAGTTTACAAAAGCAGTTGTTTACAAAGTTTACAAAAGCAGTTGTTTACAAAGTTTACAAAAGCAGTTGTTTACAAAGTTTACAAAAGCAGTTGTTTACAAAGTTTACAAAAGCAGTTGTTTACAAAGTTTACAAAAGCAGTTGTTTACAAAGTTTACAAAAGCAGTTGTTTACAAAGTTTACAAAAGCAGTTGTTTACAAAGTTTACAAAAGCAGTTGTTTACAAAGTTTACAAAAGCAGTTGATTTACAAAGGGGTTTACATAAACAGTTGTTTACAAATGTCTTTAAAAGGAAGTTTCCACGCTCATGAACACAATATTGTTTTCCAATCTAACATGAATGTTTTCACTGGTGCTTCACCAACATTAAAATTTTAAACATAAAAGTTATGTCATGTCTTTAGAAAAGGGTAAATGTTCCACCTTGCTATGAAATATCAAAATACAAACCATCGTAATGAAACTATGGTTAAAAAATCAAACATAATTTGAGATTTTTTTCTCCACTAAACTCTAGCTTCACCCACGCCATGTAAACAGATCTTGATCAGCAGGAAAACCAGTCTTGTTTCTGTGTCTGAACGTTTCGTTTTTAATAGCAATCTCACTTGTCAATTTTTTCTATTGAATTATTTGTCATGCACCAATACTGTAATAAAACTAGTTCGAGATAATAAACTTCTTTCAGAGTTCGGAGGGTTCTCTCCTCTCTCTCTATCTCTCTCTCTCTCTCTCCTCTATCCTCCTCTACTCTCTCTCCTCCTCTCTACCTCTCTCATCCCTCTCTTCATCTCATCTCTCTCTCTCTCTCTCTCTCTCTCTCTCATCATCATCATCATCATCACCATCACCCATTTCTTTTCTCACAAACTATAATATTAAAAAAAAAACTTGGTTTAAAGGGAAAAGAGCAAACCTGTTTTTATTTACCATCGTCACTGTCAGCGAAGATAAATGGGAGAAAAACAAACAAAGCACACAAACAGACAAACAAAGAAAACAAACAACTTAAAAACCACTATCAACAAACAAAGCCACACCACACAAACAGGCAAAAGAACCAACAAACATACAAAGAAAACCTAACAAGTCCCTCCTCCAACTTCACCTGTCCCGTAGTCCTGTGGACCGTGGGGACACAACTGAAGATTCTGCAACCAGCTTCCTCCACTCCCCACGGCCCTCCGCCCTCCGTAGTAGATCGTTCCACCCAAGGCCTGTCCACTCTCTGATGTCTGATGCCATCGGTCCATACGACGAGCTCCTAACTACAGTGAAAAAACGCAAGCTAAAGTGGTAGGGGCACGTCACACGAACATCTGGACTGGCCAAGACAGTCTTACAGGAACAGAAGAAGAGGCAGACAGAGGAAACGATGGGAAGACAACAAAAGCTACAAACATTCTAAAAAACAAAACAAGACATGGCTAAGCAAAGCCAGACCAAAGCCAAATTATGCCTTATGCCTTCAATCATCCAGTGCACAGCCACCACACCACAATACACGCAGTCAAATGGCATAATATACACTTAATGTAACACAAAGGTACCATAATGGTACATCAGTGGTCTAGAGGTAACGCACCTGCCTAGAAACCCAAAAGTCTTGGTTCAAAGTGTGCGGTGTTTCGAACCCCCATTTATGCCCGAAACTTTTCCACCATC
Organism: Stramonita haemastoma; assembly: GCA_030674155.1. Lineage (NCBI taxonomy): Eukaryota > Metazoa > Mollusca > Gastropoda > Neogastropoda > Muricidae > Stramonita > Stramonita haemastoma. The sequence continues at coordinate 42,890,745 of CM060338.1, read as the reverse complement.
CAATAGACAATGAGTGGTGGTCTGGGTGCGAGTCTTTCGGATGAGATGATGAACCGAGGTACCGTGTGCAAAACGCATTTAACGCACGTAAAAGAACCCACAGTAAGAGAATTGTCACTGGCATAATTCTGTAGAAAAAAAAGCAACTCTGATAGGGAACAAAAATCAATACAGTTGCAAGCAGGATAAGAAAAAAATTAACAGGCGATGCACAAGCTCTTGCGGGGACACGCTCTCCCCGGAGAGAGCATCCCCAATTTCACCCAGAGAACTCTGCTGTGACTTAAGGTTATCGGTATAATTATAACACAATCCACAAACAGAGGAATTTCCACAAAAGGAATAAGAATGGCAGATATGGGGAACAACTCAATCGCTTTATCGTAGCTGATGACAGGAAATTCTGAAAATTTGATCTAAAAAATAATACTAAACAAAAAAAAAGCTCAATCGCTCAAGTCAGTGGAAAGGTTGGTTATACTCTCTCTATCATATTATGTTATAATACAGGTCATCATGCCTATAACCCCCCACCTCCACCCCCCACAACCCCCCCCCCCCTACCCTCCCCCACTCCCTCAACGACATCGTCAACAGCTTGTCACTACCACCCTCACCCTGTCACTTTTCCCCCCGAACCAACCTGTCGCCCCCCTCCCCCCTGCCACACACAGGTATACATGTACCTTACCTCTCTGTCACCTCTCTATCCCCCCAACAGTCATGTCCCCTTGTCACCAGACAGGTTCTCTCCCCTTTCTCCCCATGAGGGGGAGATAAGTGGCCGGGATGGATTGGAGGAATGGATGATGGCGGGAGGACAGGTCTTTCAACTCCAATTTGCAGCCTGCTGGACAACCTAGCAGCGGAGAGGCAGTTAGTGACGGCAGACACCTGGCTACAGGTGAGAGAGAGGAGAGAGAGAGAAGAGAGAGAGAGAGAGGAGAGAGAGAGAGAGGAGAGAGAGAGAGGAGAGAGAGAGAGAGAGAGAGAGAGAAGCCCCACAGGAGAGTGACCCGATAAAGAGGAGGGAGGGAGGGGGGGGAGGTGAGGGTTGATGGGTGGAGCTCAATGTCCTCACGGCTGTCACCCAGGACATCAGCGGACTGAGGACCCCGGGTGTGTGTGTGCCTCACAACGACCTGCCCGCTCCCTGGGGGAGAAGCCACGATTGGATGGAACGCCAGGGGTTACTGTCCTGTTCTTGAAAAGGTGAAAAGTGAAATCGTTTTTCTTTATAGGCTGGAGTTATCTTCTCCCTCCCTCCCTCGCCTGTGTCCTGATCGTCTGCTGTGACGTCATTTCTTTTTTTGACGACAAGTTGTTGATCTCTCTGAAATGTTCGTGTTTGGTCGTAAATGGTTTAGTTCTAAACGATTGATTGGTTTGAATGAAACTTCGGTGCTGTTGTTTCGTGGTGAGTAGGAATAGAATTTCAGTAATTCTTAGAGGTATTGGATGTCATGGTATTTATTTTTTAGCTCTGTAAATGATTTTGGGGGACGGGATAGCTAAAGTGGTGAGAGCACTCGCTTTCCCCAAGCTAAGGTTAAACAGCATCGAGCGTGGTGACCAAGTGGATGGGTGACCGTTTGCGCGCCTTGGCTTCAGTACAATTCCTGGATACTTGCCCTCTTTAGAGTCAGGGAAGGTAGAGCAGCGAGGGAGAGGAGATGGGCGCTGCCCTCAATGTGCCGGCCCTTGAGAAGCTGAGGTCTCTGACGCCTCGCTCCCCTACGACCACAGAGGTTATGGGACACCTTTACTTTTTATAATGTTTTTGAATCAGTGCTGTGACTGGTTTGTCCTCTGCACGGCACACAGCTTGTGAGAAAGAAAGGTGGTATGGTCTTTGAGGACGGCTTTGTGAACTGGAGACAATCAACTCTGTTCTAGGATTTTCATCGAACATAATTGGTTTAATGTCTTTATGCACTTCAAAAATCACCATGAAGACAACGAGTAGATGACAGATTCATTCATTCATTCATTCATTCATTCATTCATTCATTCATTCATTCAAGGAGAGAGGAGAGAGAGAGAGAGAGAGAGAGAGAGAGAGAGAGAGAGAGAGAGAGAGAGAGAGAGAGACACACACACACACACACACACACACACACACACACACACACACACACACACACACACACACACACACACACAGACAGACAGACACACAGACAGACATACATACAGAGACAGATACACAGACAAACAGAAACACAGACAGACATAAACAGATAGTACAAAGAGAGCCAGCGTAAACCTGATCCCATGATTTGCAACAGGTTTGTTGGGGAAAAAAAGGAGCACACATAACAGCAAGTGCCGCAAGCTTCTCTCCTCATTCTCCAGAGAAGAGCATCAATGGTGCAGACCATCTGGGGAGAGGCTGAAGAGGCCCCAGTCCATCAGTGATGCAGACCAGCAAGTGCCTGTGGTGTCTTTGATGCCGCTAGGCCCCCTGTCCAATCAGACCCCTCCCTAACCAGCCATGGCAAATCTTCATCGCCTCATCTGATCTCATTGCCATCTGCTCCTTTTCTTCCTCAGGTCCCAGTCTGTCCCCCCCCCCTCTCTCTCTACTCTCTCACTGGTGGCTTCAGACTGGTGGCTGTTGTTGGTCTCTGTGTCTGTCTCTCTTTTTGTTTGTGTCTCATGATATTTTTTTTTGCTTGCATCTAAAAAAAAAGTCCCCCTCTGTCTCTCTCTCTCTGTCTCTGTCTGTCTGTCTGTCTCTGTCTCCCCCTCCTCCCTGTCTGTCTGTCTTTCTCTGTCTCTCTGTTCTGTCTCTGTCTCTGCCTCTTTCTCTGCCTCTCTCTCTCTCTCTCTCTCTCTCTCTCTCTCTCTCCTCTCTCTCTCTCTCTTCTCTCTCTCTCTCTCTCTCTCTCTCTCTCCTCTCTCTCTCTCTCTCTCTACTCTCCTCCAAAAACTCATCAAGGGCTAAATGACCATGCTGCTATTACCTCCTGTCTCATCACAGGTCAAACCCTGCTTCCAATTAACTCAATCCCCGATCACTTGCCCCCCCCCACCTCCCTCTCCCCGCCTCTCCCCCTTAATCTTTCTCCTCTCTCGTTCACTCCGCATTCTCTCCCTTACTTCCCTCCCTAACTCTGTCTGTCTGTCTGTCTGTCTGTCTGTCTGTCTGTCTGTCTGTCTCTCTCTCTCTCTCTCTCTCTCTCTCTCTCTCTCTCTCTCTCTCTCTCTCTCTCTCTCTCTCTCTCTCTCTCTCTCTCTCTCCTCTGTCTTTCTTTCTCAACCGGCACAGCTTTGGGCGGAGGAGGTAATGAGTTAGAGAAGCAGGGAGGCCGAACAGGTTATACCCTTTCCCCTTGATAGAAACAGACACCAGGGGATTAAGCGAAGGTGAGAAAACAGATTTGAACCCCACTGAAATATCGACCCCCAGGGTCTCAGCACTCTCGCCCCGAGGATCACAAGAGTTGTCGGTCGTGGCAAGTGAACGGAAATGACGGGGATAATGGCGGGCAGGGTCCCCCCACTTTTGGACCAATCAACGTGCCCCGTGGAATTAGCTCCCCCTGAGTTCAAACGGACTACAACGAGTTTTGAATTGGGCGTCACAGCGTAATGGCGGGGTTAGGGCCTGTAGCGGTTAGAGAGTGGAAGGGGGGAGGGGGTGTCAATGACTGTTGTAGAATATTAATGATGACACCCTGTGACGTTGTTGTGACAAGACAAGCAGAGAGAGAGAGAGAGAGAGAGAGAGAGAGAGAGAGAGAGAGAGAGAGAGAGAGAGAGAGAGAGAGAGAATCAAATCAAATCAAATCAAATCAAATCAAATCAAATCAAATTATTAGAGAGAGAGAGAGAGAGAGAGAGAGAGAGAGAGAGAGAGAGAGAGAGAGAGAGAGAGAGAGAGGAGAGAGAAGCACTAAACACTGAACACTGAAAATTTTTTTAATGAGTTAATGTACATTGGTCTTGGGTCACAATACATTTCTTGAGCTTGGGATGGAACAAAGGATTTCTCTGCGTGAAATTCGGGCTGCTCTCCCCGGGGAGAGCACGTCGCCACAAGTGCAGCGCCTTTCCATTTTTTTTTTTTTTCCTGTATGCAACTGTATTTTGTTTTCCCTATCAGAGTGGCTTTTTTTCTACAGAATTTTGCCAGGGTCAACCCCCTTGTTGCCGTGGGTTCTTGTACGTGCGTTAAATAGTGATGTGTAACACACGGGACCTCGGTTTATCGTCTCATCTCATCCGAAAGACTAGCGCCCAGACCACCACTCAGGGTCTAATGGATGGGGGAAAGTTTTGGGCCGAAACGGGGTACAAACCAACCTACACTCCGACCCGGACGTTTGCTTTCTATGCAAGGCGAGTTATCACCTAGACCACTGATCCACCACAGATGGTGTTCAGTTTTGACAATGCTGTTATTGTCTGTGCAATCCTACATACTACCTCTGGCTTGGACCCCTTGTCTAATACAACGGTTCCCAAGCACCTGAAGCTGCGAACCGTTTCCAGCTTCTGGTCATTGACCCTGATATCAGTGCTGATGCCCTTGGTGTTATTGGTCATCAATTCGGTTTTCTCTGCACTGATTTCCATGCCGTATGTTTTAGAGGCCTTGTTCAGGTGTTCTGTTAGGCTGGCAAGCTCCTGTTCTGATCCTGCTAGTCCGTCAATGTCATCTGCTAAGCGGAGGTTTGTAATCGTTCTGTCACTAATGCTGACTGATCCTTCATGATGTTCCAGTGCATCAGCCATGATTCTTTTGAGCAAGGAAGATGTTGATCACGCTTTACAAAATGTTAAGGGTTTTTGTTTGTTTGTTTGATTTTTACGCTTTGTGTTTATCAAGAACCATAGCATTTCACAGCTATATTTGTGTGTGTGTGTGTGTGTGTGTGTGTGTGTGTGTGTGTGTGTGTGTGTGTGTGTGTGTGTTGTGTGTGTCTGTGTCTGTGTCTGTGTGTCTGTGTGTCTGTGTGTTTGTGTGTGTTTGTGTCCCCAATCTTCTTACCCACAACACACAATACTGTGCAGGTACTCCTTTGGGTGGTTGCCACATGGCAACTTCACGAAGGAAAAACAACCTGTAAAACACCGAAGAAAAATCCTTACCAAAAAAATAACAACACCCCCTCCACCCCAAACCCCCCACCCCCACCCCCACCCCAACCCCTTAACCCAACACTGACAATCTCCCTCCCCATAAATTACCCGTTTTCTTCTTCTTCTTTTTTTCTCCCTGTAAACTGTTAAAACCCACAGTGAAGTGAAAAGTCTCCAGCAGGGCTTAGGGAAAGGGATGATAATGTTGTCTTGTTCCTTTCTTTTTATTTTTTTTTTTTTTCAAAGCTCTTTTTTGCCCTTCATGTCTTTTCAACAGGTTTTTCCTCCTCCCCTTGTGGGACTTTTTTTTCGTTGGCGTATGCACCCAGCAACCTTCGCACATCACGTTCCCTTCTCCCCCGATGAAGATGCACGCTTCATTACGCCTGGGCTATTTCTTTTTGCAGCTTATTTCAAAGTGCCTTTTGGCACGATTTCTCTCGCCCGTCGCCATTTGTAGGTCATTATTTCAGGTGAGGTGGTCTATTCAAAGCGGCTTGTCTGTGTGAATTTAATTCCTATCTTCTTGCGCAGGTTAAAGAAACCGGCAGGTGGAGTCGATGATGATGTGTGAATCCCCGATTTCACGCCTAAGCAGGCAAGGGATTTATCATCATCGTTAGTTAGGTCAGGTTAGGGTTCTTTTTTATTTTTTGTATTCTATTTTATTATTATTATTTTTTAAAATCTATTTTTCCTGTACTTACGTCTTCGCTTGGTTTAAGATTGGTGTCGCCTGCTACGGGTAGAGTAGGGGGATGAGAATGGTGGTGGTGGTGGTAGTGGTTATGGTGGTGGTGGTGGTGGTGGTGGTGGTGGTGGTGGTGGTGGTGGTGGTGTGTGTGTGTGTGTGTGTGTGTGTGTGTGTGTGTGTGTGTGTGTGTGTGTTGTGTGTGTGTGTGTGTGAGAGAGAGAGTGTGTGTGTGTGTGTGTGTGTGTGTTTTCATGCTAGCTTGCTTGCTTACTTGCGTGCTTGTGTGTGTGTGTGTGTTGTGTGTGTGTGTGTGGAGGAGAGAGAGAGAGAGAGAGAGAGAGAGAGAGAGAGAGAGAGAGAGAGAGAGAGAGAGAGAGAGAGAGGAGAGAGAGAGAGAGAGAGAGAGAGAGAGAGTTCTACAAGTTCACATATCAAAGCCTTCTTGATAGAAATTTTAAGGGATTGGAGAAACGAGCTGTGGAATAATAGTAAACGCATTGAATATAAAAACTATAAGATCGATTTTGGTTGGGAAAAATATATAACTTGTCTACCCGATGTGTATGTTTACGCTCTTGTGAAATTTCGTTGTAGTTGTTACAAGCTTCCTATTGAGTTTGGGAAGAAAGAGTATGTTCAAAATGCAATGTGTTAGGTTAAGGGGATGGATTTAATTTTATTGTCATGGAATGTCCCCACTTTAAGCATCTACGACAAGATTTGTTTCCTCAGCAGTTTCTTCAACCCATGTCCAGTTATGATTTTTGCAGGCTGATGAAATGTGTATCTCGAAAAGTTCTCCTGTCTCTCTCAAAATTCATAAGATTAGCAAGTATTTCTTTAATTTTCACTTGTCTTTCATAAGTGTAGATTGTATCTTTCATAGAAATTGATATACTTCAAAAAAGTATTGTCTTAAATACTGTTTTGACCCCCATGTCCCACCTTAATACTGTTTGCTTGGAACTCTTTTTTTTTCAGTTCCTCTTAGTATTGATATCATTTTTGGGTGCACTGTTGTTAGGTTTATTCTCCTGTTGAATTCGTTTGTAATCTTCCATACCTCAAAAGGGGTGAAATTAATTAAATCTTCCATCTTGAATCGTGTGTGTATGTGTGTGTGTGTGCGTGCATGCGTGCGTGTGTGTGCGTGCGTGCGTGCGTAGGTGTGTGCACGCGTGTGTGTGTGTGTGTGTGCGTACATGCGCACGTGCGCGCGTGTGTGTGTGTGTGCGTACATGCGCACGTGCGCGCG
>CM060338.1:42868708-42873708 GCA_030674155.1 Stramonita haemastoma | reverse complement strand
TCTATCTATCCCTTAGTCTGGCGACCGTGGAGGCACTTCTGAAGACTTCACAACCAGTTCCCTCCATTCCTCTCTCTGTTCTGCCTTTCTCAGGGTTTTGTTGAGTTCTAGGCCTGTCCATTCGCTGATGTTGTCCTCCCATCTCTTCCTCGGTCTGCTTCTTTTTCGTCATCCTTGGACAGCGCCTTGCAGTATTGTTTTAGCGCAGTTAAAAGAATCCACGGCATATATCCCTGGCATCATAGTCATGTAAAAGAAAGTCACTCTGCTAGGGATTCAAAAACACAGGATGATAGGAAAATTAATTTCGAAAAAAATGGATGGGCACGTGGCACTGCTCTTGTGGTGATACGCTTTTCTTTGGGAAAGAAACCTGGGTTCCCCAAAGTCAGAGGGTAAAGTAAGGTAAAGTACAGGTGTCCCATAACCTGTGTGGTCGTCGGGGAGCGAGGCATCAAGGACCTCAGCTTCTCTAGAGGCCAGCATATTGAGGGCGGCGCCCATCTCTTCTCCCTCACTGCTTTACCTTCCCTGACCCTAAAGAGGGCAGGTACCCATTTACAGCTGGGTGAACTGGGGGAACTGTACTGAAGCCAAGGCGCGCAAACGGTCACCCATCCAACCAGTAACCACGCTCGACGCTGCTTAACTTGACTAGGGAAAAGCGAGCGCCTGACCACTGAGCTATCCCGTCTGAACTGTTTAGCTCTAGGAGGAAATCTTTGCTTATTAAAGTTACACAGTTTCTGAAAGAAATAATGAAAAAACACTAATTTGATATTTCTTCATAAATGATACTAGTGCATGTATTGTGAATACTCTTTCTTTTTTCGTTTTTATGCCATCCATTGTGTTAGGATTTTTGTTGTGAGTATTTTTCACACGCCCATATCTGCAAACATTGGTTTTGTCAAATTTCATGTACCCCTTGGGGTTTTTTCTTGAAATAAAATTTTGAATTGAATTGAATTGTCCCCAAGTCAGAGGGAGGCTACCTAAATGATGGGGGGGGTTGTTTGTTTGTCCATCGTGTTCGACGATGACCTCCAAAGCAGCAGAGGAGGCAGATACTGTTTCGGAAATTGGGCAGAAATGTGCTTATACTGGAGATGCTTTGCCCACAGTACATCCCCACTCTTTCGGCCAAGAGGGCATAAGGATAGTCAGCATTGGAGATGTTTTCCAAAGGCCAACTAGCCCCCAGGGCTGCAGCACATAAGAACTGTGCAAGTCAAGCCTCCTAGTCAGAGAGTCACAGTTGATCACTAAAGACTAAGCTGTAAAGTGGAATTCCATGAGTGGGAAAGAAAGCCACTGATCATACAGCCTCTCAATCCTCTCACGGGATAGTAGTGGTCAGAACATTGCGCTCGTAATTTGACAATCCGCGTTCGATTCCCGTTGGAGGGGATTTCCCCCCTGGAGTTAACATCAGTGCTGACTCCACTCTCCCCACAAGTCCTTCCGATGAAACTATAAATCGAGGCCCCGTGTGCGAACGCACGCAGAACATCTTGCGCACACGTTAAATTCTGTTCCGCTTTTTGTAAGAGTAGGCTGTTGTGTGCCGATGGGAACAGACGATAAAATGTATAAAACTGCATGCGCACAGGGACTGGATGTAAAAAAGCACATGAATGCTTATTCCATTATCCTCAATATAAAGGAATATATATATATATATATATATATATATAATAATAATAATAATAATAATAATAATAATAATAATAATAATAATAATAATAATAATAATAATAATACATAGAACTTATATAGCGCCATTGGTGAGCCTCGGAGCTCTAGCAGGAAGACGGGGGTAAAAAGGAAAAGAGAGAGAGAGAAAAAATGATGTACATAACAATGCAATATAAAATGACTGTTGGGGTTACTCAAAGGTCACATTCCCTGCAGATGAAATTTAGTCCAGACCACAACCTTTATTGGCAATTCCATGAAATTGTGCCTTGTGGCTGAGGTGCTAGTCTTCAAAATACATACATCAACAGTTAGCACCTGAAAAATCTCTGGGTGCAAAAATACCTGTTCATAACGTAATTCAGCAGTGACGGAGACGTACTGTTATGACTGTGTTAACAATCAATTGTAAGTAAAGAGAAAGGGGAGATAATGCAACCTATATAGGGCCCCCTTACACCCTCAACACCCCCCAAATCCCCCCTCCCCCCCAAATAGAGCAAAAAGAAAAAAAAACAAGAAACAAAAACAACAACCAAAAACAACATAAAATCACATCCCAAAACAAAGGCAAAAAGAAAAAGAAAAAGCGAAAACAGCAAAATCTACGACTACAAGAAGGAAACACACAAGTGGTACTCCAGTATAATGATGCTTTGTTTTTTTCCTTTGCTAGCAATACTATTTTGAATCAGAAATCGTTTGTAATGAAATGTACAATTACTCAACGCTACACTATATACCACACTACACTACACAACACCACATTCTCTCTGTCTGTCTGCCTGTCTGTCTGTCTGCCTGCCTGCCTGCCTGCCTGCCTGCCTGCCTGTCTGTCTGCCTGTCTGTCTCTGTCTGTCTGTCTGTCTGTCTGTCTGTCTCTGTCTCTGTCTCTGTCTCTGTCTCTCTCTCTCTCTCTCTCTCTCTCTCTCTCTCTCTCTCTCTCTCTCTCTCTCTCTCTCTCTTACGCACACCATTCATCGGTAACCAAGTTTTAACAACCAACACATTAGCCAGCCAGAGAATGAGTTAGTGTTCAATTCCACTCTCTCCAGGCCTAGCCGTTAAATCGCTTAATCCCAGAGCCGCTATCTGCCCGGGCGAGTTGTTTGGCCTAATTGAATCCATCTTTACCTGGCCACACACTCTACCTCTAGCTCTAGCCTACGTCTCTTGTGAAAATCTATCTTCAAATACTGCAAAAAAGATTAAGGGGCTCTGTTTACATAGAAAAAGCTAGTGGGAAGAAGAACTGAGAGGGTGGGAATGGGGGGGTGGGGGAGGTAGGGGTGGGGGGGTGCGTGTGTGGTGGTTGTGGTGGTGGTGGTGGTGGTGGTGTGTGTGGTGGTGGTGGTTGTGGTTGTGGGTGTGATGGTGGTGGTGTTGGTGGTGGTGGGTGTGTGTGTGGTTGTGGGTGTGATGGTGGTGGCGTTGGTGGTGGTGGTGTGTGTGTGTGTTGTGTGTTGGTGGTGGTGGTGGCGGTGGTGGTGGTGGTGGTGGCGGTGTGTGTATGTGTGTGTTTAGAAGGGGTGGTGGTGTAAAAGTGTGGGGAGAGAGAGGGGAGAAGTTTCGTAAGTTAATAGTCATTGCGTTTGTCATATTATATGCGGTATACTATGTAGGCAGAACATCTAATCCACATAAGCAAGCTTATATTTGGTGATGGCTGGATATACATACCCAGCATGCACGCTGCTATTTGGAGAAGAATTGGCTCCGCCAGGCTCAACGTACAAACAACACAGTGCCTGAACATTGAATACAGTGACCTACCTTAACCCCTCCCAGAGAGGTTAACGGAGATGTCAAGTCAGGTCAAGGCAGTGTATGTGTGTGAGAGGTTTGGGAAAAGAGATTAAAAAAAAGATGTTTTTTTAATGTTGAAGAAATACTGATTGATCGATTTATTTATTGTTTTATCTATCTATCTATCTATCTATCTATCTATCTATCTATCTATCTATCTATCTATCTATCTATCTATCTATCTATCTATCTATCTATCTAATCTATCTATCTATCTATCTGTCTGTCTGTCTGTCTGTCTGTCTGTCTGTCCTGTCTATTATCTATCTATCTATCTATCTTTTCATCTACATATTTATTCATTTATTCTGCCTCCTGCATCAATAATGCCTTTGTCATCAATGTCACCCTTTCTCACGATCATTTTCTGTACAAAAAATGTAGGGATAAAATGCAGCCCTGACGGATTCCTTTTTATGTCAAAGAACTCACCGTGCTCATCATTCCATTAGAAGGCTATTTTCTGATGTGAATACACATATGCTATGGGCGATACTAGATGCTTTGGAAAGCCCATGTCCAGCATTGTGACAAAAAGATGGGATGTTGGACACTGTCGAAAGCCTTGCTATGATCTATGAACGTGTTTCTGATTTTCTCTCTTAACAGTATCTGAAGCACGAAAACACGTCTGTTGCTCCTCGTTTGTGTCTTTATCTTGGCCAGCCATAGAACATCTCTCTTTCTACTTTACTTTTCATTTTTCCTTCTGTTGAGGAGTAGGAGGATGCAAAAAATGTTGCTTGTGTGGCTTATCAAGGAGATTGTTCTGTAATTGCCCCTGTGTTTAGCGCAACATCAATAATTGACTATACCCGTCCAATCACTAATGTTTAAACAACATTATATCCTAAATACACATCGTGGGTGTAAACTTTTTGTATTATCAACCCAAAAAATTATCATACATTTTTTTTTTATAAAGAAACATTGCCTGAGCCAAAAGATTTTGTCAAAAATGCCCTCGAACCACATGAAGAGCTCCTGACTTCAGTGACAAAAAACGCAAGCACGTCACACGACTGGCCAAGACAGTATTACAGGGAACAGAAACAGGAGGATGACAAAGAGGCAGACAGAGGAAACGATGGGAAGACAACATCAGAGAGTGGACAGGCCTTGGGTGGAGAGATTTGCTACGGAGGGCGGAGGACCGTGAGGAGTGGAGGAAGCTGGTTACAGAATCTTCAGTGGTGCCCCCACGGTTCACGGGACTACGGGACAGGCGAAGGTGAAGGCGAAGAAGTCAGTGAAGGTCTTCATTCAAATGCTGTGCATTGACATTGTTATGTTGAAATATTTTTCATCCATGACAAGCTCTTTGAAGATAAGTTTGCTATCTCCTATGAAGAAGAAGAAAATCCTCCGAAGACGGAGTATTTTTTTTATGCCACTTTATGTCACAGCATACTCTCTGCGTGAAATTCAGACTGCTCTCCCCGGGGAGAGCGCGTCGCCACAAGTGCAGCGCCTACCCATTATTTTTTTTCCCTCAC
>CM060338.1:42841208-42866208 GCA_030674155.1 Stramonita haemastoma | reverse complement strand
TTCCCATGGGGCAGATCTAATATGCAACGGTACGCTACGTACAGTTTTTGAAATCTGACCCTTCCCATCCCCATACCCTGAGAATATTTTCCATTTAAAACATTCAAGATCCTACAAAAAACAACAACAACAACAACAACGTCTTGACCAACTAGTATCAAAGGCCTCAGAGAAATCCAGCCTGAACAAAACTGAACACTTTGTATCTGGGGTACAGATTTAATCCATACCACGCAATGAACACATCCTGGTTTTACAAGATATAAACAGCAGATCAGCTTTCAACACTGGACATGTCAGTAAATCCATGGTGGTGTCCCATAACCTGTGTGGTCGTAGGGGAGCGAGGAGTCAGAGACCTCAGCTTCTCTATGGGGCCAGCATATTGAGAGCGGAGCCCATCTCCTCTCCCTCGCTGCTTTACCTTCCTTGACACTAAAAAGGGCAGGTAACCATTGACAGCTGGGAGGACTGGGGAACTGTACTGAAGCCAAGACACTCAAACGGTCACCCATCCAGTTGGTAACCACACTCGAAGCTGCTTAACCCTAGCATGGGGGAAAGCGAGTGCTCTGACCACTTACCTAAACTATCCCATCCCCTAGTAAAACCACAACCTCCCCCCCAAAAAAAACACCCAACAAAAGGTGACCACTCTCCTCTCATGCACTTTTCCCCTATACTACTAGCCACCAGTAGGTAGTCATCCCTGAGGGGTTTAATTGCCTGAAGCACCTGCACGGATCTGGGATGACATCAAAGGAGAGGAGGCAGGCAGTTTGAAGTCGGTAGGAAGCTGCGCTAAGTCGGGGGCGTTGTTTTAACACGGTTGTCGCCCTTGGCTTTGCCTCCACTCTCAAGCTTCAAGCGGCCGGCAGGTGTCACTGCGCCGGGAGAGGGGAGGGGGAGGGGGAGACAGGTCCGGGAGAGGTTTGGAAAACGACAGGGGAATGTTATCGTGGCTGCATTCCTGTGCAGTTGAAGGGAGAGTCGTCAGTGGTGGGCTATTGCCATCATCGGGTCTTCAGCCGAGCCAGGTTGCCTTGACGGCTTGTGTGTGTGTGGAGAGAGAGAGGAGAGAGAGAGAGAGAGAGAGAGAGAGAGAGAGAGAGAGAGAGAGAGAGAGAGAGAGAGAGAGTGTAGTTTTGTGTGTGTGTGTGTGTGTGTGTGTGTGTGTGTGTGTGTGTGGTGTGGTTGTGTGTTGTGTGTGGTGTTGTGGTGTGTTGTGTGTGATGTGGTGTGTGTGTGTGTGTGTTGTTGTGTGTGTGTGTGTGCTTGTGTGTTTGCGTGTGTGTAGTTTGTGTGTGTGGGATGTGTGTGTGTGTGTGTGTGTGTGTGTCTGTCTGTCTGTCTGTCTGTTTTTCTGTCTATTTGTGTACCTCGCTGTCCGCCTTCCGTGTCTGCCTCTGCCTCAATGTGTGTGTGTGTGTGTGTGTGTGTGTGTGTGTGGAGAGAGAGAGAGAGAGAGAGAGAGAGAGAGAGAGAGAGAGAGAGAGAGAGAGAGAGAGAGAGAGAGAGAGAGAGAGACAGACAGACAGACAGACAGACAGACAGACAGACAGACAGACAGACAGACAGACAGACAGACAGACAGACAGAGAGAGAGAGAGAGAGAGAGAGGAGAGAGAGAGAGAGAGAGAGAGAGAGAGAGAGAGAGAGAGAGAGAGAGAGAGAGAGAGAGAGAGAGAGTTATTGGAATTCTACCCCAAAATCCGTTAACAAATATTATTCTGTCCTTGTGTATTAAACACACGTCATCATGTCCTTGCCTGTTCGAACAAACAATAAAACAAAAACAAAATGTTTCCCGGTGTAGGTGATTTGTCTTGTAATATCCTTCGTTGTAAAGTATTGCGTTCTGTTGAAATCTATCTATCTATCTATCTATCTATCTATCTATCTATCTATCTATCTATCTATCTATCTATCTATCTATCTATCTATCTATCTATCTATCTATCTATCTACCTACCTACCTTCCTACCTACCTGCCTACCTACCTACCTACCTACCTACCTACCTACCTACCTACCTACCCACCTACCTGTCTGTCTGTCTGTCTGTCTGTCTGTCTGTCTGTCTGTCTATCTATCTATCTATCTATCTATCCCTTAGTCTGGCGACCGTGGGGGCACCCCTGAAGACTTGACAACCAGTTCCCTCCATTCCTCTCTCTGGTCTGCCTTTCTCAGGGTTTTGTTGAGTTCTAGGCCTGTCCATTTGCTGATGTTGTCCTCCCATCTCTTCCTTGGTCTGTCTCTTTTTCTTCCTCCTTGGACAGTTGTTCTGATGCAATACGTCGTAACAACGCAGTTCGTCCCAATTGCGACGAACGGACGAACTGCGTTAGCCTCCCCTCCCCATGTAAAGAAAAAAACCCTCAACATATCTTTAATCAATATAATGCACTACTTCAGCACTTTAGAAGCTCCTCATACATTTTTGTCAACTTTCTGACTTCAGCTCCAAGTTGTGACAAAGTGCGTTGACGCACTATGTCACAACTTTTCAGCACCAAAAACATGCAATGGCAAAAGTTCTTAGTAAAGAAAAGAAGTTATAAAGAAGTTGATTTATACAAAAAACATAATAAACAACAAACAACAACAAAAAAACCTTTGAATCCTCAGCTATTACTTTTTTCAGCTGTTTGACTTTACTTCCAGATTGCGACAAAGTGTACACTTCATCATCCAACACTTTGCAATGATAAAGCTACTTAGTATATAAGTGTGCTCCTTCCAATTGCAGTGCTTATGTTGTTTTTCTTAAGAATCAAAAAGAAAAGAAAAAAGCCTTGAATGCTTTGTGGTAGATTATTTCATCTGTGTGACTTTAATTCTAGATTGTCTTAAGTTGTGTTGAAGTGCATCAACGCACTTTGTCACAGCTTGGAACTGAAGTTAGAAAGTTGGACAAAAATGTATGAAGAGCTTCTAAAATGCTGAAGTAGTGCATTGTATTGAACTTACATTGAATAAAGATACGTTTTTCGATTTTGTTTTCATGGAAGGGGGGGGGGGGGGGGGGGGCTAACGCAATTTGCGCGTCGAACTGCGTTGATCCCCTGGGGGCCTAATGCAGTTCGTCGCAAATTGGGACGAACTGTGTTGCTACGACGTATTGCGTCAGAACATCAGTGCCATGCAGTATTGTTTTTGAAAGTCCTTTAGATCGTGTATATTGTACAGATTAAACTGTTTATTGCATTGCCGAGTAGACTGAGCGATTGATGTCCATCACTGAGGTCCACCAAGTTCTGTGAGTTCGAATTTCGGAAGAGACGTCTTGTGAATTAACGGTGGAGATTGTTATGATCTCTTAGTTCAACTTAAAATACAGACCTGCCAGTGCTTGAATTTCCTTCGGGCACATACACACACAGAAGAGCAAAATATGTAGGTTAGATATCCTGTACTATGTGTCAGTGTTGGGTGGAAGGTCATAGAGGGGATAGCCTAATGGTTAGAACATTGCAATGCCATACAAAAAATAATACAATCTATCCAGCTTTTTGTGTGCTTCCCCTGGTTACCCCCCCCCCTCACTCCCTTCAACCCACTGACTCATTCTGGGGGACGGGATAGCCTAGTGGTCAGAACATTGTGCTGCAATCTGACGACCCGGTTCGAATCCCGATCAAGGGGATTTTTCCTTTGGAGTAAATGGTAGGGGCATGTCACAAGATCGAAAGGACTTAAAAAACAATACAGCAAGGTACTGTCTAAGGAGGAAGAAAAAGAGGCAGACCAAGGAAGAGATGGGAGGACAACATCAGCGAATGGACAGGTCTAGAACTCAACCACATTTTGAGAAAGGCAGAACACAGAGAGAGAGAGAGCAATGGAGATAACTGGTTGTCAAGTCTTTAGGGGTGCGTGCCCCCACAGTGGTCAGGCTAAGGGATAGAAAGATAGATAGATAGATAGATAGATAGATAGATAGATAGATAGATAGACAGACAGACAGACAGACAAATAGATAGATAGATAGATAGATAGATAGATAGATAGATAGAAAGATAGATAGACTAGATAGATAGATAGACAGACAGAGACAGATAGAAAAGATAAATTGATAGATAGAAGCGTAGTGCAGTGTGCATTCTCTTAGGTCTATCTATGTACGTCTGTCATCTATCGTCATCGTCTATGTCTCTGTCTCTTTCTGTGTACTGTGTCCTTCTCTTTCTATTATGTGTCTGATACTCTTTTGAGTTGATCTGTCTGTCTCTGTCTGTCTTGTCTGTCTGTCTGTCTGTCTTGTCTCTTCTCTCTCTCTCTATCTATCTACTATTACTATCTACTCTCTATCTACTCTTCGGTCTGTGTTAGTCTATCTTTCAGCATCTTTCTGTTTGTCTCTATGTCTCTTTTTTCGGATCTTCTCTCTCTCTCTCTCTCTCTCTCTCTTCTCTCTCTCGTCTCTCTCTCTTTCTCTCGTTGCTCTCTCTCTCTCTCTCTCTCTCTCTCTTTTGGATCTCTCTCTCTCTCTCTCTCTCTCTCTCTCTCTCTCTCCTCTCTCCCACACATCACCCTCTCACACACACACACACTACACACACACACCACCTAGCTACGACAAAACAATGAAAGCCTCACTCAGTCTTAGTGTAGCAAACAGGAATGGAATGTGTTTCCCAATGGTGTGGCTTTATCATAAAAAAGCAAGATCACTAAGGCCTGTTTCAAAATCAGAAGTTTCTCTTAAAAAAAAACGAACAAAAAACAACCAAAAAAATTGCAAAAAGATAAAAGACCCCCATTTAGCCGCTTTAAAGAGACCTAAATCAAGAACACGAAAGAGATTTTTGACTTTAAAAAAGTGACACGTCACAAAAGGAAGGGGGAGGAACTCTGGCTAACATTTCATTTCCACGCAGGGTAGAAGAGGGACCATTTGTCGGAACACGTTCCTGATTTTACTGTTATGTGGCCTTCAAAAAAGAGAAACCTCACTCCCACTTTACTATTATTTACCACTTTGAAAAAGAAAACACTGATCCACGCTTTACGGCGCGGTATCTAATATACCCTGTGGTCGGCGAGGTCATAAACAACGTAAATGATCGTAGCGCTCGCATAAAGGATGGGCAATTATTCGAGTCAGTAACATCAAAGATATCTTATGGTGTGACCCCTTCGCCCTGCCTTATATCCCCTTCCATCTAACTCACCCCCATAGCAAACTAGTGATAAAGGAAAGTAGAAAATAAAATTGTAATCACGAGCCGAATCTACACAGAGAATGGCGTCGGAGCGGCCATTTTACGAGCGAGAGGCGATCCCTCTCTTCACCCCTCCTCCCCTCCCTCACCCCCAGCTTTGCCACATACGGGCAACTTCTGGACAGTCCCTGCGGGTGGTCTCCCTTGACTGGCCTCTTCAGGAAGGTGAGGCGTCATTGGTGAGTAGGGCCAGACAAAAGTATGGCAAGCCGCGGGAGTCAAAAGTTGAAAAAGATCAAGAGGGGGACTGAAAGTGGAGTGTAAAAGTTTTACAGCCTCCCCTCTCGCCTTCCACTTCAAACGGGACACAGCTCACTGCCCAAATACCTGATTACAGGCCCCACCAGCCAGGGACGACAACTGGACGTCTGTGAGCCATTACCTCCCTTACTCGATATCCAAGATGGCGTAAGGTTTACCACCTCATTGGGTCCGAGAGATATAAGGAGGCAGTGAGAGAAGGGGAAGGATCAACAGTGTAGCGCCATCATCTCCCATGAGGAGCAGAGTGGAGTGCCATTGTCACTATTCTTTAACTACTCTTTAACTGCACTTTAACTACACTTTAAGTGCAGGACCAGCATAGTCACACCACATCACACACTGCTCCACTTGTCCTGTCTGTTCTGTCTCTGTCTCTGTGGATTGTGCCCACTACACTGTAGGGAGCATTTGCCTCTGGAATGTGTTTTGTCATTTTAGTTATTTAGTTTTTTGGGAGCTGTGTTCTTTGTTTGTTTATTCATGTATTTATTTGCTTTTTGTTAGTTTTTTTTCCTTAAAGCTCTGATGTTCATCATTGGTGAGATTTTTTTTATAAGGAATTTTTTCGTTTTTGTCCACTATGAAGGCAGCCACATTCTGACTTTAGAATGATGCCGAAAGAACACACAGGTGTGCATGCAGCCTTGTATTTATTTTGTCGTCCGTTCTTGTTTCATTTAAATTCATTCTTTCGTTCTCTCTTTTTCTTTGTTTGTTTGTTTGTTTGTTTCTTTCTTTCTTTCATCATTCTTTTATATCGAGGATAATGTGGCTTTTTACACCCAGTACCCGTGTGTATGCAGTTTTGTAAATCTTGTCATTTGTTCCCACTGGCACACAATGGCCTACTCTTACGAAAAGCCGAACAGGATTTAACGTGTGCAAAATGTTTTGCGTGTGTTCGCACATGGGGCCTCGGTTTATAGTGTCATCCGAAGGACTTTTCGGGAGAGTGGAGTCAGCACTAATGTTAACTTCATGGGAAAAATCCCCTCGAACGGGAATCGAACCGGGGTCGTCAAATTGCGAGTGCAATGTTCTGACCACTAGGCTATCCCGTCCTCTTATTAGTACGTAAAGTCCTACTCTTCCAAGACAGAGAGTATTCTTACGTAGGAGCAAAATGTACAGATTGCGTTCACACACAGGATCTTGGCTTATCACCTTCACCTGTCCCGTAGTCTCGAGGACCGTGGGGGCACCGATGAAGATTCTGCAACCAGCTTCCTCCACTCCCCACGGTCCTCTGCTTTCTGTAGCAGATCGTTCCACCCAGGCCTGTCCACTCTCTGATGTTGTCTTCCCATCGTTTCCTCTGTCTGCCTCTTCGTCTCCCTCCCCTTACTGTTGTCTTGGCCAGTTCAGATGTTCGTGTGAGGTACCCGTTGGGCCTACCACTTTAGCTTGCGTTTTTTTCACTGAAGTCAGTTAGTCATATGGTTTGATAGCGTTTGATTCTGGTTTTCATTTTCTCACTAGTGATGTGTTGTGTGTGCATGTGTGCATGTGTACGCGCGTGTGTGCGTGTGTGTGTATTAGTATGCGCGCACATATGCGTATGTATGCACACAAGCAATCTTCTCTCCGTGCATATAATGTTCAGTGAATATTAAACTTCCCTACCAAATGGATGGGTGACTATTTGTGCGCTTTGGCTTCAGTACAGTCCCCCAGTTCAACCAGCTTTAGGGTCAGGGAAGGTAAAGCAGCGAGGGGCAGGAGATGGGCATCGCATTCAAAATACTGGCTCCTGGAGAAGCTGAGGTCTCTGACGCCTCGCTCCACTACAACGACACAGGTTATGGGACACCATTACCTTTACCTATCTTACATGATAGTGCCAGCGAAACAAACCTAACACATAATAATAAGCCACCCGCATAGGACATCAGTGGCAGGCTTTAGTCGAGGCCTTATGTGCTACCTGAGCACAAAGAGGACTAGATAGATAGGAGAGCAGGAAAACTAAAAACAATGAATCACAATACATTGACGAAGACCAACTAGAGAGTTAGATATTATTCCTCTCAAAGACAGTCTGCAGTTTAACAAGTGTCTGTGCATTATATACAATATATTACATGGAAAAGCCCCTAGGAAAATTATGAAAACTTTTTCTGTCAGTAAAAACATGCCTACTCAAAGATTGTTTTTGTCGAGGCCCCGTATTTATCTCTGAAAGTCAAGCATTAATTATTCAGGAAGAAGATTGTGGAATAATCTGCCTCATTAAAAACAAAATCGGCTCCTTCAAAAAAACATTTAGAAACTTTTGAAGAAACATCTGATGGACAGTGTGAGTCCACTTTTTTATGCTCGCGGTTACCTGAAATCTAGTTGCTTGTAAATCATTATTCAAAAATTATCATTCTTACCTATGTTTGGTTTTTTTTTTCATTACTTGTCTGTCTAAATCAAGCCATGTTGGTACTGCCTTGGCTTATATTTAACTGTGAGGCTTTGTTTAAAAATAGTTCCCTCATTTATCGTGTTCTTTTAAATGCAAAACCCCCACTCTTTTGAATTCTTTTATAAGTAAATTTTCTTGATTTTTTTGTGAGGGCAGGTTGAAAAAAAAAGTCTAAACTTAATCTTTTACCATCGATAAAGATAATTAATTTTGCTTCGATTTATTTGACTTGACTTAACTCTGACGTTTACAGCCAGATCCACGCTAAAACCACATTGCTTCCCTCACTTCCATCTGTAGAGGCTAACAGAAAAAAAACAATGGCCAGAGTGTTCCCTGAGAAAGCGTTGAGAAGAAACTTTAGGGCCTAACGCTTGTCTTCACCACCATGTTAAACATCACCCACAAATCATTCGTTTACCTTAGCGACAACCTGCCGGCAAAACAGACCTCTTCAAAACTGTGCATCCTTCTGACGTCGCTTCACACGTCACTGACACGTCATAAAGACGTCATGAGGACATGGGGGCCGCCGAAACGAGCGTGCTCTAATGTCGCCCGGCTGTGTGGTCATAGCGAAGGAGCTGCCTGAGAGTGTGAGGTCCTGCTTCACAAGGGCGGCATTCAGGGCCAATAACGTACTTAGCTGCAAGAGCTGCCCCCCCCCCCTCTCTCTCTCTCTCTCTCTCTCTCTCTCTCTCTCTCTCTGTCTGTCTGTCTGTCTGTCTCTCTGTCTGTCTGTCTGTCTCTCTGTCTCTCTGTCTCTCTCTGCTCTCTCTTCTTCTGTCTGTCTCTCTGTCTATCTGTCTTTCTCCCTCCCTCTCTCTCTCCTCCCTCCCTCCCCCCTCTCTCTCTCCTTCTCTGTCTGTCTATCTGTCTGTCTGTCTGTCTACTGTCTTCTGTCTCTCCCTCCTCTCCTCCATCTCTCTTCTCCCGTCTCTCTGTCTCTGTCTCTGTCTCTGTCTCTTCTCTCTCTCTCTCTCTCTCTCTCTCTCTCTCTCTCTCTCTCGCCTGGTGGCTAAAACATTGCACATTGCCCTCACGATCTAGCGACACATGTTTGAGCCACCACCGGGATGCCCTTCAAGGGTATAATGTTCCCTGAAGTTAACATCAGTGCCAACTCCACTGCCTGAAAAGTCCACCGATGAGCCTATAAAGTAAGGTCCCATGTGCGAATACACGCAGAACATCCTGGCACGCGGTAAAAACCCCGTTCCTCCTTTGAGAAGAGTAGGCTATTTCGTGCCTATAGGAATGGATGACGAAAGTTAAAAAAAAAAATCAACCAGCATACAGTCAGGTGTTGTGTTTAGACACCATCCCCGAAGTAATAGTGCCGTTACCTTCATGGCGAGTGAAAATGAAAACAAGAACAAAACGAAACAAATTTAGAATTCGAGATCTTTTCAGTATATGAGTTGACTACAATCAAACTAAAAGAGACAAACATCAAGCTTGACTTGCCCTTGATAATAAAAACAAGTCTGGCCCCATTTTCATAACGAAGTAGGGTTAAGTCAACACTGCAAGCATGATTTATCTTCATCTTCCTAACTGCAAACAGGCTGCTTGCTTGTGGCTGGAGACAAGGCAGTTAGCACCTTGTCGCTAGAGATCCCAAACAGGTGGAATTCTTGTCCACTCGGGTCTGATCCCATGCAGGTGGTCAGTAGGACGTCAGGCAAACACTCCCCGGCCTCACAACTCTAGGTGAGGGAGGAGGGAGGAAGGAGAGATAACTTTTACAACATCGTCCCATCTTTGCCCCAATTCGCTAACAGGTCTGGAGAGTGAGTTCCCTTGTCGTAGTAGTAGTAGTAGTAGTTAGTAGGATGGTGGCGCCCCATCGAGGTGCGAATAGAGTGATTGCCCTTGTTTGTTCCTGTGCCGGGGGCCGGCAGGTGTCGCTGGTGTGTGTATACATGAAGCGGAAGAAGAGCAATAGAGGATGCAATGGGGCGGAATTAGCAGACAGTTATCTGAACGGGAGGATTGGAGGGTTTACTTAAACGCACACAGGGAGTCATCAATCCAGGCATAATTTAGCAGGCAGGTTGATAAGATCAAGCTGGTGTTGGTGCAATCAGCGCTCTGTGACCACACCACTGCAGTCTCCTGGTAGTGTCCAAACACTGACCAGGCTATCAGCACTGTTGACAGACTCTTGTCACACAGCCTACGAGTCTTCACAGTTCAAATTGACCAATTCCCTGCCAATCACCGACATAAAACGTGGCATTTTATATTACTGCTGCATGCTGCGCGCTAGCTCTGCTGACACTTTGGGTTGTTGTTGTTGTGGTGATGTTGTAAGCTTAGATACGATTTATTGTATTGTGTTGTTGTCAGCTTAGATACTGATTTTTGTATTGTGGTGTTGTAAGCTTAGATACCGATTTATTGTATTGTGTTGTTGTAAGCTTAGATACTGATATTGTTGTATTGTGGTGTTTGTAAGCTGTAGATACTGATGATTTACTTGTATTGTGTGGTGTGTCTAGAATAAGCGCTGACTGAAAGTTTCTGTAGTTCGAGGTGTTGTCGGTTCAGAACCCCGTTTGGCCATATATTTCCTTCATCTTAGATCACTGATGTTCTGTGTATTTTTTGTGAAGCGAATAACTGAGTGTGTGTTGCACATAATATTAAGCGTGCAGTAAAGACCCCGCAACAGGAGTTGTCTGCAAATTTGTAGAAAAAAAATGCCACTCTGATAGAAAACAAACGACAACTGCAGACATGTAAAGGTGGCCTGCACTTGTGAGGAAGCGCTTGTCCCGTTGAGAGCAACCATTTCTGCAAAGAAATTGCTGTGACTTAAAGTAAGTAAAAAGGTGTATGTTTCTTTTGGTGTATTGTATTAGTTATATTTTGTTGTAGTGTATGTGTTGTAATTAGTATTGTGATTGTGTTGTATTGTGTTGTATTGTGTTAGATACTATTTTTGTATTGTATGTGTTGTATTGTTTTGTACTGTTTTGTATGGTATTGTAGTGATATGACCTTTTATTGTGTTATGTTGTGTTATATACATTGTTTGTATTCTGTTGTTGTGTTTGTATGTGTTGTATTGTGATTGTGTTGTATTTGTGTGTTGTATTTCATTCTGTTGTATTGTGTGTATGTTTGTATCGATTGCATATGTATATACTTTCATCATGAGATTTTGCGGAATACGGGTGCTCTCTACCTGAGAGACACGGTGCCACATAGCATAAAAGTGTAAAGTGTCATAACCAGGAGTTCGTAGGGGAGCGATGGTTGAGACCTCACTCGTTAGGGCCAACATATTGAGGCGGCGCCCATCCATCAGACCATGAATGGTGGTCTGGGTGCTAGTTTTTCTGATGAGACGATAAACTGAGGTCCCGTGTGTTGCACATAAATATTAAGCGCACGCAGAAAAGAACCCGAGGCAACAAGGGAGTTGTCCCTGGCAAAATTCTGTAGAAAAAAAGCCACTCTGATATGGAAACAAACACAACTGCAGACATGAAAAAAAAGGGTGGCGCTGCACTTGTGGGGAAGCGCTGTTCCCGGTGAGAGTAGCTCGAATTTCACGCAAAGAAATCTGCTGTGACTTAAAGTGAAGTAAAAGATGTTGTGTTGCATTTTGTTGTATTCCATTGTGTTGTATTTGTTGTATTGTATTGTGTTGTGTTGTATTGTCTTAAAGCATTTTGTTTTGTATTGTGTTGTGTTATTTTGTACTGTTTTGTATGGTATTGTGGTATGACCTATTGTGTTATGTTGTGTTATATTACATTGTGTTGTATTCTGTTGCGTTGTGTTGTGTTGTATTGTGTTGTATTTTCGTGTGCTGTATTTCATTCTGTTGTATTGTGTTGTACTGTATTGCATCATATTGCATTGTATACCACTTTCAGTTATGGCAGATTCCTCTGCGTGAAATTTGGGCTGCTGTCTACCTGAGAGAGCACGGTGCCACAATAGCAGTATAAAGGTAAAGGTAAAGGTGTCCTATAACCCATGTGGTCGTAGGGGAGCGAGGCATCAGAGACCTCAACTTCTCTAGGGGCCAGCATATTGAGGGCGGCGCGGCGCCATTTCCTCTCCTCGCTGCTTTACCTTCCCTGACACTGAAGAGGGCAGATACCCATTTACATTTGGGTGAACTGGGGGACTGTACTGAAGCGAAGGCAGGCGAACGGTCACCCTACCAATTAGTAACCACGCTCGATGCTTCTTAACATTGGCTGGGGGAAAGCGAGCGCTCTGACCACTGAGCTATCCCGTCCCATTGATGTCGTTCCAATAATGAAGATTAACGTGACCACTCAAGTGCACAGAATAAATCACTGGGAAAATGCCATTGGGCATATGCGGAATGGATATTCTGTGCCCATCCAAGTGTTTACAAACGTAGTTGCCAAAACAAACCAATACTGCCAAAATGTCATAATCATAACGTAGGAAAATAGGTTATTCGTAAAATTTACCTGGAAAAGAAAATCAAGCAAATATAGGGAAGGACAAAACAAAGAAAGCAAGAGAGGTGATGGCAAGATAAGAAAAAAGACAGAAAAAAGAACAGGGGAAATTTCTGGCAGAGAAGGTCCAGACAATGGATCGAGGATCGGGGGTCTAGGTGGTAACGCGCCTGCCTTAGAAAGCAAAAAGTCCAGGTCGGAGTGTGCGGTGGTTCGTACCCCGTTTGGGCCCAAAACTTTTCCCCCATCCATTAGACCAGGAGTATGGTCTGGGCGCTAGTCTTTCGGATGAGACGATAAACCGAGGTCCCGTGTGTTACATATCATTATATAGCGCACGTAAGAGAACTCACCGCAACAAGGGGGTTGTCCCTGGCAAAATGCTGTAGAAAAAGCCACTCTGATAAGGAAACAAATACAGTTGAGACAGGAAAAAGAAAAAAAAAGTAAAGGGTAGGCGCTGCACTTGTGGCGACGCGCTCTCCCTGGGGAGAGCAGCCCGAATTTCACGCAGAGAAATCTGCTGTGACATAAAGTGGTATAAAATAAAAGTGCTGAAAAACCGCTGTAGCCGAGTGGTTAAGAAGTTCAACTTCAATCCTGTGAATCTGTGAAGTCCTGGGTTTGAATCTCGGCGGAATCTGGGGATTTTTTTTTTTTTTTTTACTATGTCAGCATTCGGTGGGTTAAGGAAACACCAGCGTACCCAGCATACATCCTCAAAGTTGGAATGCGGCTTCTTTAATGGTGGGAGAAAACGGTCACATACGCAAAATTTCACCATCAGTGAACCTCGGAGCTCCAGCCTAGGAACGTTAGATAAAAACAAACTGAAAGAGCCCCTAGGATCCACACATAAGGTAAGGTGAGGACGATGTATATTAACAACAAAGCATAATGCAGATCAACACCAAGCTTTTTTTCTCTGTCCATAGAAAGAACGTGTAACAAACACACAAATGACAGAAATCAGTAGAGAAAATAAACTGCATTTACATCCCCCGTCCAAATTTTGCAACAAAGAATCAAACATTTGTTATACAATGGGGGTCATGGGACATAGATCTAGTGGAAGACTATTTTTGTAGTCCTAAGAATCAAGCAGATAATAATAACAAGAAGAGAAATTATGACTACATCATCTGCAGCTTTCCAGTTGACACTGGTTCAAGCAGTGTGGTTGGCATGATTGAGACATAGAAAGGTAAAGGTGTCCCATAACCTGTATGATCGTAGGGGAGCGATGCGTCAGAGACCTCAGCTTCTCTAGGGGCCAGCATATTGAGGGCGGCGCCCATCTCCTCTCCCTCGCTGCTTTACCTTCCCTGATCCTAAAGAAGGCAGGAACCAATTTACAGCTGGGTGAACTGGGTGACTGTACTGAAAGCCAAAGCGTGCAAATGGTCACCCTGGAGACTGGTAACTACGCTCGATGCTGCTTAACATTGTTTGGGGGAAAGCGAGTGCTCTAAACACTGGGTTATCCCGATTGATGCATAGTTTTAGAGAAAAATAGGAGGAACGGTAATACAGATGGGCATTATGGAAAAAAACAGTCCAATAAAACAAATTGTAGTCATTCAGACGACACTTTATATATACCAAGGCCCCATGTTCAAACGCACGCAGAGCGTCTTGTTCAAACGATAAAAACATGTTCTTCCTTTCGGAAGAGTAGGCCATTCGAGACGGGAAGAACGGATGGCAAAAATAAAACAGGAATGCACATCATTCCCTAATGGTTGGTAAAACCAGTAGCCTATACTAAATCTCCATGGGTAAATCTGGGAGCTCTAGCCGAGGAGCCAAAACAATCGACATCATCATCATCATCATCATCATCATACAAACAAACACACATCTAACACAACAACAACAACACAGCAACAAGACCCGTAAAAACAGCACTATGATATGCATTGACTGAAAGCCGTTCTTGTACACATCTTGTAGTTTCCAAGCCCAAAGAACAGGGCTTTCTGTGTGGAGACATATTCCTTTTCTTTGTATGTCTCTCCCCCCCCCTCTCGTTTTTATAAAATATATTTTTAAATGTATCCTTCTGTACTTACTCTCACTATGGCTCTATGTTTTTGTCTGCGTGTCTTTGTGTCCATCTCTGTGTTTCTTTCGTTGTTTCTCTCATTCTCTCTCTCTCAACGTGTTCATTTTTCTCTCTCTTCCTCCTCTCTCTCTCTCTCTCTCTCCTCTCTTCTCTCTCTCTCTCCTCTCTCTCTCTCTCCTCTCTCCTCCCCCACCCCAAGTTATGACTCCCCAGAGGAGGGGCTGAAATAGGTTAATCCTGCTCGTTTGAAATGGGCGTGAACTGGCCAGGACGAGGGGAAATTTCAAAAACAAAAGATCATTAACTCCAGGGATTGGAGTGATCAGATGTCATTTCCCCCTTACGACCTCCTTGGGATTCGGGCTCCACAAATGGCCAAACTCCCATCCCTTCCGCGAATTCATTTTCTCCTTACGCAAGCGGCCCAATCCACCTGTGACGTCACGCTTATCGCTTTGGCAAAAGGCGACAAAAATGACAGGAGAGTGGTCTCCTCTTCCCCCCTTCTCGATTGGAAAATGGGCAAATAATTCCGGGGTTATCTCCCTTTTGCAACAGCTTATTTCTCCATAAACGGGGCCGCCGACAATCGCTTTCTGACAGCCATCGCTGGAGAAGTCGCACCGTGAGTGGGCTCCCTTGGCAGCCATTTGCCTGCCAGCATTTACAGGGGCCTTGTCAGGGATGGCGAATTAATTTTTTTTTTTTATCATGGACATCATTTTGTTTTCGTCTTTTTTTTTCTTCTCCCTGCCTCTGTGTCTGTCTGGCTGCGTGTTTCCTTGTCCGTTTCCTTAATAAGATTGGAGGAACATATGTGATGCAGTTTTCTGTTTCTGTCTTGTCTGTTTGTCTGTGTGTCTGAATCTCTCTCGTCTCTCTGTCTCTGACTCCTAGTCGTGCGTGTGTGTGTGCTGTGCGTGTGTGTGTGTGTGTGTGTGTGTGTGTGTGTGTGTGTGGTGTATTTTTTGTTTGTTGGATGTGTTGTCTGTGTGTGTTGAGTTTGTTGTGTATTGTGATGTATGAGGAACGGTGGGTGTTCTGTGTGCGTTAGTATTTTATCTTATGAAGATTAAAGTATTACCTTGTACTCGTGGTTGTAGTGTTGGTGCGCACGTGTGTTGTTGTGTGTGTGTGTGTGTGTGTGTGTGTGTGTGTGTGTGTGTGTGTGTGTGTGTGTGTGTGTGTGGCGCGGTGTGTGTATAACAAGCTTTGCTAAGTGTCTTCTCGAAAAAAAAATCCAAACTGAAACAGAGAGAGAAAAGTCAAAAACGAAAAAAATGGAAAAACACAAATCTACCCACAATAACCTCAGCACCAAAAACAGGAAAACATCACATCACTTCCTGTTTTATTCTTTTTCTTACTGGATGCATACAATTGCAGAAACAGTCCAAAAGAAAGAGAGAGAGAGAGGCAGAGAGAAAAAAAGACTGACTTCATCCCGGTTAAGGCCCCATTCCAGAGAAAGGTCTCTAAAAACTCATCTCCTCCATTCTCCCCAAACGACAGGAAGGACCTCCGCGCTATCCCCTCCCTGCTCCCAAAGGGCTCGTAACCCGACGAGGCGCGACCTCGTACGAAGCCATCTTCGTTTATCTCCGGCAATCATCGGAAATCTCCGGTAATGGGACAGAACATGAGCCCGGGGCCATTATACGGGAGTCAATTTGTAATAAAGCTATCAGTTCCTGCCGCGACCTCCTTAATTGGCTCTGATGCCGGCACCGGATATGACGAGATGATTTCTGATCTTCCAGGTCACGTGGGAAGGTCAGGAAATTGTGTAAAATCGTTTGGAACGATTGGGCAAAGGGAGCGGGTAGGGGTGGGGGTAAAAAAAAAAGGGTGGTGGTGGTGGAGGGGTTAGTGTGAAGCGTAAGGAAGATGAGACGGACACTTGTTTCACAAAGCTATTTATTCTGAGAGAGAGAGAGAGAGAGAGAGAGAGAGAGAGAGAGAGAGAGAGAGAGAGAGAGAGAGAGAGAGAGAGAAGAGAGAGAGAGAGAGAGAGCATGATGAATGGAATTTAGCGTTGATAGTTTTTTTGTTTTATTTTTTAAGAGCACATTGCACCGAAGTTGATTAAACTTGGGCAATGACAATCTGGTCCGAGCTTGGATTCAGTTTTACATTCATTTTTGTTGTTGTTATTTGTTGATGACTTGAATGTGTTTTTTTTTCTTTTCTTTTTGTTCTTTACGTTTGTCTGTCTGTGTGTCTGTCGATGTTTCTTTATTTGTTTTCTTTCCCTTTTCCAAGCTTTCTTTCTTTCTTTTTCCTCCCTTTTTCTGTCTTTGTTTCCTCTCTTAATTATCTACTCAGAGTCTTTTTATTCCTATATTCATTTGTTATCCTTGTTTTTTTAATTTTTGTTAGAATGGAGATTAAGTAAGATAAAAATCAACCACCAAAGAACACAACAACCAAACTAAACTTTAATTTTGTGTCACTCTATGATTTACTCTCTGTCTCTCTCTGTCTCTCTCTGTATTTGGATCATTGTTGTTGTTGTTCTTTAGTTAAATGAGGGTTTTTTAATATCTAGATCTTATCCCTGATGAGGGCGGGGACTGGATGTAAAAAAGCACGCAAGTGCTTATTCATTATCCTCGAAATAAAAGAATTTGCCTTGCTGCTTGCCTTGCCTTGCCTTCTCTCTCTTCTCCTCTCTCTCTCTCTCTCTCTCTCTCTCTCTCTCTCTCTCTCTCCTCTCTCTCTCTCTCTCTCTCTCCTCTCTCTCTCTCTCTCTCCTCTCTCTCTTCTCTCTTCTCTCTCTCTCTCTCTCTTCTCTCTCCTCCTCTCTCTCTCTCTCTCTCTCTCTCTCTCCTCTCTCCACACTCCTCCTCTCTCTTCTCTCTACTCCTCTCTCTCATCCTCTAGCGCGCACGAGCGCACTCACAATGTTATCCCGTTTTAAATAATTATCAGTGATCCAGTTAGGACGACGAGTTTTGTTGAATGTATCCCGTTTTAAAATATTGGTTGAACTGCTGTTGGTGATGCTGGTATTTAGGGGTAGGGAGGGGTTTCTTAGCTTTATTCCCTGATCAGGGCATGGCCGGATGAAAAAAAAGTATTATGCTTACTCTGTACCCTTGAAATAAATAATTATTATTCATTCTCTCCTCTCTCTCTCTCTCTCTCTCTTCTCTCCTCTCCTCTCTCTCTCTCTCTCTCTCTCTCTCTCTCTCTCTCTCTCTCTCTCTCTCTCTCTCTCTGTCCCCCCCCCCCCCCCCCTGGGTTTTTTCGTTGTTGGCTTTCCCCAGTTTGTATTAGTATTGTGGGAAGACCACTTTAACTTCAGTGTCGAGTGTTACAGACTTTAAAAAAAAAAATAAAGACATGGATACGCCAGAAAAATCCATACATGCCTGCCATCATCTTCTGAACCCTAATAATTATATCCTTGAGGAAACAGTAGTGGAGGAAAAACAAGCGCAGCTACCAACTTCTCAATCATATTGAAAATGACTTATCAAAGATTCAATATAAAAAATTGAAATGAAAATAAATTCTAGGGAATTATGTCTTCCACTGGCAGTATTGTAGGCATTTTTGAGTAAGAACCATGCCTATGGCCTGACCTGACTCAGTTTCGGCTCCTGGATGAGCCCTCATCAGAGGTCCCGGCTGTGATTGAAACTCCCCCTGCTGTGGTACCTTACAGCAAGACACTTATCAGACTTTTTTCATAATAATAATATCCTATGAATGGAGACAAAGAGACCAAGAAGTTCCATGTGTCTTTGCGTACAGTGTGCAGGATCAACAGATATCCACACAGAGTCAGACTTAAGCCCCTTGTAGGCCTTGTCAAGTGTAAGGGTACCATGTGTTGGGGGTTAATTGTATGTGTCCTGTCCAGGCATCTCAACTCTCTCTAACCCACACATGCAGGAATTCTCGGGAAAATTCAAATGTGGGGAAAAACAGGCACATCTTTTCTTTAACCGACACTGCAGCAGCAGAGAAGAACAAGCACAGGCAGACAGCGGCCGCAAAAGTAGCTGCATTAGTGCAGCAGCAAAAGTATAGCTGTAGTGTACAGCAGCGTGGTATGTAGTGTAGTGTATAGTGTAGTATGTAGTGTATGTAGTAGTAGCGCAGCACATGTATAGAATTCGGAATAGTGAAATGATTAGTATGACAGCAGCAGCAGCAGCAGCAGCAGCAGCAGCAGCAGCAGCAAAGTAGTAGCAGTAGTAGCAGCAGCAGCAGCATGGTAGAAGTAGTAGTAGAAGTAGTAGTAGTAGTAGTAGTAGTAGTAGTAGGAGGAGAGGAGGAGGAGGAGAGAGGAGGAGGAGAGCAGAGCAGCAGCAGCAGCCAGCAGCAGCAGCAGCAGCAAGCAATGGTAGAAGTAGTAGTAGTAGTAGTAGTAGTAGTAGTATAGTAGTAGTAGTAGTAGTAGTAGTAGTAGCAGTAGTAGTAGTAGTAGAGTAGGAGAGCAGCAGCAGCAGCAGCAGCAGGAACAGAGTATGCAATGGGAAGGCACAGGACTGCGGCAATTACTGATGGTCAACTCCCCGTGTGTATGCAGTTTGGAAAATGTTCATGCCCCGTGAATGCGGGTGTGTGTGTATTCCGTAGTACATGCATGGTATAGAGTGCGTGCATCTCTGCGCGTTTTCCCGCAAAAGAGAGGGTACATGCCTTTAGTGAGTATTGCAACAAGGGACACTTTCCCAGGCAGGGACCCTCAATTTATCTGCCGTCATTCCCACAGTGCAGGCAGGTGTGTGGAGGTACAGGTACCCCTCCAATTCCATCGGCAGGTAATGATCTAGTTTGTCTGCTCGCTGACGCGGAGGGACACATCAGAGGTGTGAAGTTTGCCTGGCCAGGCACTGTGTATACGCTGAAGTTGCCCCGGCCAGGCATTCTGTATACTCAGTGCATTTCTAGGTTGGTAAGGGGGGTATTACTCCGCCTTTTATTTTTCAGGTGAGGGTACAGTACGTTTCTTGATCATGGGAAACACCAGATTTTGTTCATGTGCATTTGAATGTCGCTGTACCACTTATTGATCTGGTGGTCAAAGAAAATTGATTTGAAACAAGAGGAACATTATTCTGTATTCACTTTGCTATGTTCAGGTCTCTTATGTATTGGTTATCAGATAAAGCAGCTATTTTGACAGATTGAATTTTGCATACTGACCCATTGGTTATGACTCTATTCCCTTGTAAGCTTTTTTCTTTTTTTGAAAGAACTGTTGTTTGTTCTTGGATGGAAGAACTGTTTGTTTGTGTTTTTTATTTTTATTCATGGATGAAAGAATTGTTATTTGTTTTCGATGAAAGAACTAGTATGTCTGTGTCACCCTGTACAGACCACATTTACCAGGCTGGGTATGTCTGTTTATGTCGCCCTACCAGCATCCATAATCTTAACTATTTACACTTAAATGCAGAGGTTTTTAACGTGTGGGGAAAATGCCCCCATGTGGTCAAACGGGAGACGGGATAGCCTAGTGATCAGAACACTGCCCTCGCAATTTGACGACCCAGGTTCGATTCCCGTTCGAGTGGATTTTTCCTCTGGAGTTAACATCAGTGCTGACTCCACTCTCCCCAAAAGTCATCCGGATAAGACTGTAAACCGACGCCACGTGTGTGAACACACGCATAATATCTGGCGCTCGCATTAGATCCTGTTCCGCTTTTCGTAAGAATAGGCCATCATATGCCGGTGGGAACAATGACAAGATGTACACAACTGCACACACGCAGGGACTGGATATAAAAAAGCACATGAGTGCTTATTCCATTATCCTCTAGATCTATATAAAAAGAACAGAATAAATAGATAAATAAATACGGAGCCTCACTATAATATATTCACCAACTCACAATGTGCAGCACATTAAGTGGGAACTCATGCTGACTCCAGGAGAAAGCTCTTGAACAGACAACTCTGCCCTGATTCACGCCTGCAGTGCCAACCCATCACTACGATCCCACGTTCTCAAGGTCCCTCTATTGCCTCCCATTAACAATGGCACAGCTTGGTTCCTTGTTTTCTGGTTTTCAAGAATCTATAATGTAGTAGGGGCGGGATAGCTAAGTGGTCAGAGCTTCCGCTTTCCCCAAGTGAAAGGTAAGCAGCATCGGGTGTGGTTACCAGTTGGATGGGTAACCGTTTGTGCGCCTTGGCTTCAGCACAGTCCCCCAGTTCACCCAGCTGTAAATGGGAACCTGCCCTCTTTAGGGTCATGGAAGGTAAAGCAGCGAGGGAGAAGAGATGGGCGCCGCCCTCAATTTGCTGGCCTCTAGAGAAGCTGAGGTCTCTGATGCCTCGCTCCTCTACGACCACATAGGTTATGGGACACTTTTACCTTTTATACAGTATTCTGCCTATAAAGGCTTTTTATATTTGCTAGTGGCTTTTTGAAGACTCTGCTTACCCTATAGTCACTGGAGAGGAAAGGGCTTTACCTGCTCCAGCTTGACTAAGAATACAAAAAAGAAATCAAGACAGAGCCCCCAAAACTTCTAAAGAAGTCAGCGAGAAAATGGTATCTCACATCACAAAGCAGGAAGTCAGATTTTCTTTTTTTTTCGAGTTCGGTGCAGTCCTGCACTGGACTATAAGCTTACATTTTCCGCCCTGATTATGTGCCTGGCTGTCGGCTTGCTGTTCTGTGAAGCCGCTGACTGAGTGACTACAGGTAGCTGCATGTGTGGGTTGCTAGGCCCTGGCTTGGGCTAATCCTGTCAGGCCTGGTGTAGCGGTGGTAATTGCTCCAGCCTTTGAAATGAAGAGCCCAGTTATGACGATGAACGGATCTCTTTAAAACAGCAGGCTGAAGTTTTCATGTTTGATTTTGAGCTGGAATATGTTTTGATCGCAACACAAATACAGGTGCACAGTAAAAGGAGCAATTCTTTTTTTTCATGCGAGTCCCTGTCCTTCAGGTGTATTATTTAGTGTTTTGCCGGGGAAGAGTTAGTGTAAACCGATTTCCTTGAAAAGGGATGAAGATATGAAGACAAAAATATTAGCGGCACAGCCTAAGCAAACTCAACACTTACACTGCCCTACAAACTGATAGCTTGAAAGCAGGGCGGCAGGTGATTATGTATAAAGAAGGGTGTAAGCCTTTGTCTTCCTTTTTCTTGGGTACAATATGGTCACTGAGCTTTTTTAAAATTATAAAAAAGAAACAGATTATAAATGTTGCAAACAACAGGGTGTAACCGTTTGTCTTTTTTTTTTTTAAGGTACAATATGGTGACTGAGCTTTTTAAAAAAAAAAAACAAACAGAAACAGATTAGAAATATTAATAAAAAAAAAACCAGGGTGTAAGCTTTTGTCTTCTTTTTTTCTTAGGTACAATATAGTGACAGAGATTTTTTAAACAGAAAAAGATGAGAAATGTTGAAAACAACAAAACCAAACCACATCCACACTACAACCACACCTCCCCCCCCCAAAAAAAAAGGCGGAGAGACAGACACACACACTTACTAGACTGACTATCAAACAGAGAAACCAATGCAGAGAAACGGAAATTGAAGAGCGATCGAAACTGATATTGTATTGTGTTGAACTATACTGTACTGTACTGCACTTTACTGTGCTGTACTATACTGTATTGTATTGTAGTGTGCTGTATCGTATTGTAGTGTGCTGTATCGAACTATACTGTACTGTGTTGTGTTGCATCGTATTGTATTGTGTTGTATTGTATAGTATTGTATTTTGTTGTATTGTATCGCATTATATAGTGTCGTATTGCATTGTGTTGTA
Source organism: Stramonita haemastoma (assembly GCA_030674155.1). Classification (NCBI taxonomy): domain Eukaryota; kingdom Metazoa; phylum Mollusca; class Gastropoda; order Neogastropoda; family Muricidae; genus Stramonita; species Stramonita haemastoma. The sequence goes on along the minus strand of CM060338.1, from coordinate 42,844,035 downwards.
TTGCAATGTACTGTGCTTTACTGTACTGTATTGAACTGTATTGTATTGCATTGCATTGTATCGTATTATATTGTATATTATTGTATTGTATACTACTTCCAGTCACGGCAATACCGTCAGTGTGAAATTCGGGCTGACATCCTTGCAGAGACCACGTCGCCACGAGAGTAGCGCCACCCGTTAAGAATATCATGTTTAGTGATTCATTTTGTTTCCTTTGAGAATGGCTTTTATTCCACAGAAAGTTATATCATGGCAGCTCTCATATTACCTTAAGTCAGCGTTCATCGTCTCATCCAAAAGACTAGTACCCAGACACCCACTAGAGTTGTAGTAGATGTGGGAGAGACAAGTTCTAGCACGATCAGGTGTTGCTTTCTAGGCAGGTGCGTTACTTCTAGGGCACCAATCTAGCTAAGTATTTAGATACCAATACACAATGCACAGAGAGAGAGAGAGAGAGAGAGAGAGAGAGAGAGAGAGAGAGAGAGAGAGAGAGAGAGAGAGAGAGAGAGAGAGGAGAGAGAGAGAGAGAGAGAGAGAGAGATGGACAGACGTACAGACACAGATAGACAGACAGACAGATAGACAGACAGACAGACACACACACACACAACCACACACACACACACAAACAAACACACACACACACACACACACACACACACACACACACACACACACACACACACACACACACACACGGACACATATACACACACGCACACACACACACACCACAGAGATTTTTTTCAAAACTGCATACATATATGGACTGGATGCAAGAAAAACCCCACCATATGAGTGCTTACTCCATTATCCTGGAAATAAAAGAATAACTAAAATAAGATAAATAAATAAATAAATACCCCCAAAAAAACACCATATAGAAACAAAATATGCAGACATTACCAAAAAACCAAACAAAAAATCAAAGCAAGGTGCATTACATGACCACTTACGTCATTATCACGCAGACCTTTTCCCATCAGATTCCCCACTCTCAGGGCTACCCCCCCCCCCCTCCACCCACTATCCCCTGTATTTCAGCCACCCCCATTCCTCCATTCCTCACCCCCATACTCCTCATTCACACCCTAAGGGGACGAAGTTGACTGCCGAGTTATTAGATACCCAGTAATGCTACTTGTCCACACAGCTCTCTTGGTTCTGTCAGAGCAAAGCCCTTTGCCATAGATCTAGTCACTGCTTAGACATGAGCAGATTGTGTTATTATTTGTTTATTTATTCATTTATTTATTCATGTATCTATTATTTATTTTTTCAATCATTCGGATAAGACTATAACCCATGGCCCTGTGTGCGAACGCACGCAGAACATCTTGCGCACACGTTAAAACCCCGTTCCGCCTTTTGGAAGAGCAGGCCATCGTGTGCTGGTTGGAGCGGATGACAAAATTACACATTAAAAAAATCCAGCATGCACAAAGATGTCGAGTTTAGACACCATCCCTGAGAAAAAATCGGGGAGTTGGAGTCCCCAGGGCGGTTCGGGGCTGTATATGGCAACGTTCTGGTGGCTCCTGCGACGGTACTGGAACCATTCGTATCGGTCATTGCCTTTCCAATGGATCATTCCCAGAAAAACCCAGAAAACGAACAACTAAAAAAAAGTATACAGAAAATCACATAAAAGAACAACAACAATAAAAACCAAAACAAACCCCCCAAAACAAGCAAAACTGATAAGTAAAAAAACCCACTAGGGCCTACCCAAAAGTTTATAGACCCCCTCCCTCCCCTCTCCCCCCACATCCAACACCACTGTATGCTCTGAACACCCCCAAACTGACCACCCCGAGTGTAGAAACCCCGCCACCCTAGAGAGACAACAAGCTCCTCCACATGTCCGCTAATCCTCCAACAGCTCACGGCTCATCCCTCCCTCTTCCCACACGTACCCGGAATAACTCGGGTGGGCCCGGGTAGCTGCGGCAGGTACCCGGGAATATCTGGGGCAGGGGTGGGTAGCTGTGACGACGTTTGATCGCGGTGGGGGGCTAGGCGGGACTGGGTTAGGGGACAGGCTGTGATGATTGATGTCAAACACAATCCGCCATCTTGTCGGTTAATCGGACAGAGCGATAATTCTATCGGTCACTGAAGTGACGGTATGGTGACAGAAGACTTCTTTCTGTGTCTTAGATATTTTGGGGTGTTTTTTTTAATTAATGAATATTTTAAGAAGAAGAAGAAGTAGTGGTTTAATTTATACCTTCCCCGTACTATCTGGGTGAATTTTCACCCAGACCCCTATATTTTGCTATGTAACTCAAAAACTGTCAATGTTACTGCCTTGAAATTTCATGACTTTGTCAATAAACATCTGTTCTACTCACACTCACTCACTCACTCAGTCCCATGTCCCAAAGGACGTAGGGGGGGACATGAGAGAAGACGCAACGGAGATCTTTTTCCATGCTTCACGATCCTGTGTGGCTAGTAGGAGGTGTTGCAGGGGTTGGGCGGTCCAGTCTTTGATGTTGTCAACCCATGATTTCTTTTGGCGGCCTCTTCTTCTCTTGCCCTCGACTGTTCCTTGCAAGATGGTTTTTGCTAGGGTGTTGTGTCTTGTGGTGTGACCAAACCACATCAGCTTTCTCCTCTTTATGGTGGAGAGCAAAGGCTCTTGGGGCCCACACGCTTTTTGATTTCTTCTTTCACATAGTTATTGGTCTTGTGTTCTTTGTATGATATTTTGAGGAGTCTTCTGTGGCACTTGTTCTTGAATGCTTGGATTCTCCTCTCTAACTCTGCTGTCAGAGTCCATGATTCACAGCCATATAGGAGGATAGATATCACGAGG
>CM060338.1:42831208-42836208 GCA_030674155.1 Stramonita haemastoma | reverse complement strand
GTTTGTGTGTGTGTGTGTGTGTGTGTGCGTGTATGGTGTATGTTATGTATGTATGTATGTATGTATGTATGTATGTATGTATGTATGTATGTATGTATGATGTATGTATGTATGTATGTATGTATGATGTATGTATGTATGTATGTTGTATGTATGTGGGTGGTGCGTCCGTGCGTGAGTGAGTAGGTGTGTGCGTGTGTGCATGCGTGTATGTGTGTTTGTCCATGCGTGTATGTTTGTGTGTATGTATCTATGAGTGTGTGTGCGTGCGTGCTGATGTATGCGTGATGATGTGTATATATGTGTTTTGTGTTTCAGTCGCCCTAAGACCTCACTCACCCCCTGTGGCTGTATGAAGGTTTTTGCAGATTACCCAGTGAGCCCACTGCTAAGTGCGGGGCTGTGTGCCCTGTGATGTAGGGGCTGAAGGGATCACTGGCCCTTGTTCAGCCGGCAGGAAGGACTGGGGCTGGAGGGACAGAGCATGGGAACTGGACACAGGCTTTGGCATCACAGCCTCGTTCAGTTGGCCGTATTCCTTGATACTTTTGCCCCCGTTTGATAAAGGGGCAGTACGGTTAAGACGGGGACAGGATAGATCTAGCTCATGTCTTCATTCCCTCGGATGGGACTATAAACCAAGGCCCCTTGTGCGAACGCACGCAGAACATCTTGTGCACACGTTAAATCCTGTTCCGCTTTCCGTAAGACACTCGCTTTCCCCAAGCTAAGGTTGAGCAGCATTGAGCGTGGTTACCAGTTGGATGGGTGACCGTTTGTACGCCTTGGCTTTAATACAGTTCCCCAGTCCACCCAGCTGTAAATGGGTACCTGCCCTCTTTAGGGTCAGGGAAGGTAAAGCAGCGAGGGAGAGGCGCCCTCAAATGCTGGCCCCTGGAGAGGCAGGTCTCTGATGCCTCGCTCCCTAGGACCACATAGTGTATGGGAACATCTTTACCTTTCACCTATGGATAGGAATGCACGCTGATAGTTGTGTTCGTTTTGATGAAAGAACTATTTTCATACTTTTGATTTGGATAAAGGAAGGTTTGGCTAACATTATTTTTTTGTTGAGTTAATTTCTGACAGGATTTTTTGGTACTTCTTATACCATTTCTTTGATACCCTTTCAGTTAAAATTTTGTGTTGAAGTTACTTTACTGATAACATCTATTTGTTGAGCTAAAGTGATGAAAGCATTCTTTCGGATACTTTTTGATAAGAGGATAGTTTAATCACCATCACATTCAAAATATAAAGATTAATTACTTTCTGATAGAACATTCTGGTACCTCATACCCTTTTTGATAACATTTCAGTTAATATTTCGTGTTGAAGTTTCTTTAGTGATAAATTATATTAGTTGAGCTAAATTGACATGTTGATACTTTTCCCATAATTATTTGGGTAAAAAGGTAGTTTACCAGATATAACATGTTTTACTTTTTGTTACGTTTTGATAAGAAGGTAGTTTTGGTAATGTTACATGTCGACATTTCTGCAGTATGCGAATACAGTGTCCTTCAGACTGCTACATCTGGATAATTTTGCTCCTCTTTGATATGAGGGATGGTTAGCTGAGGCAAAAACAGAAGCGTGCCATTTAATAATAATAAACATGGAGTTTGTATAGCGCTATATCTTGTAAAAACAAAAGCGCTTGCATTCGACCTACACAACACACAATCAACAACAATTTACAGTTTTAACAAATTCGAATGTACACACACACAACCACACCCACAACGCACACGCACGCACGAACTAATACTGTATTAACGCTATGGCAGAATAATGATCGGTAACAGTGCCAATTTGATCTAATCTGTATAAACACCATGGTAACAGAATGAACGGTAACAGTGCATTCGAACTATTACTGAATTTTTACCGGGAATAACAATTAACGGTAACAATGCCATTTCGAACTAGTACTACATTTTTACCTGGGTGTAACAGAATTAACGGTAACAGTGCCATTTTAAGTCATACTGTATTAACACCTGGGGCAGAAAAATAAACAGTCAACCTTCTAAGACTCCGCACTGGACACAACAGGCTACATCACCCATGTCTAGAAAGCTCGAAATTCCTCCCCTGTGTGCCTGTAATAAATAGAACCAGACTGGCGAGCACAGCTTTCAAAGATGCACGACTACAGCGACCTGAGGAAGATTGTGTGGCTGACGGAGATAGCCCTCAAGACCAAGCTTTACAGCTCATCAGAGGACTGGACAGAACATAACATTTTTTCCCCAGACACACTGTCGATATAAAGCAACGAGAGAAGACGAAGGACTGAAACAGTATCATTTTGAACTTGTATTATGAAACAGTAACGATGTCATTTTGAACTTGTTCTATAATACATAAGCAGCATTATTTTGAACTTTGAACTTGTACTATAATACAGTAACAGTGTCATTTTGAACTTGTACTTAATACATAACAGTTATTTTGAATTTTGATTGTACTATATATATAACTGTTTTTGATAACAGTGTCATTTTGAACTTGTACTATAATACAGTACAGTGTCATTTTGAACTGTATATAATACAGTAACAGTGTCATTTTGAACTTGTACTTAATACAGTAACAGTGTCATTTTGAACTTGTACTATTAATACAGTACAGTGTCTTTTGAACTTACTATTAAACAGTATAACATTGTTTTTGAACTATAACAGTGACAGTTGTATTTTAACTCGTACTATAATACAGTAACGAGTTAATTTAACTTGTTAATATTATTGAAAGTAAACAGTGGAGACTTTTCCTATGTTCTATAATTGACAGTAACATGTCATTTTGAACTTGTACTATAATACAGTAGCATTGTCTTTTGAACCTATACTATTAAACAGTATAACATTGTTGTTTGAACATCTCGATAAAACAGTAACATTGTTGTTTTGAACTTGTACTATAATACAGTAACAGTTAATTTGAACGAGTCAGTTTGAACTATCTCATTGAAAGTTAACATGGAAGGACTACCCTATTTTCAAAGTAACTGATCTGACAGTATAACAGCTGCCCAAGTTAAACTCTTTGACGTTTTGTTTTTGGAGCAGTTGCCTATAAACCTGGTTTGTTGCTGTTCACAATAGTTCTGTTCAGTATAACTAAGCTTTCTTGAATTATCATCTTCCCCGTGGGGATGGCGGGGGTCTGTCAGTATGAATAGCATCCCCACCTTCTGGAAATTCTGTGCCATGAATTCCCTCTTTTCTATTAATACACGGAATTACGTGGATAGAATTTCTATTTCTTTTCTATTCCTATAACTGTCTCTGCCTTGTTCTCTTCCCCGGGGGGCTCGACACAGTTCGTCGCAAATTGTGTCGACCCCCCCCCCCCATTACACAGTTCGTCGTAAGTTACGACGAACTGCGTTGCTACGTCGAACTGTGTCAGAACATATGCTTTCCTGAATTATCATCTTCCCCGTAGGGATGCCAGGGGCCTGTCAGTATGAATAGCATCCCCAACCCTTTTGGAAATTCTGTGCCATGAATTCCCTCTTTTCTATTCCTATATTTGTCTCTGCCTTGTTCCTTTTCTTCCTGCCACTTCTTTCTGGTCTATTTTGTGCCTTTACTGGTTCATTCTTCTGCATTTTTTCCCCCAGAAAGACTTGCATGGTAGGAAATCTCTTCCATGCCGAAGCCGGACGCACTTGATCTGACTTAACGGCAGCACGACGCATTTTTGCTCGTTTATTATGAGAGAAACAGTAGTTGTTGTTTGTGTGTTCGACGATGACGACAACTGAGAAGAATAAACCTCCTTTAACTAAGTCCAGGGGAAGTAACTTCTATGATGGACAACTCTGAAAAGACTCCAAGCGACGCTCTCACAATACTTCTCTGACCGCTTTGCTGTTCCCCTCCTCCAATCCAATTTACCTCAGATGGAAAAATACTTTGTCAAACGCTCAGACAGCAACACATGTTGTGTGTCATATGAGCAACAAGTCAATATGTTGTGCTGCCACTAAGCCGATAAGTCAGGCCTAGCGCATCTGACTTCCGCGTGGGAGAGAATTGTTAAGTCATTCTGGAAGAAAACCCACCTCCAGGAAAATGGACAAGAGGCAGAAATAAAAAAAAGGACAAGATAAATAGTAGAAAAAAGAACAAGCAGAAACAAAGAGGGGGATAGAAAAGACGGAATTCCTAGCAAAGAATTTTCACAGAAGGTGGGGATGGTCTTTATACTGACAGCCCCCACCCACCCCTCTTCATTCCCACGGGGGAAAAAAAAAAGGATGAAAAAGTAACGCACAGCAATATTACTGGCTGAACAAGGCCCACCCCAACACCTCACAGACCCGAGATTTTTGCCGGAGGAGTGGATTGCCCAGTTGTGAAGCTATTGGGGCCTGATCTGGTCAACTTGATGTCATCCCGGTGGCTCTGCTGTTTGTCCCCTGTACAACACAGACAGGAAGAGCAACACACACAGCGGGGGCAAGAGAGAGAGAGAGAGAGAGAGAGAGAGAGAGAGAGAGAGAGAGAGAGAGAGAGAGAGAGAGAGAGAGAGAGGAGAGAGAAGGAGAGAGATCGAAAGATGGTAGGGGATGGGTAGAGGAGGTGGTGTGTGGTGTGTGTGTGTGTGTGTGTACGTGTGTGTGCGTGTGTGTGTGTGTTATGCGTGCGTGAGTGTGTGTGTGTCGTGTGTATGTGAGTGTGTGTGTGTGTGTACGCGCTGGCGTGTGTTGTGCGTGTGTGTGTGTGTGGGTTGTTGTGTGTGTGTTGAGTGTGTGTGGGGTGTGGGTATCGTGTGTGTGTGGCATGTGTTGTGCGCGCGTGCGTGCATGCGTGTGTGTACGTGCATGCGCGCGCGTGAGCATGCGCGCGCGCGCGCGTGCGGTGTGTGTGCCTGTGTGTGTGTGTGTGTTGTGTGTGTGTGTGTGGTGTGTGGTGGGTAGGCAGGCCAAACAAGCGTCCAGGAGAAGGTGTGCAGGGGCTAGCTGTGAAGCCTTTGATGTGTGT
>CM060338.1:42823708-42828708 GCA_030674155.1 Stramonita haemastoma | reverse complement strand
ACATAGTTACTCAAGCTTTGCTAATTCGTGACACAAGATTTGGCTTGTGATTTTCTTGAATTGCTTTAAATTACATGTCTTTTACATTATGTGCGTGTGTGGGGGGGGGGGGGGGGGACGGGGTGTGTGGATGGTGTATGGATAGGGGGGGGAGCGTGTGTGTATGTGTGAGTGGGGGGCGGGTGGGTGTGATTGTATGGGGAGGGGGGGAGCGTGTGTGGTGTGTGTTGTGTGTGGGTGTGTGGGTGTGTGTGTGTGTGTGTGTGCGTGCATGCATGTAATGTGCGGGTGTGAACACGTGCGTATAATGTGTAAATAATGGTGATCTATGTCTTTCTAGTCAATGGTTTTTAAGAACATTGTATCTAAACATTGGTGTGTGTATATGCGTGTGTTTGGTGTGTGCAAGCGCGCGCGCGTAGTGTGAGTGTTGTGACATTTATTTGATTATATAACGTTTGAACAAATAAGAATGTAGCTCTTCGTGTGTTTGATTATGATTGTATCAATATGCTGTCAGTATGTAATTGCCCTTCAGGATGATTAAGTGTTTGACTTTGACTTGACTTTGCTTGAAGGCTGTGTCAAAAGTGATTCCACTTCAAAATGTTATGCAGACATTGTCTTCAGCCATGACAAGCTAACAGCATAACAGTCTGCTATACTATCTCCGTCATGAACGAAGAAGAAACGTCTTTGCAGTCAGAGTATGGCTTTCTGTATGGCAAGGTAACTGAAGAAAAAGAGTTAATATAGTGTTTATAAAGTCTATTTATCATCATCATCATCTCGTCGTTCGTCGTCGTCATTATTATTATTATATTATTATTATTATTATTATTATTATTATATTCATCATCATCATCATCATCATCATCATCATCATCATCATCATCCATCTCATCATCACACTTAAAAATACATGCAAACTTCTCACTGACGTTGTAGCTAAGGGTCTCACAATAACTGCCATGCATGTAAGTTGAGTGGGCCGGTACATATTCTGCAAGACTAGCACCCAGGCCACTACTCAAGGTCGAGTGGAGGTGAAGGGAAAAAGGGCGCGATCAAACAGGGATCAAACCCTCGACTCCTCGCTATCCAGCAGGGTGTGTTACCTCTAGACCACCGATCCAACTACCACATTGGGTGTACAGACCACATTGTTCAACACACATCTCCGCCACATTATTTATAGCAACTGAGGACACAAAGAAGAATCTTCAAAGGAACAGTGGATAAAGTGGTGTCAGGATTTTAGTAGGGACTTTTTTTGTTTTGTTTTTGTATTGTCTTTATTGTTTTGTGTCTGACTTTTTACACACACCAACACACACACAACACACACAACACACACACGCGCGCGCGCGCGCGCAGACACACACACACACACATACACACAGAGTCACACACACACACACAACAGACACACACACTCATATAGTCACACACACATACACACACACGCGCACACACACACACACACACACACACACACACACACACACACACACACACACACACACACACACACACACAAAACACACACCAACACACACACACATCATCTTGCGCACACGTTAAATCCTGTTCCACTTTTCGAAAGAGTATGCCATTGTGTGCGATGGGAACAGATAACAAATTGACAAATGCATTACCAGGGACTAGATGTAAAAAAGCACACGAGTGCTTTTCCATTATCCTTGAATAAATAAGAAAATAAACAAATGAATAAATAAAAAATAAAAATAAACACACACACGCATGCACGCACGCACGCACGCACGCACACACACAAGAAAATAAAAATGATGAATGCCTCTGATGCGTTGTTTATCGTCTGCTTTTTGCTCCTACGTCAGTAGGTTTTTTTTTGTCTTTCTCTTTGTCTGTCTGACTACATGTGTTTGTCTGTATGCCTCTGTCCGTATGTGTAAGTGTGTTAGTATGTAAGTGTGTAAGGCTGTCGGTGTATGCACGTAAATCTGCGCAAGCGAGGAGATCTGATTTATTTGATTTGATTTATTCTTTTATACCGAGGATAATGGAATAAGCACTCTTGTGCTTTTTTTTCACCAGTCCCCGTGTGTATGCAGATTTGTAAATGTCATCTGTTCCACCGGCACACGATGGCTACTCTTACGAAAAGCGGAACAGGATTTGAACGTGTGCGCAAGGTGTTCTGCGTGCGTTTGCACACGGGGCCTCTGTTTAAAGTCTCTTCCGGAGGAGAGGATGAGAGAGAGAGGAGAGAGAGAGAGAGAGAGAGAGAGAGAGAGAAGAGAGAGAGAGAGAGAGAGAGAGAGTGTATGTGGTGTGTGTATGTGGTGTGTTCGTGCGTTCATGTGTGTGTGTGTGTGTGTGTTTTGTGCGCGCGCACTTCGAGAAAAACCAGTTTTGGGACATCCCAGAATTAAAACCGTGCTGTCCTCTGCCGTGAACAAAAGTGTGTGCTAATCTATTCCTTTTCTCCGTTTGAAGCTATTCCTGGCCTCTTGCTCTGACGTCCTCCTGTTGCAACGTCGTTGGGTCAATAACACTACACGTAAGCCACTTTTTTCTGCAACTTCATAAATGAGAGAGAGAATGAATGAATGAATAATCTTTATTTTTCAAGGGTTACAGAGTAAGCATTACATACTTTTTTTCATCCGGCCCTTGCCCTGATCAGGGAATAAAGCTAAGAACCCCCCTCCCTACCCCTACATACCAGCATCACCACCAACAGCAGTTCAACCAATATTTTAAACGAAGAAAAATGGGAGAGAGAGAGAGAGAGAGAGAGAGAGAGAGAGGAGAGAGAGAGAGAGAGAGAGAGAGAGAGAGAGAGAGAGAGAGAGAGAGAGAGATGGGTGGAGGGGGGGGGAGGACTTGATTGATAAATCAAGATTGATGTCCTGGATTGGTGCAGTGGTGACTGGAAGGTGGCGAGTGGGAATCACACTTACAGGAAGTTTCCAGACACCAAGCAGCCTGCAAAGAGAGTTTATGGGCTCATTGGGAACACTTGGACTGCACAGTTGAGCATCATCCACTGTACAGATGCCAGTTTGAGAGTGTTGTAAAATGACCTGATCAACACTTCAGGTGTCTGTATCTCTTGGGCCTGGTTGGCCCCAGGAAGTTTTATGATAGAATGTGTAGAGTACAGCACTGTCAAAAAGTCTCAAAGTACTTGCTACATGCTCTTCCTAGATCCTTAGCAGCACAATTACGTCATCCTTATCATATTGATCATCATGTAAGGAATGGTAATAGTTGTCTTTGATTCCTGGCTCCAGTTGATGTGTTCTCATGGTGACCTCAGTTACAGTTTTTCTTCATACACATCTGTGCCTTTGATGAGTTCGTTTCAAAGCCTTCGGGGTTAGATGTTCACGAGGGAAGTGCCCATTGGAGGGACATTGTGGTGGTCGACACCCAGGGTGGGTGTCTCACTCAAACAGACTCGGCAAACGAGCTGAGTAGGTGGTGTCCCGCGTATGTTAGCTCAGAACAGGCACCACTGAACACCACTAAAGTGACCCAGCAGCAGCGCAGGGACCCCTCTAGCTGGTGGCCTCACAATGGCCTGTCATCGGTAGGCTTCCACTGAACTTCTGGCTTTGAGGATGCAACAAAAGAAAACTGGGTAGAAAATAATATCAATTTAAATCCTTTTATTTGAAGGGAATGGATGATGGGGAGGGATAGCTCAGTGGTCAGAGGGCTCGCTTTTAAGCAGCATCGAGCATGGTTACCAAATGGATGGGTGACTGTTTATGCGCCTTGGCTTCAGTACAGTCCCCGCAGTTCACCCAGCTGTAAATGGGTAGAGCCAGCCAGCCAGCCAGCCAGCCAGACAGACAGACAGATGGACAGACGGACAGATAGACAGGGACAGAGACACATAATCACACTCACAGGTCATAATGCCTTCAGAGGGGCAACTATAATGACAATAATGATAATCATATTACAATAATGTATGGAATATCATTATGCAGTGCTGAATCTTGTAAAGCAACAAATCAAAGCCCTTACATTCAAATCATTTATACACATGCTATCACCCGGCCCATTATTATCTCCCAATGGCCCAATTATCTTCCAGACCAAGCTCGTGTTTCTGCAACACAAACTCCAATGTTCAACCTTCATCTCTAACAGTAGTTCTAACCCCAAATAGAGTATGCCATAGTTGTTTAGCCCCAAATAGAGTATGCCATAGTTGTTTACCCCAAAAAGAGTATGCCATAATTTTTTAACCCCAAATAGAGTATGCCATAGTTGTTTAACCCCAAATAGAGTATGCCATAGTTGTTTAACCCCAAATAGAGTATGCCATAGTTGTTTAACCCCACAGCCTTGTTATCAATCCACATCATTTTACCTGTGATCAATGTCATTTATAACTTGATATAACACTCACATTAATCATTGATTAGTTTATTCATGAAACTCCACTGTTAACATGAACAGCCAACCATAGAAGAATTGCAAGATCACACTACCAAACCTGAGAAGACTAATGACTTCAGCCAACTCCTGCATAAAGCAGCTACCAAACTTTCACTGAACCAGTCCAAATAATTGATCAATAATCCAATTCACTTCCTACACACAAAAATTGAATTGACCTACCCTGGGCTGAATCACAAACACAATAGTCAATAAATCAGCTTTTACCTCAATAAACCTCCATAACAGCAACCAACTGCTATCAATAAGAGAAAATTCTCAGGTACACCTGGCCATAGTCACCTGGCAGGGAACAAAAGAGCTGTTTCTCCCACTAGGCCATTCTGCAGAACTTCATCAACCATCCCCTCTTAAATTGAAAAATGTTGCACCAGTCAGCAAGGAGAGAATGATTTTGAAATACCATGTAGACTCTGTTATCTTGAGGTTTAGTTGCAGGAATGTTGATCGCTAAAGACCAGTTGATACATTTGGAAGTGGAGACATATACCAATCCTGACCACACTTCACAATCAGCTGACACAAACATGCACATGTGG
>CM060338.1:42806208-42818708 GCA_030674155.1 Stramonita haemastoma | reverse complement strand
TAGACAACATAAATTGTTGGCAGAAATTGGTTGCTGGACAAAATTTTGGTGCATAAAATGCGGTGTTGGAAAAATCTTTTGATGTCTTTAAAAAAAAACACCCAAAAAACAACAACCCCCCCCCCCCCCAACAACAACAAAATATCTCTGGTGTCTTTTCCAGAAGTCGAAATCTTATGACATTCTTAGAGTGAGGTAAAGTGAAAGGTGTCCCATAACCTATGTGGTCGTAGGGGAGCGAGGCATCAGAGACCTCAACTTCTCTAGTGGCCAGCATGTTGATGGCGGCGCCCATCTCCTCTCCCTCGCTGCTTTACCTTCCCTGACCCTAAAGAGGGCAGGTACTCATTTACAGCTGGGTGACAAAAATAATATAAATAAATATGATATAATAAATAAATATAATAAATATAATATAATATAATATAATATAATATGATATGATATGATATGATATGATATGATATGATATGATATGATATGAATATATGATATGATATGATATGATATAATATAAAATATTATAAGTAATATAATATAATATAATATAATATAATATAACTAATCTAATCTAATCTAATCTAATCTAATCTAATCAATCTAATCTAATATAATATAATAAAAAACGGTCACAGAGTAAACATATATCATATTGTAGACAACAACAAAAACAACAATAATAACAGCAACAAAAGTGACTGGTGCCTTCTTCCCCAACAGTGACTGGATCACACAATCAGTCAGCAGTTTTAGGCTAACAACTTCCCTCACCACAATCACTTTTTCGGGACAGCTGAAAATAGGGTAGAACAGTAGAGAGGAGTGTCAGTTGAGGACTGACTTAAGTGACAGGATACAGTCACAGTGGCGCTCTGCGGGACATGCATCAAGCAAGGGCCCTCTGATTTGCTGTTAGAGAATTTATTATTGCTTTCTGCTACAAACGTCTGACATCTTTCTTTTTGTTTTGTTCCTCAGCTGAGGTTCACGATAAATTGTGAGAGTTTTGTGTTTGCTCCCATTTCTGTCCACCTTGGAGGTAGCCCCATTTTAACTTTGGGGGGCACGTGACTAACCACTGCACGTACACTTCAGTGTGTGTGTGTGTGTGTGTGTGTGTGTGTGTGTGTGTGTGTGTGTGTGTGTGTGTGTTGTGTGTGTGTGTGTTTTACTGAAGTAGGAGCTCTTCATGAATGCGTTTTAAATTCTGGTTTTATCTCCCTTGTTAGTTATGTGATCTCTGTATCAGATACCAAGAAGTTTGTAAAAGCATCTCATCTCCGTTGTCTGTACCCTTCTTTCAATGTCTGCTGTTATGGTCCACGTTTCACGTGCATACAAAAATATGGACATGATCAGGAAACGCATCAATCTGATCTTGAAGCTGATGGTGATGTTCTTGTTGTTCCAGAGGACTCTCAGTTTGGTCATTGCAGCTGTGGTCAGGGCTATCCTGGAGAGAGCGCAAACGTGATAAGAACAGAGAGAGTAGAACAGCAACAACAAACTGAAGGCTTATAGTGCGCTGAAGTACATCGCCTTTACTAAGCTGGCTACTCATGTCTGTAATGTTTGAGAGAGAGAGAGAGAGAGAGAGAGAGAGAGAGAGAGAGAGAGAGAGAGAGAGAGAGAGAGAGAGAGAGAGAGAGACAGAGACAGAGACAGAGAGACAGAGACAGAGACAGAGACAGACAGACAGACAGACAGACAGACAGAGAGGAGAGACAGAGAGAGAAGGCACTCATCAATGTTTGCTATTTGTTTACTGAACAGTCATACCAAAAACAACAACAACATTCTTAGAACATCATGTATATATGTTAAACCTGTTCCGTTTCTCGGAAGAGTAGGCCATTGTGTGCCGGTGGAAACGGATGATAAAAAAACCAGCTGCATCCAAACGGGGACTGGATGTAAAAAAAAACCAATGAGAGCTTATTCCACTATCCTCGAAAAATAGAAAGAAAGAATGAATAAATAAATAGATTAATATATAAATTAATAAATAAGTCATGAAAATATAGAAAAAGATATTTGATTTTCCAAATAGATCTATCAATTTAACTGTCTCCATCACCACTGTCGTCAGAAGGAGCTCCACGCAATGCCACCAGGGTTCACCATCTCTCTCTGTCTCTGCTGAGTTCTACGATCTCCTGTAGCCCTCCCAGACCACTGATATATTTCAGTGATGTTGGCAATGTAGGATATTGGTGGTTTGCCTCTTTTTCCTTCTGCCCTCAGCCTTACCTTGGAGAACTGTCATCGTCAGATTTGTCTGTGTGTTTCTGTTTGCATGACCCACATATCAGTCTGTGCTTATCAGTTTTCAGTCAACATTTGTCTTTGCACTGAGAGTTCCTCAAAAATGCGTTTATTTGTTCTTCTGTCTATCCAAATGAATCTTAGAAGTCTCCAGTAGAACCGCTTTTTGGCTGTATGTATCTTGTCTCTTTTTGAAGTCTATGAAATTGTGGTACAAGTCTTTTTGGTGTTGGAGATGCTTCTCTATCAGAATTCTCAGATTGAAAATTTGTTCCATTGTGCTGCGTTTTGGTCTAAAGCCCGCTTGTTCTTCTGCCAGGAGTTTTTCCGCTTGGTTTTTCAGTCTGTTGAGGACTACCTGCAGCATGATCTTGCTAGGATGACTTATGAGACTGATGGTTCTGTAGTTCTGGCATTGTTTGAGGTTTCCTTTCTTTGGCAGGGGTATTACAAGAGACTGTGTCCATTCTTTTGGCCATTCTTTGGTGTCGTGGATCTTCTGACAAAGTTCTGTGAATCGCCTTGCTGTTTCATTCCCTCCATTTTTTATGAGTTCAGCTGGGATGTTATCGATTCCAGGGGACTTCCCCTTCTTCAATTGTCTAATAGCTGCATCTACTTCACACCTTAGTATTGGTGGGTCTTTATCTTGGTGTTCAGGGGGTTTGTCAGAAACTATGTTGGTATCTGGGCGTAGTGGGTAGTTGTACAATCCCTCACAGTATTCTGTCCAGCGTTGGAGGATGGCATTGTTTTCCGTTAAAAGATTTCCTTCTTTGTCTTCAATAACAGAGGCTTTAGGCTGTGTGGTTTTCGTTAGTGCTTTCAAAGTGTCGTAAGCTGTTTTGCTGTTTCCCTTGGTCATTCCAGCTTCGATGTTGTTGCATTGTTTCTCTCATCCACGCTTCTTTGGCTTCTCTCATCTTTTTCCTCACTTCTCTGTGGCTATCCATGTACTTCTTGTAAGCTTCTTGACTTGTGAACTTTTGTTTCTTAAGTTCTCTTCTTTTGTCGCAGAGGTCAAGAACCTCATTTGTCACCCAGGGTTGTTTCTTTGTTCTGCTTCTTCCTAATGTTTCTTCTGCTGCTGTCGTTAGCACTTCTTTGATGTTGTTGGCCAATGTGTCCACATCATTGTCGATGGCTGTGAGTGCGGCGAACTTTCCTCCAATGTTGGCTTGGAAGATCTCAACCACTGTTGGGTCTTTCAGTTTTTCCAGGTCGAATCTTATGCGTGGGCTTTTTGGCTGTTGTTTTGCTTTCAGTTTCAGCCTGATGGTGGTAAGTACAAGGTCGTGGTCACTGCCAATGTCAGCTCCTGGGAATGTTCTTGTGTTTGCCTTGTTTATGCTGGATTTGAATCTTTGGGGTGACAGAATGTAATCAATTTGATTATGAATCAGACCATTTGGTGAGTGCCAGGTTGATGTTCTGGATGGCTTGTGAGGGTGGAGTGTGTTAGCCAAAGTCAGTTTGTGCTTCTTTGCGAATTCCAGCAGCCGCTGTCCTCTGTCATTTGTTTCTCCCAGTCCAAATCGTCCTGTGGTTCCTGCCCAGGTGTCATAGGCATCAGGTCCCACCTTAGCATTCCAGTCGCCTTCCACAATAAGGATGTCTTTTTTGGGCGTTTTGGAGATGACGTTTTCAAGTTCTTCATAGAATTCTTCTATCTGATCGTCATCGTAGTCAGATGTTGGAGCATACACTTGGATGATGGTGAGATTTTGGGGTTTTGCATAGACTTCAAAAAGGCCTTTGACAGGGTATGGCATGACGGCCTCTGGCAAGTACTCAGGCACTTCAACATTGACAGCTGTCTAATTGAAGTCATCAAAGCTCTGTACGAGAACGCAGAAAGTGCAGTTTTTATGAATAATCACGTGGGCGAGTTCTTCAAGACCACGGTTGGGGTTCGCCAGGGCTGCCTTCTCTCACCTGTACTCTTCAACCTCTTCCTCGAAAACATCATGACAGAGACACTGCAAAACCACCACACTTCCATCTCCATTGGTGGAAGACCCCTTTGCAACCTCAGATTTGCAGATGACATTGACCTCATGGGCAGCAGCAAACAAGAACTGCAAATCCTCACAGACAATTTAACAGATCGAGCGAGCGCATACGGCATGGAGGTCAGTACAGAGAAATCAAAGATCATGGTCAACAGCGCGAGTAATGACATCACGGAAATAAAGATGAATGGAGAAACACTAGAAGAGGTGAGCCAATTCAAATACTTAGGCTCCATCCTAACAAAAGATGGCACATCAAACAATGAAGTGAAAGCTCGCATTGCAACAGCAACATCTGCTCTAGTCAGACTCGAGAAGATCATCAGAAGCAACAACATCAGCTTCTGCACCAAATACCACCTTTACAAATCCCTCGTGATATCTATCCTCCTATATGGCTGTGAATCATGGACTCTGACAGCAGAGTTAGAGAGGAGAATCCAAGCATTCGAGAACAAGTGCCACAGAAGACTCCTCAAAATATCATACAAAGAACACAAGACCAATAAGTATGTGAAAGAAGAAATCAAAAAGCGTGTGGGCCCCCAAGAGCCTTTGCTCTCCACCATAAAGAGGAGAAAGCTGATGTGGTTTGGTCACACCACAAGACACAACACCCTAGCAAAAACCATCCTGCAAGGAACAGTCGAGGGCAAGAGAAGAAGAGGCCGCCAAAAGAAATCATGGGTTGACAACATCAAAGACTGGACCGCCCAACCCCTGCAACACCTCCTACTAGCCACACAGGATCGTGAAGCATGGAAAAAGATCTCTGTTGCGTCTTCTCTCATGTCCCCCCTACGTCCTTTGGGACATGGGACTGAGTGAGTGAGTGAGTGATCTTGTCTCTTTCCAATTTGCGAAACTCCAGGGTTCTGACCAATACAGCAATACAGGTCAAACAAGTGTTTTGACAACTCTGATTTTGAGGTCTTTAGGTATAGCCTCTGTCTTTGCAAGCGTTGTTTAATAACTGGGTCATCTTTTGCTTGACCATACCGATTATTGTCTTGACATCTTGTAGACAGGAGTCGGTACTCTCTTTGCAAGAGCCTAAATATTCAACATTTTTAATACTATTCAAACATGTTCTGTTGATTTTGATGTAATTTGAGGGGTGATTGTTTCATGAACCACATCATTTTACCCAATAAAGCATTCATGATTCTAAAAACCCTGGCACTTAGAAAAACACAGTGTTCAGTTCTGGCATCTACTTTTCATCATCATGGGTGGAGAGAGAGAGAGAGAGAGAGAGAGAGAGAGAGAGAGAGAGAGAGAGAGAGAGAGAGAGAGAGAGAGAGAGAGAGAGAGAGGGAGAGAGAGAGAGAGAGAGAGACTCAAATCCATGGACAACAAAGATGACTGTATAGTAAATATCTTATCTTCTATGAACCACACTATATATACTGATGTGATTCACTGGCGCTCAGTGACTGACCAAGGGAAGACGTCAGTGACTGATCAAGGGAAGACGTCAGTGACGATCAAGGGAAGACGTCAGTGACTGATGAAGAGAAGACGTCAGTGAAGATGTCACTGACTGATCAAGGGAAGACGTCAGTGACGACGTCAGTGATTGATCAAGGATGACGTCAGTGACAGATCAAGGGAATACGTCAGTGAAGACGTCAGTGATGGATCAAGAAATGACGTCAGTAACGACGCCAGTGATTGAGCAAGGGATGACGTCAGTGACTGATCAAGGGAAGACGTCAGTGAAGACGTCAGATATTGATCAAGGGAAGACGTCAGTGATTGATCAAGGATGACGTCAGTGACAGATCAAGGGAATACGTCAGTGAAGACGTCAGTGATTGATCAAGAAATGACGTCAGTGACGACGCCAGTGATTGATCAAGGGAAGACGTCAGCGACTGATCAAGGGAAGACGTCAGTGACTGATCAAGGAAAAACGTCAGTCAGCGCGATAGATCACACGGCAGGCCGGGAGATGGCTAAGCTATATGTGTCCCCATTCTTATTCACCTGTCCTCTTTGACTGCAGCGGTGAGTGCTGTCAGTCTTACCTCCCTTACATCATTCTGTGCAGTGAAAATGCACCCAACCAACCCCCTTTTCTCTCTCTCTCTTCTGCTTTACTGGTCCCCCTTGCGCCATGATGTCATTTATCACACTTCTGTCTGTCTTCTTTGATGCCCTCCCACGCTTTCATCTCTGGTTTTTGACTCAGTGCAAAGCTCAAAGATCGTCTGTCATCTGATAAAAAGGGGGACGAAAAAGGAAGGTGCATTATAGATCACCGAAGCTGGAATGCCGCTACCTTATTGATGGACAAACGGTTGCATGCATAAAATCTAGCTAGTGATGAACCTCGCAGCTGTGACCTGAGGAACGAAAAAACAAATATCATTAAAACAAGATATTTACTCAATATCACGAGGGCTTCCGTAATCTACTGGAATAAAACAGTTCATTGAAAGAAATTAATTTAGTACTTTTTGTTCATCTTCTTCTTCGTTCCCTATGGGTAGACTGTCACAGTGCTTAGTCTTCCTCCTGTGCTTGTAACTCTGCAGGAAGTCAGCCGGCTGGCCTTAGCAGTCTTAGTACATCCAATCCAATCCAATCCAATCCACTTGTTGTTTATAACCCGCTGACCACACAGGCCCTATCGGGGCTGTCACCTCGTCACGTTTAAAACTGAGATTAAAACTGTGCAACTATACTATGCAGATTAAAACGGGGTATAAAACCAACTTACTGTTCCTTACGCCCTGTGATCAACACCCCCCATAAGGGTCAGCCCAGGACGGACCGCGTTGTGGGAAAATCCCACATGACTTTACATAAATGCAAGCAAACCAACAAAAAACCAACACCAACATCAACCAACCAACCAACAAGTGAAACAAACCCAAAATCTTCAAGGGAAAGAGATTGTCCTGGTTCTTTTCTTGATCTCGAATGCAGCTGCCTATGTACAGCTAACTGCCACTTGCTGATAGTCAGATTGCTGGCTCTGTACCAGGTCATGTTCTTGGTGTTCAATTGGCCGATCCAGTCAAAAAGTAGGCATCCCTCAGTCTCGGAAGACTATGGAGTTGCACTGTATGCTCCAAAGCGCAAAGCCTGGGTAAGTAGGTATGAAGGGCAAGCTGTTACCCATGCAGCAACCCCCCCCCCTCCTTCCACGTCAGCTGGAATGGTCCATTGGAAAGGCAATCGCCGATACGAAAGGGTTCCAGTGCCGTCGCAGAGCCCCAGAACGTTGCCATACGCAGCACCGAATCGCCTGGGGGACTCCCAACTCCCATTCAGATCGGTCAGTGTTCTTCGTAACGTTGTTTCACGGAGTAATGTAGGTTATGTATCCTAAAAATTTGAATTGGCAGATCCAGTGTATACGTTAAGTTGTCATCATCAGTATTGTGTTCTGTTTTTCGACAATCAAGTAAAGTATGTTCGTACGTAAACGCATTTTGTGTGCCTAGTTTCACACTAAGTGCTTATAAATATACATGCAGTAATTGTACAAGTTACCGAACAAAAACACTTCAGCTGACATGACTGATCTCCAACCTGAATTCAGCAAAACTCTGGACAGTTTCTTTTCTTTTCGGAGTAGGATGCGCTGGGCCTGACTGGCCCAGGCCCCTTAACGGCAGTGCAACGCATTTTCTCTCATATGACAGATGACAGTAACTGCTGACGAGGCGTTCGACGACGACGACGAAGAAGAATGTCGTATGTTAAACCGTGAATGACTGATCTTGTGAAGACAATGGATGATACACTTTTAAAGTTTTTTAGGTTTTGATTGATCATTGAATAATGTCACAATTTATACCGTGACGTCACCCATAAAAACCTAAATTGGTTCATGTCCTGGTCTGTAAACCTTTTTTACAGCCATCTTTTTATGACAACATTTTAGACAAAAAACAATCTTAAGTCTTAGTGTTTCCTTTTCAGATTTGGCATTTTTTCTTTCGGCGCTTCTGCAGGTGTCTGTGTGTGTGTCTCAGCCTCGTTGACACCATGACAGATGGGGATAGAGGAGGCAGGGTTCAAAGCTGAGGTGGGGTTTGACAATGGACAGGGTTCCGTGTATCGTCATCACTGATTGATGAAGAACGCGATGACCTGCGCAGTGCACTGAACTCCGCACACCATGGATTTTTTTTTTTTTTCTCGTTCCTCGGCTAGAGCTCCGAGGTTCACCCATTTTTTTATAATATACTTATTATTATTATTTATTTATTTTTTTAGGTTCATCAATGGTGAGATTTTGCGTATGAGACCGTTATTGGTCACAATGACGGTAGTCGCATTTCGATTCCGGGGATGTTTTGAATAAAAATGTCAATGTTTTCTGGTTCTCCTTAAGGCACTGTTCTGTCTCCTATCCTTTTTAGCCCTGTAGATTCATGACTGCATTGGCTTTGATAGGATATCAAAGATGACAAATTATGACAGGTTTGCTGAGTAAGAATCGTGCTTTGATAGTACACCAAAGATGAACAGTTCTGATAGCTCTGCTATGTAAGAATTGTGTTTTTGATAGTATACCAAAGATGAAATGCTCTGATCGTTATGCTGTGTAAGAATTGTGTTTTGATAGTATATCAAAGATGAACGGTTCTGATAATTCTGCTGTGTAAGAATCGTCCAACTCACGTCTGGTGTACTCTGAAAGGTCCTCCTATTAGCCTCCCAGTACAAAAAGAAATGGTCTGGCAAAGAGATAGCGATGGATAAAACAAATGAGGATTGAATTTTGCAAAACCCAGAGCCCGATCTCAGATCCAGGGAGTGTTACAAGTGGAACTTGTTCATGAACAAGAATACTCTGGTATTAGTATTTAACACAAATTCAGTTTCCCCCGCTTCCAGTTCCTCTCAGCTATTAATTATCCCAGCCCAGCTGGGGCCAGTTGGTGCTATTTATAAAATGAGCTGACCCCACATGGACTAGGTAAAAGGAAGGAGCGCGCTAAATATAACACTCTTGACTAGGCCTTACTTGCTGATGATGGATTTGTGCACTGTGTTAATAATGTCATTAGTATAAAGTATTCTATAATATCATCGGTGACAAATCAAACGTTACTGTGGGGGATGAGATAGGCCAGTGGTTAGACAGTGGGGGTCGTAATCTGACGGCCCAGGTTCAAACCACCAGGGGATTTTGAAAGTTAACATCGGCACTAACTAACTGTAATCCCCACAAAGTCCTCAGATGGAGACTCCTTCAGATAATGGTGGATCAGTGGTCTAGAGGTAACGCGCCTGCCTAGAAAGCGAAAAGTCCGGGTCGAAGTATGCGGTGGTCGGAATCCCGTTTGGGCCCAAAACATTTCGCCATGAGGTCATGAGTGGTGGTCTGGGTGCTAGTCTTTCAGATGAGACGATAAAACCGGTCTCGTCTGTTACACATCATTATTTAGCGAACGTAAAAGAACCCATGACAACAAGAGGGTTGTCCCTGGCAAAATTCTGTAGAAAAAAAGCCACACTGGTAGGGAAACACATACAGTTGCAGACAGGATAAAGCATAAAATAATGGGTGGCGCTGCACTTAAGGCGACGCACTCTCCTCGGGGAGAGCAGCCTGAATTTCACGCAGAGAAATCTGCTGTGACATAAAGTGGTATATAATAAATAAGATTTCTGCATGCATTCGCACTAGGTACATTGGTTAAGTCAAGTTAATCGAGGCCTCATGTGCGAACGCATGCAGAACATTTTGCACACTTGTCGAAACCCGTTCCATCTTTCAGAAAAGTAAGCCATTTCATGCGGGTATGAATGGATGACAGAATTTATAAAACGCAAGCACACTGGTGTCATGTTTAGACAGCACCTCGGAAGTTGGAATGCGGCTGGCTATCTCAATGGTGGGGGGCAGAAACGGTCGCATAAGCAAAGTCTTACTACGTGTGAACCTCAGAGGTTTAGCTGACCTCCCCCTCCCCCCAAAAAAAAAAAGAAAAGAAGAAAAAAAGACAAAAAGAAAAAAAAAAACCCAACCAAACAAAAACTAAACCAACCAAACAAACACAGAAGCAAGCAAACAAACCTACCCCCCCAAAAAAAAAAAAAACACACAAAAAAACAACCCCCCAAAAACACAGACCCCCCCAAAAAAAAAGAAAAAAAGAGAACATTTAACAACAACTAAAAAACAATAAATAAATCAATAAAAAACCAAAAAAACCCCCCTTTACTGTGCTGTTTAAGTAGGTCCGTTACGCAGGGAATGTTACTTTTGTTCTATTTGTCTTCATTTTTAAATACGATCTCTGCTTTTGTTAGGAGTTACATCCTAGTGTGATCAATCTCTGCATGGCGTTTATTCGTAAGTGGTACATCGTAGTAAATTCAGAAGACATTTATACAAATTATGGAATGTTAAAAACAGAATTTTGTGTTGAAAAGTTTTGATTTGTCTTTACAAGAGATAGCGCTATACAAATTCCATGATTATTATTATTATTATTTACTCTTATTGCCATCCAATGTTCCTGTTCGATTTGCCCAGTTTTACACGGATAATAACAATCTGCCGATCAATATCCTACGTTTTGAGGGAATTCAAAGAAATGAAAGTTACTGTGCAAAATGCAATAGTGGTGATATTGGTGACGAATTTCATTACATTTTTATTTGTCCAAAGTTTAATGAAACTCGTAAAAAAACTGTTACCGAAATATTACACTAAACATCCAAACACTTTGAAGTATGAACGACTCTTTTATTCACCAAATAAGAAGTCTCTGCTCAATGTTGTTAAAATGATTGATATAATCAGAAATAACATGTAAACTTTGTTCAAAGAGTTTGATATGTGTAAACATAGAACTTTTTTTTTTGTTCTATAGTAATTGTTCAAATATTCAGTTACATGGCGCATGTATGTTGTTCAGTCATGATTTTGTTTGTTGCTGTTATGTAAGATCCTCTATATCCCTAAAGGGATTACAGGAAATAAAATTTGAAAAAAAAATTGTTAGGGAGTTACATCGTAGTAATTGGTGCAAGATGAAACACATTATTATTGTCAAGAAGAATTCAAAATGTTAAAGTCTGGAAACTAACAATAAAAAGAGCCATATACCTGTGTTAGCAAGCAAACAATCTAAAAGATTCCACTCGCTTTCCAAACAAATAACAAACAACAAAAACAAAAGGCATACAAAATCACACAAAGCCTATTAATACTCAAAGCGTCAGAAGAGCAATGCCCATGGTGTCCACAATGTAAGGGAAGGAAATTCGTTTTGTTCAGTTTGACAGATAATGTTATCGATTGTTTCCCTTGAAAAGCTATATTCTTTTTTACTCCCTTGTTCCTTACATAATTGTTTCCCCTTCGATGTTCTGTAACTCTCTATTTGCTTCATTTATTTTCTAATTAACTGACTGATAAAATACTTAACTACACAAACAATTAATGAATAAGTTAATTTCTTCTTCGTCTTCATGGAATGCTCAGATAGTCACTATTGTGGCAAATCTTACCAGCGAAAATGCCTTACACTGCCCTTAAACATCTAACAATAATCAGGCCCAAAGCATCCCATTTCGATTTTGGTGTGGTAGAGAATTGTTATCTTTTGAGTTATTCTGGAGTAAAGGCAGAAGAATGGATCAAGAAGGCAGAAAATAGACAAGAAAGAGGTGACAGGAAGAAAAGGAACAAGGCAGAAAACAAAAAGAGGGATAGAAAAGAGGGAATTCCTAGCACACAATTTCCAGAATGTGGGGATGTTGTTTATACTGACATGCCCTCAGAATACCCACAGGGGTAGAGGGTCTGAGGAATTTTGTAAAGTTTTGTTGAGTCTGACAAAACTGATGTGTTGTCAAGTTTTGAGAGTTAGCAAAACTGATGTGTTGTCAGGTTTTGAGAGTCTAACAAAACAGATGTATTGTCAGGTTTTGATAATAAATAATAATACATGGAATTTATATAGCCCTATATCCTGTAAAAAAAAATCAAAGCGTTTTGAGAGTCTAATAAATGTATGTCAGGTTTGAGAGTCTACTAAATGTATGTCATGTTTGAGAGTCTAATAAATGTTGTCAGGTTTTGATAGTCTAATAATGTATGTCAGTTTTGAAAGTTAATAAATGTGTGTCAGGTTTGATGGTGTAATAAATGTGTGTCAGGTTTTGATGGTGTAATAAATGTGTGTCAGGTTTTGTATGGTGTAATAAATGTATGTCAGGTTTTGATGGTGTAATAAATGTGTGTCA
>CM060338.1:42781208-42803708 GCA_030674155.1 Stramonita haemastoma | reverse complement strand
TACATTTCAGTTTTTTCCACTCTTTGCATTGTGCAACTATGATGTGATAAAATCACATCCGTGTAGTTGTTGTTATTGTTGTTGTTGTTGTGGTGTTGGTGTTTTTAAAATATTTTTTATTACATTTTCAGTGTTTCCACTCTTGCCATTGTGCAACTACGATGTGTTAAAATCACATCCGTGGTAGTTGTTGTTGTTGTTGTTGTGGTGGTGGTGGTGGTAGTGGTTTTGCATTTTTTTAGATCACATTTTCAGTGTTTCCTCTCTTGCTGCTGTGCAATTACGATGTGATAAAACCACACCCGGAGTAGTTATTGTTGTTGTTGTTGTGGTGGTGGTGGTAGTGTTTTTTATATTACATTTTCAGTGTTTCCACTCTTGCCATTGTGCAACTACGATGTGATAAAATCACATCGGAAGTAGTTATTGTTGTTGTTGTTGTGATATTGGTGGGTGTGGTTATAGTAGTGTAGCAAAACTTGTTGCTGTGGCTGTTGTTAATGACATTATCATTTGTTGTGGTCGCGGTTGCTGCTTCTTATGCAGTTACCGTGATTGTGGTTGTGTTGTATCGTACTGGGATGCACTGCATTGTATTGCATTGTAATATATTGTACTATTGTGTTTTGGATTGCACTGTACTGCACTCTACTGTGTTTTGCAATGTATTGTTGTAATTTATATTGTGCTATATTGCATAGAATTCTACCCCATTGTATTTCATAGTATTGTGCAATATTTACTTATTGTATTGCATTGTATCATATCGTATCATATTTTATTGTACTGTACTGTTTTAGACTATAAACCGATGTCCTGTGTGTGTACACTTGCAGAACATCTTGCACGCACTTTAAAACCCGTTCCGTATTTTGGAAGAGTAGGCCATTGAGTACCGATGGGAACGGATGACAAAATGTACAAAACCGTATGCACACGGGGAGTGGGTATAAAAATCGCACGAGCGCTTATCCCATCATCCTTGAAGTTTGTTTGTTTGTCGTGTTCGAAGATGTCCTCCAAAATAGCAGAGGAGGCAGCTACTGTTTCGGACACTGGGCAGAAGTTTGATAATATAATATAATGATATAGTGGAGATGCCTTGCCCACAGTATACCCCCACTCTCTGAGCCAAGAGGGCATAAGGACAGTCAGCGTTGAAGATGTTTTCCAAAGGCCAACAAGCCCCCAGGGCTGCAGCACATACGGACTGTGCAAGTCAAGCCTCCTAGTCAGAGAGTCATAGTCGATCACTAAAGACTATGCTGAAAAGTGGAATTCCATGAGTGGGAAAGAAAGCCACTGATCATGCAGCCACTCACTTTGTTGTTGCTCCCAGCATCAATGGTTTAATCAAGAATTGTGATAAAGCCTAGATCCTTGAAATAATGTGATTTAAAAGAGTTTATACTACTTTCTATCCTTCTTTTTAAAGTTGCCCTTGCCATAGCCATATCATGCATGTGTAGCATTTTGTGGCATTGTTTGGGGCTTCTGCTATCAGTCTGCATCAGCAGTTTGAAACATGAACTTTCGTATCTACACCACATTCCTCAAGAGCTATATTGTTTTAACATCTCTCCCGTTCCCAAAACCATCTTGCAGAATTTGATGTGTGCACTCCTTCAACAGCATAATACTTTTGAAGCACGCCAGATTTCTGATCCATGTCACAGAACTGGCTTTATTTTTGTCAAATAATTTAAAATGACATTGAAGTTACTGGAATTAAACCTATACACATATCGACCTAGTCAATGTAGCTGAAAGAAAAGCCAAAGGGTGACTTAGTGTAGCTGGGTACAACCTGCATCTGTTTGCCAGCGCAAGGCAACCTTTCACTTGGTTTGTTTTGGTGTTTTAAATTATTTTATTTTATTTTTTATTATTTTTTTTCGTTTCTCAGCTAGTCTCCGGGATTCACCAATGATGAGAATTTGCGTACGCGGCCGTTTATTTCCCACCATGATGGTAGCCACATTCCGACTTCGGGGCTGTGTGTTGGGCACATTCCTGTTTCCACAACCCACCAACGTTGATATGAACTACGGGGTCTTTAAAAAAGTTATAGTCTGTCCCGAGTCAAAGGCTCATCAGGCCGGTGCTTATCCCGGTTTCTGTGGCGTTAAGCGACTGAGAGTCATAGACTCCCCCCTGGATAGGGCGCCAGTCTATCGCAGGGTTAACCCCGAACACAAGGTGTGGTACCCCTTTTACACCTGGGTGGGGTGAGAAAATAGCCGTAAAGTGCCTTTTCCAAGGGCACAACGCCATAGCCGAAAGCTGGGATCGAACCCGCAACCTTTAGATTACGAGTCCAACGCCCTAACCACTAGACTACAGCGGCGGCTTACGGGGTGTTTAAAGTGCATATTTAATGTTCTGCACGTTATATACACGGAGGAGAGTAATAAACTTGCAATCTGTTCTCGAAAATCGCCACCCCTAATTCACAAGACGCCGCCTAAACTTGAGCCCACGATTTCATAGACCTAGGAGATAGAAGTCGAACAGTCTTAACTTCTCGGCTATAGCATGTTTGAACACAACTGTTTATGGCTTTGTTCATAGTTCCTACACCCCCCTCATTTGGATTTTGCAGGCACTATGGTTTTTTTTAAGGTGTGCTATGGAATAAAAAAAATAAACTAGAGCAATAGTGTCTTCATGCACCTCAAATAAAAACATAACGCCTCTTTATCCACACGCCATCAACTCAAACTGTAAATCTGACAACAAAAAAGAAAAAAAAAACGGCTGAGGGTTCAGGATTCATCCCTGTCTTACACCTAACGTACATTCAAAATAATTTGTCATCGTCTCCCCTACTTTTACAGCTACCGTAACTTTTCTGTACTTTTTTTTTTTATTATTATTTTTTTGCTGCAAGTCTTCTGTGACGCTCCCGCATGCTGTCCCACGCCGCTCATTTCAATCTCCCGCCACAGCCATACCAAATTTGTTGTGTCTCACCCGGGGTCGGAGTCCACAGGGAGCCATCAATATTAGGCCGCCGCGGGCACCAGCCAGAGGGGCCCTGCACTTCTGCTGGGTCACTTTGGTGGTGTTCAGTGGTGCCTGTTCTGAGCTAACATACGCAATTCACACCTACTAAGCCCCCTACTAACGACAGTATTAGCTCAGTCGCGAGCCAGACTCAGTGAGTCACCCACCCGAGGTGGCGACCACCACAACGTCCCTCCAACGACCGCCTCCCGCGAACCCCAACCCCAAAGGCTTTGACACAAATTTACCACAGGCACAGAAGCGTATGGGGAAACCGAATCTGAGGTCACCATGAGACCAGAGCCACGGAGGCCACCGAATCAGAGGCAATTTTTATTATTGCATGATGATCAATGATGATGAGGATGATGTAATGGTGCTGCTGTGGAGGTGCATCCGCTTTGAGACTACTTGACAGGGTTGTTCTCTACGCTTACTGTCATAATATATCCCGGCGTCAACCAGGCCCGAGAGATACAGACACCTGCAGTGTTGGTCAGGTAATTTGAGCAACACTCTCAAATTCGCATCCGTAAAGTGGATGAAGCTCGACTGTGTGGTCCCAGTCTCCCCACTGAGCCCGCAGCACACTCACTCTGGGTAGGAGCCGGCCGGAGCCCGAAAAAATCCCTATGACTTATGGGATTCGAACCCGCGACCTTCCAGTCCGGAATCCAAGGCGCTAACCACTGCGCCATGGCGGCTGGTCTTTTCTGTACATTTCCTTGTGTGTAACCCCCCCCCCCATTTTCCTTGTATTTCTGTCTTCAGGATGGTACATAGAGATTTCCGTCTATTTACACTGTCAAACGCTTTGGATAAATCAAACAATAGTGTGTAAGATCGACAACCGTATTTCGTAAGATTTCTGAACAATTGACTGCAATGAAAGACAGGTTATTGTGGTATAATTTTTTTTTATCATTTGTTTGAGCTTCAGGAATACCTTAAATGGATTAACAAACATCTTTAGTTTGGAATTAAGGATGCAACTGTAACACTTACAGATAATATCCAGAAGTGAAATTCCCCTACAGCAATCTGCTGTTCTTGTATTGCCTGTTTTATGTAGCGGCATTATCACAGATTTGTCCCGCTTACATGGTAATCCCTACTGTATAAATGAAACAAATAAGGGATGCAGGAACTTAGGGTGCACATTTTCAGCACGAAGAAAGAAATCAGAAGGCTGACCATCTGGTCTCCATTATTTTTCCTTTTCTTCATTGCATATAAAACATTCCAAATTTCATTTTGTAAAATGTTAGGATCTAGCTGTGTTTAGAGGGTCATTACACTTGTTGGGTTCATGCTTACTTAGAACCAACAGGCTATCACGTGCGTCCATGCATACGTGCGTACGTGTATGTGTGCGTGCGTGCGCGCGCGCGCGCGTGTGTGTGTATGCAGGCACACGCGAGCACGCTAGTGTAGGCATTGATTATTGCCTCTCGTTTATTCTTCTTTTCCTGCCTTGTGCGCATTGTGTTAATATATCCTTTCTTTCTTTCCTTCCTTCTTCCTGTCTTCTCTGTGTGTTGCTGTTGTTGTGTAGGCCCTTTTTTTTGTCTTTCTTAGGCATGTTGATACAAACGAGGAAGACATGGCGCAATACAATTGTTGAAGAATCCCAAATTCTGTTTCCTTGAAACTAATTGTCACTTTCCAACAAAGCTTACCATTGTGTAGAGAAGTAAAGTTTATGCAGCACAGAGTGGTGTAGTGTAGTGTAGTGTAGTGTAGTGTAGTGTAGTGTAGTGTAGTGTAGTGTAGTGTAGTGTAGTGTAGTGTAGTGTCGTGTAGTGTCGTGTAGTGTCGTGTAGTGTCGTGTAGTGTGTGTAGTGTAGTGTAGTGTGGTGTAGTGTAGTGTAGTGTAGTGTAGTGTAGTGTAGTGTAGTGTAGTGTAGTGTAGTGTCGTGTAGTGTCGTGTAGTGTCGTGTAGAGTATTCAGTGTCGTGTAGTGTAGTGTAGTGTAGTGTAGTGTAGTGTAGTGTAGTGTAGTGTAGTGTAGTGTAGTGTAGTGTCGTGTAGTGTAGTGTCGTGTAGTGTCGTGTAGTGTAGTGTAGTGTAGTGTCGTGTAGTGTCGTGTAGTGTCGTGTCGTGTAGTGTAGTGTAGTGTAGTGTAGTGTAGTGTAGTGTAGTGTAGTGTCGTGTCGTGTAGTGTCGTGTAGTGTCGTGTAGTGTCGTGTAGTGTAGTGTAGTGTAGTGTAGAGTAGTGTAGTGTAGTGTAGTGTAGTGTAGTGTAGTGTAGTGTAGTGTAGTGTAGTGTAGTGTAGTGTAGTGTAGTGTAGTGTGGTGTAGTGTAGTGTAATGTAGTGTAGTGTAGTGTAGTGTGGTATAATGTAGTGTAAGTAGAGTAGTGTAGTGTAGTGTAGTGTAGTGTAGTTGTAGAGTAGTGTAGTGCAGTGTAGTGTAATGTAGTGTAGTGTAGTGGTAGTGTGTGTGTGTGTGTAGTGAAGTGTAGTGTAGTGTAGTGTGTGTATGTAGTGTAGTGTGGTGTAGGTAGTGTGGTGTAGTGTAGTGTAGTGTAGTGTAGTGTAGTGTAGTGTAGTGTAGTGTAGTGTAGTGTAGTGTAGTGTAGTGTAGTGTAGTGTAGAGTAGTGTAGTGAAGTGTGGTGTGGTGTAGTGTAGTGTAGTGTGGTGTGGTGTAGTGTAGTGTAGTGTAGTGTGGTGTGTGTAGTGTAGTGTGGTGTGGTGTAGTGTAATGTGGTGTAGCGTAGTGTAGTGTAGCGTAGTGTGTGTAGTGTAGCGTAGTGTAGTGTCGCGTAGCGTAGTGTAGTGTAGCGTAGCGTAGTGTAGGTAGTGTAGTGTAGTGTAGTGTAGTGTAGTCTCTATGTGTCTGTGCCAAAGTTTCTGTATGTCTGTCTGTCTGTCTCTCTCCCTGTCTGTGTCTCTCTGTCTCTGTCTCTCTGTCTCTGTCTCTCTGTCTCTGTCTCTGTCTGTCTGTCTGTTTGTCTGTCAGTTCTCTACCCCCACATCTCCATTAATATCTAATTTTTTTGTGCATCCATTGTATCTGGTTTGTATATCTATCTATCTATCTATCTATCTATCTATCTATCTATCTATCTATCTATCTATCTATCTATCTATCTATCTATCTATCTATCTATCTATCTATCTATCTATCTATCTATCTATCTCTCTCTCTCTCTCTCTCTCTCTCTCTCTCTCTCTCCTCTCTCTCTCTATATATATATATATATGTGTGTGTGTGTGTGTGTGTGTGTGTGTGTGTGTGTGTGTGTGTGTGGATGTGTGTGTGTCTGTGTCTGTGTCCGTCTGTGTATATGAGTGAAAATAAAACACATCAAACCAGAAGAAAAGAACGCACAATTATATTTGAGGCGGAAGAGACCAGGGAAATATTTGGTAAACAATGCAGTACGAATACAAAGCAGTTATGACGTCACCAACACTTTGTATCCACTCGGAAGGCGGAAGTGAGAGCTGTGCGCAGTTTCCGGTGAGTGAGCCATCTTGAATTTCTCTCTAGTGGTGGTGACTGATGGCAGAGATGGAAATGACTGTTCGACCATCTTGATTTGTTCTTAGCACTGTTCGTTGGTGAGGAGAGGGGTTGATGAACAATTTCGCTGTTGTTCGTTCATTGAATTATGAGGTTACTGTCAGTCTTATGGTTGGGTTTTCTTGTCCATAGAAAGGAAATGAAACAAAAGGAAAAGAAGTTTTGATTTCACTGAAGGAAACAGGCTGGATTGTGTTTGTGTTGTATTGCATTGTATTGTGTTGCATTGTATTGTAGTGCATTGTATTGTGTTGCATTGTATTGTGTTGCATTGTATTGTTGTGCATTGTATTGTAGTGCATTGTATTGTATTGTATTGTATTGCATTGCATTGCATCGTATTGTATTGTATTGTATTGTATCGTATTGTATCGTATTGTATTGCATTGTATTGTATACCACCTTCAGTCACGGCAGATTTCTCTACGTGAAATTAGGGCTGCTCTCCCCGGGGAGAGTGCGTCGCCACAAGAGCGGAGCCAAACATTCTTTATTTACTTTGTCCTGTCTGCAACTGTATTAGTTTTCCTATCAGAGTAGATTTTTCTACAGACATTTGCCAGGGGCAACTGTCTTATTACCGTGGATTCTTTTATGTACGTTAGATATGTGTAAAACACGAGACCTCAGTTTATCGTCTCATTTGAAAGACTAGCACCCAGACCACCACTCATGGTCGAATGGATGGGGGAAAATTTTGGTAACAAACTGGAATCAAACCACCACGAACTTTGAACCCAGGCTTTTTGTTTTCTAAGCAGGTGCGTTACCTCCTAGACCACTGATCCACCGATCAAGGATTAAGACATTTTGTTCATTCCACGTTGATTACTGATTGTGTGTTCCTCTATTATTCTCGATATAAAAAAAGAATAAAGAATAAAATCAAGAATTGCCATGCCCCCCCTCCCTCTTCCCAGAAAGGAGGGAAAACAAAGAGATGGACAGAAATCAAGAAATGACGAAAGACAAGTGGAGGAAAAACGAAGAGAAAAGGAAGAAAAAGTACAAAAAGACAGAAGGAAGAAAAATGGAAAAGAATGCAATCAACGAACGTTGCACAAAAATGGTAGCATATTATGTTTTGTACATTGCAAGCGGCATTGGTCACCAAAAATTCCAAAATATTTTTTTTAATGTTATCTGGCCTTAATTTAAGATTCATACGTCAAGCTGGAATGCAGCTGCCTTAATGGTAGGTAGGTGTGGGTCACATCTGCAAAACTTTACCATCGGTAAACCTCGGAGCTCTAGCTGATGAATGGGGGAAACCACAACCAAGTAAGAAAACACACACACACACACTTACACACATACACACACACTCACACACACAAGCTTACACACATACACACACACACACACACACACACACACACACACACACACACACACACACACACACACACACATTTAAGCACACACACACACACACTCACACACACACACACGCACGCACGCACAACACACACACACACACACACGCCACGCACACGCATACACGCACGCACCACGCATACCTACCTACCTACACTACCTACTCTACCTACCTACCCACCTACCTACTACCTACCTACCTACCTACATACCTACTACATACTACATACATACATCTACAATACATACACTACATACATCAAAACATGCATATATACATACGTACACACACACCAAACACACACACATACACGCACGCGCGCACGCACGCACGCACGCACACACACCATTCTGTGTGTGTGTGTGTGTGTGTAGGTGCACGGGTGTGTGTGTGTGTGTGTGTGTGTGTGTGTGTGTGTGTGTGTGTGTGTGTGTGTGTGTGTGTGTGTGTGTGTGTATAGGTGTGTGGGTGTATGTGCATATGTGTGTATGGCTTTTGAGTAGATTTTTAAAGTATTTTTTATTTTTATTTATTTATTTTATTTATTTATTTTATTTATTTTGTTTTCTCTTTTGGTTGTTGGTATAGTAGTTGCTTGTATTATTTATAGGCATAGTTTATTTTAAAGTTGTTGAAATCATGTTAGCAAGTTAATTTTGGTGAAATGTTTGTTGTTGTTGTTTTAATTGTTTGTTTGCTTTTTCCCCTTTTCTTTCTTTCGTTGGCTTTTTTGTTTGCTAGGGATTTTCTGCTTTGTTTTTTGTTGGTTTTTTGTTTTGTTTTGGATTTGATTTTTGCTATTGTTTTGATTTTTTTCTTTTCCTTTCTTTAGATAGATGGCTTGATGGAAAAAAGCAGATCGCTGCTTACTCAATGTACCATCTGGAAATAAAAATTTGATTGATTGATTGATTGATTGATTCTAACCTATAATCTTGCATAAAATCTTTTCCTTGTACTATTACAGTATTGAAGAACACACAAACAAACACACAAACAAACAAACACACACACACACACTCAGAGAGAGAGAGAGAGAGAGAGAGAGAGAGAGAGAGAGAGAGAGAGAGAGAGAGAGGAGAGAGAGAGAGAGAGAGAGAGAGAGAGAGAGAGAGAGAATGTTGGATACCGTGCACTACTAAATTGGTTTCAAAGCTGTCATGTTAATGTTTCTATATACTGAACAGCATCTTCAGTTTATTTCCCTTTCCTCTTCTGTTGCTTTCATTTTCCTTCTCGTTGAGCCAATGATTATACTGGTAGATTGTATGATTTACGGTGAAAGGAAGGTGGCACTGTTATTTCGCAACATTTTTTTTCTGGATTGAGTGGCTATTCCTTACATATAGAAAATTAATATGTACTGTAACACCTCAGTGGGGACGGGATAGCTCAGTGGTCAGAGCGCTCGCTTTCCCATGTTAATAAGATTAAGCAGCATCAAGCGTGGTTACCCATTGAATGGGTGACTGTTTGCGCGCCTTGGCATCAGCACAGTCCCCCAGTTCACTCAGCTGTAAATGTCGGCGGGATGCGGGATAGCTCAGTGGTCAGAGCGCTTGCTTTCCCCCCAGTCAAGATAAGCAGCGTCCAGCGTGGTTACCAGTTGGATGGGTGACCGTTTTGCGCGCCTTGGCTTCAATACAGTCCTCCAGTTCACTCAGCAGTGAATAGATACCTGCCCTCTTTAGGGTCAGGGAAGGTAAAGCAGCGAGGGAAAGAAGATGGACGCCGCTCTCAACATGCTGGCCCCTAGAGAAGCGAAAGTTTCTGATACCTTGCTCACCTACGACCACATAGATTATGGGACACCTTTACCTACCCTTTTTTTTTTTTTTAACCTAACACCTCAATACAAGATGGGCGCCGCCCTCAACATGCTGGCCCCTAGAGAAGCAGAGGTCTCTGATGCCTCGCTCCCCTACGACCGCCTAGGTTATGGGACACCTTTACCTTTTTTTGTATCTTTAATGTCGGCAGCGCAACACATCTTCGCTCCTGTCACAGACAACAAACAACCTTTTTCTTGTGACAGAACCAGAGCGGTTGCCATGGCAGCAGGTAAACCAGACCGCGCAGTGATCTCCCCTAGAGAACTTCCGCTGTCCACGGGGTCACGTGGTTTACAGTCACGTGATATACCTGAATTAACAATGGGAGGTCACTCCTTCAGACTAACACAGGAGCAAGCACCCGGGGGACAAGTTGGTAAGGCAGGGTTTGGGGTGTGGTGGGGTGGGGTTGTAGGGTGGGGTGTGGTGTGTTGGGGTGTGGTGTGGTGTGGTGTGGTGGGGTGCGGTGTGGTGTGATGTTGATGTGGTGCTGTGTGATGTGATGTGGGTATTGTTATGTGGGTGTGGTGTAATGGGGTTGGTGTTTTCTTGTGTATGTGGTGTAATGTGGGTAGTGTGATGAGTGTGATGTGATGTTTTTGCTGAATTGCTGAATTCTTTAAATTGAGATAATGGAATAAGCAGTCCATGTTGCTTTTTTCATCCAGCCCGCGTGTATGCAGTTTTGTAAATGTCATTTTGATGTGGTGTGGGATGTGGTGTTGTATGTTGTGATGCAATGTAGTGTGGTGGTGTGGTGTGGTGTGGTGTGGTGTGGGGTGTGGTGTTGTATGTGCAGTGCAGTGTGGTGTGTGTGTGGGGTGAGGGATTATGAGGTGTAATGTGGTGGGTGTTGTGCAGTGGAGTGGGTGTGTGGTGTGAGTGGATGGTGTGGTGTGAGTCTGAATTGTGTTGTGAATGATGGTTGGTGGTTGTTAAGTGATGTGTTATTGGTGTGGTGTTGGTTTGATTGGTGTTGTATGTTTTGATAATATGGTGTATAGTGTGGTCAGTTGTATGATATGGTTGTCGTGAGTCATGTGGTGGAGTGTAGTTGTGTGTTATTTGTATAGATGTTGGTTCATGTGGTGTCAGTGGCTTAAAAAACACACATCACAGTACACTACACACACTACACACAAGCACATCTACACTACAGCTACACACACACACACACACACACACACCACACCACACCACACATAAGAAAAAGCAGAAACTCACACCATAACCTACAGTCCAGAATTTAATGTTCTCAGAGAGCTATTATGTGAATCAGTAGAGATGAAGACTCCAGCCTTGAAACACTCTAGCTGTTTTGTAAATATATGTCTGGTTCTGCTTTTTCTGACATGGCATTGGTTATATTATATTGGTTATATTGGTTATTGGTCTTAATGATTTATAATTAGTCACTTTTTAATATCTATTAATTTTTTTTATACAGTTTGCTGCAAACTGTCTTGTAAGATAAAATCAACACTCTTCTCAAAGTCAACAAAGTGCCATTGATTCTGTTAGTTTGATGCGCTCACGCGCGCGCTATGTATGGGTGTGTGTGCATGCATGCGTGCGTGTTTATGTGCATGCATGCGTTCCCGCGCGCGCGTGTGTGTGTGTATATGTGTGTGAGTGCGCGCACGTATTCGTTGTTGCTTATGTGAATGAAAGGAAATAATTATATCTATAAAAGTTTTGATACCACCACGACGATGATGATAAAGATTACGGTGACTATACTATCTACTCTACTTACTACTACTTATCTACTACTAATAATACACTACTACTACTACTACTACTACTACACTACCATACTACTACTACTACATATGCTGCTGACTGCGCTATAACTACTGGTACTTCTACTGCTACTTCTACTGCTACTTCTATGCTACTTCTACTGCTACCTCTACTGCTGCTGCTACTACTACTACTACTACTACTACTACTACTACTACTACTTACTACTACTCTATACTCTACTATACTACTACTACTACTATACTACTACTACTGACTACTACTACTACTACTACTACTGCTGCTGCTGCTACTACTACTGCTACTTACTACTGCTACTTCTACTGCTACTCTACTGCTACCTCTACTGCTACCTCTACTGCTGCTGTACTACTACTACTACTACTACTACTACTACTACTACTACTACTACTACTACTACTACTACTACTACTACTACTACTACTACTACTACTACTACTACTGTTGTTGCTGTTGCTACTACTACTACTTACTACTACTACTACTACTACTACTATACTACTACTACTACTACTACTACTACTACTACTACTACTACTACTACTCTACTACTACTACGTTTGCTGATGTTATCATTAGTATCATCATCATGATCGCTTTCCATTTTTTCTTCCTGTACTTGTTGTTGTTGTTGTTGCTGTTGTTGTTGTTGTTGTTGTTGTTGCTGTTGTTGTTGTTGTTGTTGTTCTTCTTCTTCTTCTTCTTCTTCATCATCATTTCTTCTTTTCTTCTTCTTCTTCTTCTTCTTCTTCTTCTTCTTCTTCTTCTTCTTCTTCTTCTTCTTCTTCTTCTTCTTCTTTCTTCTTCTTCTTCTTCTTCTTCTTCTTGTTTTGGTTGTATTGTTATTGTTATTGTTGTTGTTGTTGTTGTTGTTGATGATGATGATGATGATGATGATGATGATGATGATACTGCTGCTGCTGCTGCCGCTGCTGCTGCCGCGCTGCTGCTGCTGCTGCTGATGACGATGGTGGCTGTGATGACGATGTTGTTGTTGTTGTTGTTGTTGTAGAACAAAAAGGAGTGACGGAGATCATATTCGTCTGTACTGCTCTGGCGACCGTACTGATTATATTGCTCTGTCTTCGAATCAGGTCAGTTCTTCCTCATGACGATTTTGATGATGATGATGATGATGATGATGATGATGATGATGATGGTGGTGATGGTGATGATGATGATGATGTTGCTGCTGCTGATTATGATGATGATGGTCATGATGATGATGGTGGTGATGATGATGGTGGTGGTGATGATGGTGTGGTGGTGGTGGTGGTGGTGATGATGATGGTGGTGTTGGTGGTGTTGGTGATGATGATGATGTTGATGAGGATGCGGCTGGAATGATGATGATGACGATGATAGTGGAGGTAGTGGTTCTGGCGATGGTAGCAATGAATAGGGTGGCTGTGATAGTGGCAGTGGTCTTAGCTTGGTGTGAAGGAGAAGAAAAGAACATTTAGTGCAAATGAAAGAAAGAAAGAAAGAAAGAAAATAAAGAAAGAAAGGGAGAAAGAAAGAAAGAAAGAGCGAAACAAAGAAAGAAAGAAAGAAAGGAAGGAAGAAAGAAAGAAAGAAAGAGCGAAAGAAAGAAAGAAAGAAAGGAAGAAAGGAAAAAAGGAAGGAAGGAAAGAAACAAAGAAAGAAAGAAAGGAAATAAAGAAAGAAATAAAGAAAGGAAGAAAGAAAGAAAGAAAAAAAATAAATGAACGAACGATGGTATATATATATATATATTATATATATATATATATATAATATATATATATATATATATATATTATATATATATATATATATATGAAAAATAATGAACGAACGGTGTGTGTGTTTGTGTGTGTTTGTTGTGTGTGTGTGTGTGCGTGTGCGTGGTGTGTGTGTGTGTGTTTGTATGTGTGTGTGTGTTTGTGTGTGTGTGTGTGTGTGTAGTGTGTGTAGGTGTGTTGTGTGTGTATGTAAAGTCTTGATTCTTCGTCTGTTCACCTAAAGTGATATTAGATGAAAGTGTGTGTATGTGTGTGTAATGCGTGTGTATGTATGTGTGTGTGTGTGTGTCTGTGTGTGTCTGTGTGTGTCTCTCTCTGTGTATATATAGGGGGGGGGGGGGGGGGCGGATAGCCTAGTGGTCAGAACATTGCGCTGGCAATTTGAAGACCCGGGTTCGAGTCCGGTCGAGGAAATTTTCTTCCTGGAGTTAACATCAGTGCTGACTCCACTCTCCCCAAAAGTGCTTCGGATGAGACTTTAAACCGAGGTCCCGTGTGTGAACGCACGCAGAACATCTTGCGCACACGTTAAATCCTGTTCCGCTTTTCGTAAGAGTAGGCCATCGTGTGCCGGTGGGAACAGATGACAATATTTACAAAACTGCATACACACGGGGACCGGATGAAAAAAAGCACATGATTGCTTATTCTGTTATCCTTGATACAAAAGAGTAAATAAAATAAATAAATATATGTATATATATGTGTGTGTGTGTGTGTGTGTGTGTTGTGTTGTGTTGTGTGTGTGTGTGTGTGTGTGTGTGTGTGTGTGTGTGTGTGTGTGTGTGTGTGTGTGTGTGTGTGTGCAGGGTGTGGAAGGTGAGGGGCAGAAGGAGGAGTGCCCAGAGGAGCAGTATGAAGACGCCGCCTCCACACTGGACCCCCGCTACCTGTCACAGGACAGAGACGCCCCCCTCCCCCACCCCCACCCCGCCCAGTAAGCAGCAATGAACTTATGGTCATTGTCGTCATTGTCATCATCGTCACCATCATCGTCACCATCATAGTCATCATCATCGTCATTATTTTATTTTTTATTTTTATACCACTTTATGTCACAGCAGATTTCTCTGCGTGAAATTCAGGCTGCTCTCCCCGGGGAGAGCGCGTCGCCACAAGTGCAGCGCCTACCCTTTATTTTTTTCCCCTCAGGGATGGTGTCTAAACACGACACCTGTGTGCATGCTGTTTTTATATATATATAATTTTGTCATCTGCTCCTACCGGCACACGATGGCCTGCTCTTCCGAAAGGCGGAACGGGATTTTAACGTGTGCACGAGATGTTCTGCGTGCGTTCGCACAAGGAACCTCGGTTTATAGTCTCATCCGAATGACTTTGACATTCAGTTCGATATTTTCGTCAAACTGGGAAGAAAGGCGAGGCTGGGTACGAACCCAGAAACTCGCGGTTTAAATATTGGCAGGCAAACGTCTTGACCATCCTGCCACCGTCATCATCATCGTCATCGTCATCATTATCGCCATTATCGCCATCATTTTGGTCATCGTCGTCATCATTATGGTCATCATCGTCGTCATAATCGTCATCACCGGCACACAGGGCACAAATCCAATGTCACTCAGTCAAGAGCGCTAAATTTAGCGCACCTTTTTTCTGTGTACTTAGTCCAAGGGTGGTCAGTTCCTGCTGGCTCCGCCTAGGCTGGGATGGGATGGATTAATTAGCAGCTGAGAGGAGCTGAAAGTGGGGGAAACTGACTGACAGCTATGCATCGTCATCATCGTCATTATCGTCATCATCGTCATCATCGTCATTATCGTCATTATAGTCATTATCGTCATCATTGTCATTATCATCATTACTATCGTCATCATCGTCTCTATCATGCTCACTACAACCATAACACAGTTTTTGAAAGTGCAGCAATTGGTTGCTTTAAAGAGACAGCAGGAAAAAACAGAATCAAGGAAAAGTGCAGGACCAATGTCTGGCACTGAATTTTCTGTGAGAGGGAATTGCTGTCCACACTGTAAAGTATCTCTGGCTCACGGGGGTCGTGAATCATGAATGCAGCAACAGTGTGGACTTTTTTTGATCTTTCTTTCTTTCTTTCTTTCTTTCTTCTTTCTTTCTTTCTTTCTTTCTTTCCTTCTGTGTGTGTGTGTGTGTGTGTGTGTGTGTGTGTGTGTGTGTGTGTGTGTGTGTGTGTGTGTGTGTGTGTGTGTGTGAGTGTGTTTGTGTGTGTGTGTATGCATGTGTGTGTGTGTGTGTGTTAGATGCACGCATGATGGTGTATATCTTGTGTGAGTGTAAGTACAAGTGTGCGTGGGTGCGTCTGTGTGTGTGCGTATGCACACATACACACATATATTTATATATATATTTAGATACACACACACACACATACATATATACATATATATATATATTATATATAATATATATATATATATATATATATATATATATATGTATATGTATATGTATATGCATATTGTGTGTGTGTCTTTGTGTGTGCATCTGTGTGTGCGCGTGCATGTGTGCTAGTATGCGTGTGTATGTGTGTATGCACGTGCGCGCGCGCGCGCGCGTGTGTAAATGAGTATGTGTATGCGCACGTCTCGGTGTCTAAATCTGAATGTGTGTATCTGTACCCCCAAAAACACATACACCCAAATTCTAATTTTTATGCTTACTTCACACAACACATAGCCCACCACCCCAAGAAGAAGAAGAAGAAGAGGACAAAGCAAAGCAAAAGCAGTAGCAAAAGCAGACGACATTTGCTGGGGAGCCATGCCGGCACGCTACTCCCCCCACCCTCGCCGCTCCTACCACCTACACCAGTACGAGGAAGCCAAACCCACTCTGGAACTGGCAGGCACTCCCAGAGCAAGAGTACACCTGCACCAATACGAAGAAACCAAACCCATCCTAGACCTGCCACGCTCTCCCAGAGCAAGAGTGCACCTGCACGAATACGAAGAAACCAAACCTATTCTGGAAATGCCACGCGCTCCTAGAGCTAGAGTGCACCTGCACCAATACGA
Source organism: Stramonita haemastoma (assembly GCA_030674155.1). Taxonomy (NCBI): domain Eukaryota; kingdom Metazoa; phylum Mollusca; class Gastropoda; order Neogastropoda; family Muricidae; genus Stramonita; species Stramonita haemastoma. Next base: position 42,787,398 of record CM060338.1, on the reverse strand, counting down.
CGAAGCCATCATTATCCGCCAACCCCTCACTGCTACTGCTAAGGTTCCAGGCGGGGGACGGGTCAGTGCCGGATACGCCGAGCCTTACGACACGGTGCCTGTGCCCGCTGATGCCGCCTCTGAAGCCTCCTCCCAGTACCAACGCCTGGGGGACGATCAGCTCAAGCGGACCCTGTCTGACCCCATGGGGCGTCGCCAGGCCTACAACCATGTCATCCTGACCTCGGCCAGAGCCAAGTCCGCTGGGAAGGCGTCGGGGTCAAGGTCGGGTCCGGGGCCCAAGACGTCATCAGCCCTCGGGAGGAGAGGTGACGTCACGGAGGGTGTGACGTTACCGGACCACGTGTATGACGTCAGCAGCGTGGCGGTGAGGAAGGCGGGCCGTGTGGAGGTGATTGATGGCATCTATGACAAGCTGGATAAGAGCCAGGTGTGAAGAGGGGAGGAGGGGGATGGGAGGGGGATGGGGGGGGGGAGGAGTGTTCTGGATTTTTAGCTGTTGTTCAGATGGGGTTTTTGTTTTGTTTTTGTTTTTGTTGGTGGTGTTCTTGTTGTTTCAATCTTAGCCTTGTTATTATTTTGTGTTGTGTGTGTGTGTGTGTGAGAAGGGGGAGGAGAATGATTCTTGATTTTTAGCGTCGTTCCCTAGTTTTTTTTTGTTCTTGCTGTTGTTGATCTTGTTGTTTCAATCTTAGCTTTTTTATTTTTCTGGTGAGAGAAGGGGGAAGAGGATGATTCTGGATTCTTAGCATCCTTCAGTTGGGGTTTCTTGTGTGTTTTGTTTCTTGTTGTTGTTCTTGTTGTTTCAATCTTAGCCTTGTTATTTTTTGGGGGGAAAGAAGGGAAGGAGAATGAATCTGGATTCTTAGTGTCATTCAGTTGGGGGATTTTTTGGGTGTTTTTTTCTTGTTGTTCTTGTTGTTTCAATCTTAGCCTTGTTTTTTTTTTGTTGTTGAGAGAAGAGGGAGGGGGAGGATTCTGGATTCTTAGCGTCCTTCAGTTAGGGTTTTAGTTATTTGTTTGTTGTTGTTGTTGTTGTTGTTTCAATATTAGCCTTGGTTTTTGTGGGAAAGGGTGAGGAGAATGATTCTGGACTCTTTGCACTGTTCAGTTGTTTTTTTTGTGTTTCGTTTTTTCTTAGTGTTGTTCTTGTTGTTTCAATCTTAGCCTTGTTATTTGTTTTGGTGAGAGAAGGGGGAGGAGGATAATTCTGGATTCTTAGTACCCTTCAGTTGGGATTTTTTTTGTTTTGTTTCTTGTTGTTGGTGTTGTTTCAATCTTAGCCTTGTTACTTTTCTGGTGAGAGAAGGGGAAAGGGGGGGGGGGGGGGGGGGGGAGGAGTATGGATTCTTAGCGTTGTTCAGTTGAGGTTTTAGTTATTTGATTGTTGTTGTTGTTCTTGTTTCAATCTTAGCCTTGTTATTTTTTTTAAGTGAGAGAAGGGAGAGGAGGATTACGATTCTGGATTCTTAGCTTTGTTCAGTTGTTTTTCTTTTGTGCTTTGTTTCTTCTTGTCCTTGTTTTAATCTTAGCCCTTTTTTGTGATGAGAGAAACAAAAATCAAAACTGACCAAGGTCAATACCTCAAACTGATCATTCTACAGACTTTCTAAATGAAGCTGATATTGTACGGACCCTTCGTTTTGTTACGGGGAAGTTGAAAACTGTTATTACATCCCGATTTGACAGGACATATTACTGTGAATCTGATTCAGTAATTAGAACCCAGCATTTGTGTCGCTGATTTCGTTTTCCGAGAACTTGCATTGTATTTTACCACCCTGGCTTTCCCACTTTGTGTTCACAACTTGTAATCAGTAAGGGATGACTACATCACAAGCGCGTAATTGTGTGGCAGGGGTGGGTGGGGGGTGAACATCAAGACAGGGCTTGTTGTTTCACCATGCCCTTGTGGTAAAACCAGAAACACTGTGTGATTTGCAAACAATGAGGCGTCTAGCTAGCCTATTCCTATATAGTAATGATCATTAAGCTTTGTATACGCTATGTCGTTAAGTTAGAGAGAGAGAGAGAGAGAGAGACACATGCCCACAAGAATGAATGTGTATCTAATTGGTTAGATAAAGGAATTGAAAGTGAAAGTACAACCAATGGATTATGTGTGTGTGTGTGGTGTGTTGTGTGTGTGTGTGGTGTGTGTGTGTGTGTGTGTGTTGTGTTTATTTATGACTTTTTATACTTTTTATCGAGGATAATGGAATAAGCACTCATGTGCTTTATTTACATTCAGACCTCATTGCATGCAGTTTTTTAAATCTTGTCATCTGTTCATAACACCATAACACAACACAACACACACATAACACAATGGCATACTCTTACGAGAAGCGGAACAGCATTTAACGTGTGCGCAAGATGTTCTGCGTGCGTTCGCACACGGGGCCTCGATTTATAGTCTCATCTGAAGGACTTGTGGGGAGAGTGGAGTCAGCACTGATGTTAACTCCAGGGAAAAAATCCCTTCGAACGGGAATCGAACCCGGGTCGTCAAATTGCGAGCGCAATGTTCTGACCACTAGGCTAACCCGTCTCCTATGAGGCGTCTAGCCTACTCAATACTGTAATTATCATTAGCTTTGTATACGTTATGTCGTAAAGTTAGAGAGAGATACATGCCCACAAGAATGAACGTGTACGTAATTGGTTAGATAAAGGAATTGAAAGCGAAAGCACAACCAATGGATTTGGTGTGTGTGTGTGTGTGTGTGTGTGTGGTGTGTGTGTGTGTGTGTGTGGTGGTGTGGTGCGTGCGTGCGTGCGTGCGTGCGTGTTGCGTGCGTGTGGTGTGTGTGTGTGTTGGTGTGTGGTGTGTGGTGTGTGTGTGTGTGCGTGTGTGTGTGTGTGTGTTGTTGTGTGTGTGTTGTGTGTGTGTGTGTGTGTGTGTGTGTGTGTGTTTGTGTGGTGCGCGTGTGTGTGTGTGTTGTGTGTGTGTGTGTGTATGTGTGTGGTGTGTGTGTGTTGTGTGTGTGTGTGTTGTGTGTGTGGTGTGTGTGTGTGTGTGTGTGTGTGTGTGGTGTGTGTGGTGTGTGTGTGTGTGTGTGTGTGTGTGTGTGTGTGTGTGTGTGTGTGTGTGTGTGTGTGTGTGTGTGTGTGTGTGTGTTGTGTGTGAAGAAAATGAAAAAGGAGCAAGAAGAAAAACACACACACAATTCATGAAACAGTTATATGGGAGAGGGTAGCAGGTTGAACTGGATTGAACTGAACTGATACGAATGATCGGGATTGAATATAATGTTAAGTCACAGCAAACCTAACTGTGTAAAATTCGGACTGCTCTTTCTCAAGGAAAGCGTGTCGCCACAAGAACAGCTCCACCTATTTTTTTTCTTTTCATGTCTACATGTACATTGTGTTTTCCTATCAGAACGGCTAATTTCTACAGAATTATGCTAGGAACAACTTTTTTGTTGCCGTGGGTTCTTTTACGTCCACCGAATGCGTGTTGCACACGGAATCTTGTTTTATTGTCTCATCCCAAATACAAGCACCCAGGCCATCACTCAAGGTCAAGTGAATGGGGGACGGGATAGCCTAGTGGTCAGAACTTTGCGCCCGCAATTTGACGACCCGGGATCGATTCCCGTTGGAACGGATTTTCCCCTGGACTTAACATCAGTGCTGATTCCACTCACCCCAAAAGTCCTTCAGAGGAGACTATAAAATTGCGGCCCTGTGTGCAAAAGCATGCACAATATCTTGCGCACAAGTTAAATCCTGTTCCGCTTTTCGTAAGAATAGGCCATTGTGTGCCAGTGGGAACAGATGACAAGATTTACAAAACTGCAAACACACGAGGACTGGATGTAAAAAAGCACACGAGTGCTTATTCCATTATCCTCGTTATACAAGAATAAACAAACAAATAAATAAATAAAGAAAGAAAGAAAGAAAGAAGGAAAGAAAGAAAGAAACAAATAAATAAAAAAATAAAAAAATTGGGGGGGGGGGGGGGTAAGTTTGGGCTAAAAAAATGGGATGAAACCCGCACTCTAAACTTTCTAGGCAAGCTTGTTACCTGCACACCACCGAGCCACTATACATGTGGCAGAGACAATGCCAGGGGATAATCAGTGTAGACTCCCCATGTAGAGCAATGCACGAGTTGACCTCAGATGACACAACCATCATCAGTGCAGCACCCATCCTACTGCACTGCAGGACTATTTCTACAGAACAGTATGAGCACATCAGAACCCTCACAGAAGTCGGATGCGCTGGGCCTGACTTGCCAGGCGAGTGACGGCAACACAGCGCATTTTCGCTCATAGGACAGACAACAGTTACTCTCTGACCGTTCGTCGACGTAAGGAGAAAAAGAAGAATCATCTAGGTCTGTTCATTATCTTGTTCATGTACGTCTTAATAATGAAAAAGGTTGATGATGTTTTTAAATGTTAGCAGATATCTTCCCCAAAGTCGGAATGCGGTTACCTTAACGGTACCCAAACGGTAACACATTCACAATCTCACCTTTAGTGAACCTCCAGGAACAAAAGAAGAAAATATCAGCCTTATTGTCGGGTAACTATTTTTTGTTTACCAGATTCATTTTGAAAAAAAGAGAAAAAGATATTGAAAGTTCTTATCTACAATTATATCTTTTAAGGAAATCCTGCTGTATTCTGCATGTCACAAATTCACCATAAATGCCAGATACCCTGACAATGCATTCGTGTATACCAAGACGTAATATTAGCTAAGAAAATAAAACGGACTTTATTACAACACCCAACGGTCGTAGTTAAACTCAGGGGACAGGATATCCTAGTGATTGGGCGGAATCAAGCCACCACCGAGGCACCCCTTCAAGGAGATTTTGCCCCCGGAGTTAACATTAGTACCCACCCCTCTCTCCTGAAAGTCTTTGGGATGAGACCAAACAACACACGTCTTATGTGCAAATGCATGCAAAACATCTTGCGCACACACTAAAAACCCATTCTGCCCTTCAGAAGAGTAGGCCTCGGAAGCTATAGCCGAGTGGTTAAGACTTCGGTCATGTTGGTCCATGAAGTCTTGGGTTAGAATCCCGGTGATATCTGGTGAATTAAAGGTGGGGTTTTCTTTTACCATGTTCCATGTGGACTTCAAGTGCAGACCTTTCAGAATGTCTTTCCCATGATGAAACAAAATTGTCTGTATTGAGCGTTGAACATTCTCCCTTGTGGCCATCAATTTTTCATTTCATTTTTATTTATTTATATTTTTATATCAACGATAATGTAATAAGCACTCGTGTGCTTTTTTATTTTACATCCAGTCCCCGTGTGTTTGCAGTTTTGTAAATCTTGTCATCTGTTCCCACCGGCACACAATGGCCTACTCTTACGAAAAGCGGAACAGGATTTAACATGTGCGCAAGATGTTCTGCGTGTGTTCGCACACAGGTCCTCAGTTTACAGTCTCATCCGAAGGACGTTTTGGGGAGAGTGGAGTCAGCACTGATGTTAACTCCAGGGGAAAAATCCCCTTGAACGGGAATCGAACCCGGGTCGTCAAATTGCGAGCGCAATGTTCTGACCACTAGGCTATCCCGTCCCCCGGTCATCAATTACTTGTTTGCACCAAGGGAAAGGGAGTTAGTTAATACTGGAGTTGTGCAGTCAGTAGTTCTCGCTCTTGCTAAGGCAGTGCTGACGTCACAAAGGACTGTGTGATGTACCCCCTTGTAGCACAGTCTTTCCGAAATTAACAAACATGAAACCAGCACACCACCCAACACACACACACACACACACACACACACACACACACACACAGAGTTTAAACACGTTCAATCAAAGAGGAACTACTCATGCCTAAAACTCAACCATTTTTCTTGAGTTATTTCTCTTGAATTGTTTACTAATTTTGAATGACAAAAAAGTTGTTTTGATGATATATTGGTAAAGTTTTTGCGAAGAATGACTGCAAAAAATAAGTGAAGTGATCTTCCTAATAAAATAAAACTTTGGATTCCAAATAAAGGCACTTTACGGCTATTTTCTCACCCCACCCAGGTGTAAAAGGGGTACCAACCTTGTGTTGGGGGTTAACCCTGCGATAAACTGGCGTCCTATCCAGGGGGGAGTCTATGACTCTCAGTCGCTTAACGCCACAGAAACCGGGATAAGCACAGGCCTGATGAGCCTTAGGCTCGGGACAGACTTGGATTCCAAAGACAATCCCT
>CM060338.1:42761208-42768708 GCA_030674155.1 Stramonita haemastoma | reverse complement strand
CGCGTGCACACACACACACACACAAGCACACACGTGCGCGCGTACACTGGTGCATAAGACAAGCCAGAGAAGCAATTAGATACTCTTAGCATCTTGCCTCAAAGGTGTTTAGTGTTATTTGTAAGTGGAATAAGTTTTTGTGATAAACAGGAGCTCCTGAGTGTTGTTGACAATCATCAGCCATAACAGTGGGAATTGGTGAAAAAGATCTGGATCAAACTTGGGAGCTCCCTAATATGATACGAATAGAGGAGGGAACCAAGCACAGATCCCTGTGGTACACCACACAGTGCAGAAATGTCAGCAAAGACGCAATGACTGATGTGGACATGCTGGTATCAGTCATTCAGTTATGAAGGAACTCATACCAACACTGCTTTTAGGAGACTGCTTCTTGATTAATTTAGGATGGGTAAGATGCGATATTTAAAAGTATGATCGATTGCTGCAAAAGATGCGTTCAAATCCAGTAAAACACAGAGAGCGTTATCACTAGAGCGTACACTAAATCAGTGATATTCGAGTAAATGCTGCGTCGATGCTATGGAAAGGCCTTTATGCTGACTGGAATTTTGTGTGCATATCATGTCTCAATAAGATATTAGCCTGCCTGACTTGCAGCAGTATTTTTAAGTAGCCTGGATACGTAAAGAATGATTTTTTTCCTTCCTGGGTTAGAGTTCCGGAGTTCACCAATGGTGTGATTTGAGTATGTGACTGTTACCATCATTATGGTAATTACTTAACCGCATTCCGACTTCGGGGATGATGTCTCAACCTGACACCACTATGCATACTTTTTTAGCATTTGTCTTTAGTCCCTACCGGTACGTAATGTCCTACTCTTCTATAAGGCATAACGGGTTTGATGCGTCTGCATGCGTTCGCTCGTGGAGACTCGATTTATAGTCTCATTCAAAGGACATTTAGGAAAGTGGAGTAAGCACTGACGTTATTTGTAGGGGAAAAATATCTCATCCACGATTAAAACGGTCAGATTTGATATAATATGGCAAGCAGTGTTTCAGAATCAAAAAAAGCTTTATTGAAAAAAAGGAACAGAAGTACCACAAAGGCTCAAGTGTACTGAAGTTCTTTTCGTACAACTGTCCTCAAAATATGAAGAAAATTGAAACTAAACAAATGAGAGTAGCATCTCAACTGACAAGGTGGTTTGGGAATTAATCAAGAGTCACTGTTTTGCCTTGCTATGGTTTATTGTTAGACTGAATTAGGCATCGACAGAAATTGCTGTCATGTCTTCCTTGAATGCCTATAGGGCTTTTACTTTGCGAATTTCATTTTTGAACGAACTTATTTGCTTCCATTATAGCTGCTTATATCTTTTGTAGGAGGTCTTTTGGTAAAAGAACTATTTCAAGGAGAAAAGACATTGAATTTTGTTTTGGGTTTGTTTAAAAGATTAACAGGAACAGTGGTAAAAATCAAATCAGTGGATAAACTACTGTGAAATCTTTTACAGAAAAGCTGTGCTTAAGGTTTGGGAAAGAGTTCTAATCAACTTGAAGTGACCTGATTAATTTGTTGTTTTGTTAGAAACTGATAGAGTCTTATCTTCATTTTTGGACTATGGCATTTTTTTTAGCTACGGGGCTAGAGCTCCAAGCTCATAGGTGATATTTTGCGTATGTAGCCGCTTGCTCGCCTTTAATATAAATGATATGAAATAAAACATCAAACTACAAAACCAGTGAATAGAGCAGTGGCTAGCCTGATGATCTGACGGTGGTCTGAGGACACAGGTTTAAGCCTCAGCTTAGCTGTATGTTCGAGAAGATTAAAATTTGCCTACACTTTTACTTAGTTCAAAATCTATCTAGTGTACAACACACCCACAACACTTAGTGCATACATCAAAGCCTGGATGGACATCTTTCGGGGGAACAGCAGGCCCACTATAACTGACAGCATCTACCAGATGACAGCATGACACCATCATGCCAGCATGCAGTCCGAGACCTAAAGAGTTTTGGGCTCCGCTACGGTTAATGCGTTCAAGCCACACTGCATGAGAGTTTGTGTGCAGTGCTTCAAACTAGCTAACCAGGAAGTTAAAGTAGTCAAGCCAGTCCATATCATGGCAGCTCTTTTGTTAAAGATAGATTTCTTGGCACAAACCTGGTCTCTTTAAGCTAGGAAAATAAATAAATTCCTTTGGGTAACATGATCGACAGGTATTGCCTAGGTAGAAAAAACATGTTTGCGTCACTCAGGTTGGGGTGAGGGTGGGGGTGGGGGTGGGGTGGAGCTCTGAGTGTTAGAGCAGTGGGGACACCAGAGATCTGTTGCCAGCTTGTGCGCAAGGAACACACTGCTCTTGTTCTCCTTCTGGGTGCTTACAAAGAGGTAGGGGTGGGTTGAGAGGTTCTTTTGTGTTCGTTCTGTTCTTTCTGTCTGTCTTCTGCTCTGTCTGTCATGGCGGCCTTTCTGTCTGTCTATTGCTGTCTGTCTGTCTTCCGGTTTGCCTCTATTTCTTTCTTTTACTTGCGTCCATTGTTCGTATGACTTTTCTGTGTTTATTGAATACATATATGTCTCTTTTGTTTAAATAATTATCTATGTATCCAGTGGGGATTATGCATTTGTTGAATGTATACCTATCTCCATTTTTAAAAACATAAGTTTAACACTATTGTTCATGATCGTGAATTTGTTTTCCTTTTGTTTCATTTCTGTTGTTGGGTGGGGTTTGTTTTTTTTTGTTTTGTTTTACTTAGTTGTGTTTTGTTTTGCTTTTCCCTAATCAGGGCAAGGGACCGATGAAAATAGTATGTGAATACTCACTCTGTTACTCTTGAAAAATAAAAACTATTCATTGATTCATTTATTTTCTCTCTGTGTACAAAGTGGATCCACTGAGTTATAGATTCACATGAAGAAAAAATCAGCAAAGTATGCAGAGAATACAGAGCAATAGCACTGCTGAATGTTAGTCTTGAAATGTTCACTTTAGACCTGTATAAAATAAAGTATCTTTCATTAAATGTCGTGTTTTTTCCTCCTGTTCTTTGGCTAGAGCTCTGCACTCTAGGATCACCAATGGTAACATTTTGCATATGCCACATTTTTTGCTCACCATGAAGGTAACCGCATTCCGATTTTGGGATGTCTAAACACGACACCAGTGTGCATGCGTATGATTTTACCGTTCCTTCCCTCTGGCACCCTATGGCGTACTCTTACGAAAGGTGAAACAGGTTTTAATGTTTGTGCAAGACGGTCTGCGTATGTTTGCACACGGAACTTTGGCTTCTAGTACCATCTTTCGGGGACTGGAATCGGGAGCGATGTCTTCTCCAGGGTGGAGGGGGGGGGGGGATCCCATTGAACGAGTGCCTTGGGGTGGCTCAAACCTGGGCCATCAAATCACCAACACAAGATCTAACCCCTTCACCCCCCATCCCCAGTTTGGTGAAAATGAGCTCATAGTGGATCGTTGGTCTAGAGGTTACGCGCCTGCCTAGAAAGTGAAAAGTCTGGTCAGAGTTTGCGGTGGTTCGAATCCTGTTTGGGCCCAAAACTTTTCCCCCATCCATTAGACCATGAGTGGTGGTCTGGATGCTAGTCTTTCAAATGAGACGATAAACCCAGGAAGGTCCCGTGTGTTACACAACATTATTTAGCGCACGTAAAAGAACCCACGGCAACAAGAGGTTGTCCATGTAGAAAAAAGCCAATCTGATAAGGAAATCAATACAGTTGAAGGCAAGAACAAGAAAAAAAGTAATGGGTGGCGCTGCATTTGTGGCAACGCGCTCTCCCCGAGGAGAGTAGTCCGAATTTCACGCAGAGAAATCTGCTGTGGCTTAAAGTGGTATAAACTATAAAAATAAACTAAAGCAGCAAAAAATAAAGTAAAGGTGTTTCATAGCCTGAACGGTCGTAGTTCATTAACTTCTCCAGGGGGCCAGCATCTTGACTGCGGTGCCCATCTCTTCTCCCTCGTTGCTCTACCTTCCATGTCCCTAAAGAGGGGAGGTAAGCTGTTGACAGCTCAGTGAAGTGTAGGACTGCTATACTAATAGAGCCAATCAGAATTGTAGAGAAAATGTTCTCTTTTGGGACAGACTGATGGATGAAAAACATGTATAAATAACCAGACAGGCGAGCACATCCTTCTGAGGTGTACTCTATTTAGCGACCTGAGGAAGAAAGTGTGGCCGACGGAGATAACCCTGCAGACCAAGGAGATAACCCTGCAGACCAAAGAGATAACCCTGCAAACCAAGGAGATAACCCTGCAGACCAAGGAGATAACCCTGCAGACCAAGGAGATAACCCTGCAGACCAAGGAGATAACCCTGCAGACCAAGGAGATAACCCTGCAGACCAAGGGAGATAACCCTGCAGACCAAGGAGAGAACCCTGCAGTACGGAACATGAGAGGAGCTGGAAAGGACATGCCATTATTTTTCCCCAGACATATCTGACGGTGTAGAGCGAAGGATAGAAGAAGAAGAAGAATCCATTCAGTATATTCAAAAAGGGAGGCATCTGTTTGGAGGGCTTCTACAGCTGTGGGTTAACAGTGATGCTGACCCTGCTCCCTCTACAGTCCTTCAGGTGAAAGAACTACAACTCTGACCCTGCTCCCTCTACAGTCCTTCAGGTGAAAGAACTACAACTCAAGGGTTTGTGCGCTAATTCCCTGGAGAGTGGAGGAAGCTGGTTGCAGAATCTTTAGTCGGGTGAAAGACGCATATAACAGCGTATCCCTTCCCATGAACTCTTTTTTTCAAGATAAACATGCTTTCCCAGCGTAGTGAAAGGGGGGGGGGGGGGGGGGGGGGGGGGGGGGGGGGGGGGGAGGAAAGGGGAAGGGAATGTTAATAAGGATCTGTTACTTTCTAAAAGAGTGGACATTGGCCCATGTGATGTCCCATCTCTGCACAGCTTTTCGGGTCGGTACAGTTAGCCAGTTAGGATCTAACGTCTAAAATTCTACCGTTTACCACAAAGGCAAAGAGTATGCAATGGAGGGCTTTCGACCACCACCCAAGGAAAAAGAGCATCGCACAATTCGTAGGTGTGTCCGGATTTAGTAACACAACGCTGCGACAGGGCTCTGATCGCAAGGGAGGCAATCTACTTACCATCATTCTATTGCCTCCCTTTTCTGTAGGCTTTTCACCTCTGTATGTGTGTGTGTGTGTGTGTTGTGTGTGTGTGTGTGTGTTGTGGTGTGTGTGGTGTGTGTGTGTGTGTGTGTGTGTGCTGTGTGTGTATTTGTGTGTTGTGTGTGTGTGTGTGAGTGTGCGTGGGTGCGTGCGTGCGTGTGTGTGTGCGTGTGTGTGTGTGTTAGTGTGTGTGTGTTTGCGCGCGTGCGCGCGTATGAGTGTGAGTGCTTTGTGACTTTTTTTTTTTTATTTGAAGCATATAATATTTGAACATATATGAAATGTAGCTATCTTGTTTCTTTTAATTATGATTCGTATTAGCATACCTGTCAGGACTGTAATTGCCTTTCAGGCATGATTTAAAGAGTTTCTGACTTGAATTTTATTGATTTGTCGTAGTAGATCCTGACGCTCTAAATGCACTCAAACACGCGGCACTGCTTAAAATGTTTGTTTGCTTTTTATTTTCTTTATTTTTTTCCAGACGTGCACATGTTTACCAAGTACTTCATTTTAACTCTCAAGGGGTGGCATAGCTTAGTTGTTAGAGTGTTTGTACTTGTGATCTGAGGGTCTTGGTTCGAGCCATCGTGGAGGCACCTGTTCTATGAAACTTTACCCTGGATGAAACACTAGTACCAACTTCAATCCCCTAAAAAGTCCTTCGGATGAGACTAGAAGCTAAGACCCCGTGTGCGTGCACATGAAGAACATATTGCGCAATGTTAATAACTGGTTTCACCTTTCAGAAGAGGAAACAATTTCATGTGGGGTAGAACAGACGCCAATATTTAAACATAAACGCATGCACACAGGTGTTGTGTTTAGACACCGTCCCCGAAAATGGAATACAGATTCCTTAAATGTGGGTAAAAGCACTGGCATACGCAAAATCTCACCATTGGTTGAACCTCAGAGCTGTAGCTGAGGAAGAAATAACAAAACTACAAAAGCTTCGCCCTCCACTGTCAAATAATCAATGGGACGCACAACTGACAAATCAGACATTTTGGTTTGGAGGAAGTTTGAACCTGTCATATATAAATTTGCTTCATGTTTTGCAAACAAATCAGTAAAAAAAGAGAGATTTTTAAAAAAGAATCATGTATATATATTTGGTTTATTAGGAATATTTGGATCATTTAGAGTGCTGTATACATTCAGATTATCAAAAACCGTTTGAAAATTTTATAGACTGCAATAAAAAAAAAAAGTTTATTCAGAATGTTTGAATCATTCAGAATACAGTACACTTTGGGTTTATATATAATGTTTGAATCATTTAGAATGCAGTGTACATTTGATCATTTAGAATGTTTTGAATGACTTATGGCATAAACCATTAATTCATTTCGAAAATTTTAATCATTTGGAATGTGATATATATTTAGGTTAATTACAATTGTTTGTTATCATTTGAAAAATAAAGTCGAAAAAAAAGAAATTGTTAACTGTAAAAATGTTTAAAACCTGTCGGCGCTCATTCCTTAGCTTGCAAAAATGCATGCTCGGTATGTTTATGTCACCCATATCCATAAACTCTGGCTTAAGGCCCAAACTGGCTTTACACTTGACAAAAGCAGAAGGAAATTAATGCACATGGAAATGATAATTATAAAAAAAACAGACACACAGGTGTCATGTTTGGACACCATCCCTGAGGGGAAAAAAAATAATGGGTAGGCGCTGCACTTGTGGCGACGCGCTCTCCCCGGGAGGGGAGCAGCCCGAATTTCACGCAGAGAATCTGCTGTGACATAAAGAGGTATAAAATAAAATAAAATAACAATAAAATAACATGTCCTGCGTCACTTTTGGTTTTATTTGTAATCATATGTATGAAGGAGGGGAGTAGAAATTGATATTTACCCTCGGAGAAAAAAAATCTTTTGAAACCATCACCGCACCAGTGACTAGAGCTTGTGTCATATGGTAAGAGGCAGGTTGCAAATCAGCTGCTCTGATCTCCCTGACAGTATTACCATAACTGAAATATGACATGTCACTGCAAATCAGCTGCTCTGATTTCCCTGGCAGTATTACCATACCTGAATATGACATGTTCTATACAGGTCTGCTGAAAGACCTGAATGGGTCTATACATGTCACACACAGGCCCGCGCACAGGAAGATATGCTTATGCTCATGCACAAAACATACGTGCGCACCCAGGCATGTTATATGCATGCATACTATTTAATGCTGTCCCAGTTTCATTCATTTGGGCGTGTAAGCCTGTGAGTGCACGCAGACAGACAGACAGACAGACAGACACAAAACACACACACTCGCGCACGTGGGGGCACACACACACACACACACCACACACACACACACACACACACACACACACAACACACAC
>CM060338.1:42747787-42752787 GCA_030674155.1 Stramonita haemastoma | reverse complement strand
CTGGGCCAAAACAAGTTTATGAAGAGGGGACAAAATGGCTATGATACTGCTGCGAATGGTTTCTGTAAAGGAAATATTGTTTTTTGGTTACGTTTATTTTAAAGCACAGTTGTTCTCTCTCTCTCTCTCTCTCTCTCTCTCTCGTCTTCTCTCTCTTCTCTCTCTCTCTCTCTCTCTCTCTCTTCTCTCTATCTCTCTCTCTCTCTTCTCTCTCTCTCTCTCTCTCTCTCTCTCTCTCTCTCTCTCTCTCTCTCTCTCTCTCTCTCTCTCTCTCTCTCTCCCATCAGTGCTGACTCCACTCTCCCTTCAAATCTTTCGGATGAGACTGCAAACCGAGGCTCCGTGTGCGAACGCTCGCTGAGCATCTTGCACACAAGTTAAACCCTGTTCCACTTTTCGTAAGAGTAGGACATTGTGTGCCGGTGGGAACAGATGACAAGATTTACAAAACTGTATACACACGGGGACTGGATGAAAAAAAGCACATGAATGCTTATTCCATAATCCTCGATATAAAAGAATTTAACCAGTCGCCCTCTCTTCCTCTCTCCTCCCCCCCCCCCCCCTTCGAATGAGACTATAAACCGAGACTCCATGGGCAAACGCACGCAGAACAAATTGCGCGCACGTTAAAACCTTAAAAACTGCATGCACAAATGGACAGATAAAAAAACACAACCGCATGAGCATTTATTCCATTATCCTCGATATAAAAGAATGAATGAATAAATAAAATCGGTCTCAAGCCACGAATCAGGGAACATAATATATCAGACTAAAATAGACCAAGCACAAGGTGACTTGGAAACCTCGTCACGAGCTTCTAGTCCTTTACGCTACGCTGTTTATTAACCTATTTTGCCTGTAGGCCTGTACCCCCCTCCCCAATCCACGTTGCTTTATGTAATGGGCAATAGCTTTATGCAATGCAGTTTGTGAATAGCACATGCATTGAATCTCTATCTCTCCTTCTCTCTCTCTACCTCCCCCCTCTCTTCTCACTCTCTGTCTGTCTCTGTCTCTGTCTGTCTGTCTGTCTCTCTCTTACATGTCTGTCTCTCTCTCTCTCTTACATGCTCGAACACACAAACACACACACACACACACACACACGCGCGCGCGCGCACGCACACACACACACGTGCATGTGCACGCACATACAGGAACATACATTCGCACACACATACACACATTCACACATGCACGCACTCGCGCGCGCGTGCAAACACACACACACACACTAACACACACATACACACAATCACGCACGCACGCACAAACACGCACGGAGTCTTGCTCAATTTTTTCAGAACTGTTAAACATAGCCCAAGCTTTACTTAGAAACCAGTTAGGCGTTTCACATGCACGCTTATTTAATTCATATCGATACAAAAAGAGAACAAAATTAAATGTCCTGTTATTTGACCAGTCTTCCGGGTTCCCCCTCCCCCACCTCTTTCCCTCCCCCAACTTGCACCCCTTGCCTTTCTTATTTGTTAGACTTGTTGTTGTTGTTGTTGATGTTGTTGTTGTTGTTGTTATTATTGGAGACTTTATTTGCATGGCGTTAATGCGTTGATTTTAAATGCTAGTGCGCACTCTTTCACATGTATATGCATACTCACACGTACACAAGTTACATACGTATACAGGGAAACTCACCGGTACAAAAACATGTAAGGAGTTGCAAGCGAGCATGCACGTACATATACACATGCACACATATATACAGACACAGACACAGACACAGACACACAGGCACACAAACACACAGACACAGACACACACATATGTACACATACACAAATGCACAGATACACAGGCACAGACTCAGATACACAGGCACAGACACACAGACACACACAGACATACAGACACAGACACACACGAACACACACACACACACACACACACACACACACACACACACACACACACACAACACACATGCACACGCACACGCACACACACACGCACACACACATTGGTGATACTGTAACCTGATATTATTTGTTTGTTTGACATTTTATGGGGGTTTTTTAACCCTAAAAAGAAAACCTGAATGTGTGCACGCGGGTTGCGTGCGTGTGTTTATTTATTTATTTATTTTATTTATTCTTTTATATCGACGATAACAGAATAAGCAATCATGTGCTTTTTTTTCATCCGGTCCCCGTGTGTATGCAGTTTTTGTAAATATTGTCATCTGTTCCCACCGGCACACGATGGCCTACTCTTACGAAAAGCGGAACAGGATTTAACGTGTGTGCAAGATGTTCTGCGTGCGTTCGCACACGGGGCCTCGGTTTAAAGTCTCATCCGAAGGACTTTTGGGGAGAGTGGAGTCGGCACTGATGTTAACTCCAGGAGAAAAATTTCCTCGACCGGACTCGAACCCGGGTCGTCAAATTGCCAGCGCAATGTTCTGACCACTAGGCTATCCGTCCCCCACTATCCGTGTATGTGTGTGTGTGTGTGTGTGTGTGTGTGTGTGTGTGTGTGTGTGTGTGTGTGTGTGTGTGTGTGTGTGTGTGTGTGTGACTTTTGAGTGCATTCTTTTTTGCTAGTTGTTTCTCTCTTTCTTGCTTTTTTTCGTTATATGTATTTGCATTTTGAAAGTTACCGTAATCATGTCAGTTGCTTACAATTGACGAAACGATGTTTTCCTTACATAGATGGCTTGATGGGGAAAAAAGCAAACCAATGTTTAATCAAAGTACCATCGAAATATAAATTTGACTTCTGACCTTTGACTTTTTGACTTTGACACCAACACCTCCCCCCTCCCGACACACACACCACTACCCCACCCCCCTTACACATACGCACACATGCACACACGAACGCACACACGCACACACACGCACATACATAAAAAATAAAATAGATAAAATAAAACACACACACAAGCACACACACACACAACACACACACACACACACACACACACACACACACACACACACACACACACACACACACATACACACACATACACACAAAATCTTCAGTGGTGCCCCCAAACAGTCTTACTAGACTACAGTATAAGGGAGGTGAAGAGTCTACCCCCCCCCCCCCCCCCCCCCACACACACACACACCAAACAAATGTCAACAAAGAATGTTTACTGGGAAGCTGAGAGACGAGGAAGGAATAAAGGAATTATCCTCGTCAGTAATTCCATCTCCACTGATCCGCTTTATAAGACAGCACAAGTGTAGATAACATCTGTCTGTCTGTCTCTGTGTGTATTTCTCTGTCTGTTTGCACTGTCTGTGTATCTGTTTGTCTGTCTGTCTGCACTGTCTGTCCTTGTGTCTGTTTGTCTGTCTTTTTGCACTATTTGTCCTTGAGTGTGTTTGTCTGTCTGTCTGCACTATTTGTCCTTGAGTGTGTTTTTCTGTCTGTCTGTCTGCACTGTCTGTCTTTCTGTCTGTTTCTCTGTGTGTTTACACTATCTGTCTTTGTGAGTGTTTCTTTGTCTGTCTGCACTATTTATCTGTGTGTCTGTTTCTCTGTCTGCACTATCTGTCTCATAGTCTGTTTGTCTGTCTGTCTGCACTGTCTGTCTTTGTGTCTGTTTCTCTGTGTGTCTGCACTATCTGTCTTTCTCTGTCTGTTCGTCTGTGCTTCTGCACTACCTGTCTTTGCGTCTATTTCTCAATCTTTCTGCACTATCTGTTACCACCAGCACATGATGGCCTACTCTTAAGAAAAGCGGAACAGGATTTAACATGTGCGCAAGATATTCTGCATTTTGAGAGATCTAGGCATGCCCCCCTTTTTTTTTTCAAGCGTTGTTTCACTGTATCATCTATTGCTGGGCCATACCTTGACGTCTTATACACAGTAGCCATTATTCTCTTTCACGGATCCTGAACATATACAATGTTGAACGTATTTCCGATCTGCTCCATTGCTTTGGATAGTCTGAGGGAGACTGTACCATTCATGTGAAATTAACACGAAGGTGGCGATTCAAGTTATGCTTTTTCTTGACCTGCTCAATATATTTTTTATTTATTATCTCTCTCTCTCTCTCTCTCTCTCTCTCTCTCTCTCTCTCTCTCTCTCTCTCTCTCTCTCTCTCTCTCTCTCTCTCTCTCTCTCTCTCTCTCTCTCTCTCTCTCTCTCTCTCTCTCTCTCTCTCTCTCTCTCTCTCTCTCTCTCATCTCTCTCTCTCTCTCTCTCTCTCTCTCTCTATCTCTCTCTCTATCTATCTATATCTATATCTATATATATATATACATATATATGTGTGTGTGACGCTCCACCACGAAATGAGTCGCTTAGCACATTACTCAATTTTGCGCTAGGAGCCATTAAAGGCAGGTGGGGGTTAAGTTGTCAATTTTGAGATTTTAATTGATTATTAAATTATATCTGTTATTCTACTTTGTAATGAAATACCAAGGCATAATTTTTATTCCTTTTGCTTTTAAATGTATTTTGAAAATACCCAAGCCCTCATGCTGACAACTTGTTACAAAAATAAACTTGCCTGTTTCTCATTTTGTCACATCCTGCAGTCTATCATTTCAATTTGGAATAAAGTTGCACAGAGTTGTCCGATTTCCAATCTGTTTTTTGTATTAAATAGCCTTTGTATTGCAGATTAATAACTTGTCAATAACTAAAAATTGGCCTCTGGTGCAATGCGACTCCTTATGTGGTGGAGCGTCATATATATATATATATATATATATATTATATATATATATATATATATATATATATATATATATATATATATACATATATATATATATATATATATATATATATATATATATATATATATATATATATATATATATATATATTTTGGCTTGTGATTCCGATTCTTTTCTGTGGACAAATTTTTTCTGTATTGAAAGGCATTGATTTGAAACTGAAGGTGACAGTATAAGGATAAACAGCAGTACGAATGCCTCTGCTTTGGATTTAACACGAAGACAGGCAGACATTTTATTTTAGTAGAGCATTCAGCATGCCTTCTA
>CM060338.1:42685287-42740287 GCA_030674155.1 Stramonita haemastoma | reverse complement strand
AAGTGGAGTAAGCACTGACGTTATTTCTAGGGGAAAAATATCTCCTCCACGATTAAAACGGTTAGATTTGATATAATATGGCAAGCAGTGTTTCAGAATCAAAAATAGCTTTATTGAAAAAAGGAACAGAAGTACCACAAAGGCTCAAATGTACTGTAGTTCTTTTCATACAACTGTCCGCAAAATATGAAGAAAATTGAAACTAAACTAATGAGAGTAGCATCTCAACTGACAAGATGGTTTGGACATTAATTGAGTCACTGTTTTGCCTCGGTATGGTTCATTGTTAGACTGAATTAGGCATCGACAGAAACTGCTGTCATTTCTTCCTTGAATGCCTGACGAGCTTTTATTTCGCAAATCTCCTTTCAGAACGAACTGATTTTACTTCCATTATGGCTGCTTACATCTTTTGTAAGAGGTTTTCTTTAAAAGAACTATTTCAAGGAGAGAAGACATTGATTTTTGTTTTGGGTTTGTTTAAAATATTAACAGACACAATGGTAAAAAAATATATCAGTGGATAAACTACTGTGAAATCTTTTATAGAAAAGCTGTGCCTAAGGTTTGGGAAAGAGAATCAACTTGAAGTGACTTGATTTATTGTTTTGTAAGGAAATGATTCAGTCTTATCTTCATTTTTGGACAATGGCATTTGTTTAGTTACGGGGCTAGAGCTCCGAGCTCATTGGTGAGATTTTGCGTATGTAGCCGCTTGCTCGCCACTGATATGAATGATATGAAATAAAACATCAAACTATAAAACCAATGAATAGAGCAGTGACTAGCCTGATGATCTGACGGTGATCTCCGAACACAGGTTTAAACCTCAGCTTAGCTGGATGTTTGAGAAGAGTAAAATTTGTGTAGACTTTTCCTTCCTTCAAAATCTATCTTGTGTACAACACACCCACAACACTTACTGCATACGTTAAAGCCTGGATGGACATCTTTTGGGGAACAGCAGGCCCACTATAACTAACAGCATCTACCAGATGACAGCATGACACCAACATGCTCAGCATGCAGTCCGAGACCTAAAGAGTTTTGGGCTCCGCTACGGTTAATGCGTTCAAGCCACACTGCTTGAGTTTGTGTGCAGTGCTTCAAACTAGCTAACCAGGAAGTTACAGCAGTCAAGCCAGTTCATATCATGGCGGCTCTTTTGTTAAAGATAGATTTCTTGGCACAAACCTGGTCTCTTTAAGCTAGGAAAATAAATATATTCCTTTGGGTAACATGCTCGACAGGTATTGCCTAAGAAGGACAAAAATGTTTGCGTCACTCAGGTTGGGGTGAGGGTGGGGGGTGGGGGTGGGGTGGAGCTGTGAGTGTTAGAGCAGTGGGGACACCAGAGATCTGTTGCCAGCTTGTGCGCAAGGACCACACTGCTCTTGTTCTCCTTCTGGGTGCTTACAAAGAGGTAGGGGTGGGTTGAGAGGTTCTTTTGTGTTTGTTCTGCTCTTTCTGTCTGTCTTCTGCTCTGTCTGTCATGGCGGTCTTTCTGTCTGTCTATTGCTATCTGTCTGTCTTCCGGTTTGCCTCTATTTCTTTCTTTTACTTGCGTCCATTTTTTGTGTGACTTTTCTGTGTTTGTTGAATACAGATCTATCTCTTTTGTTTAAATAATTAACAATGTATCCAGTGGGGATTATGCATTTGTTGAATGTATACCTATCTCCATTTTTAAAATCATAAGTTGAACACTATTGTTCATGATCGTGAATTTGTTTTCCTTTTGTTTCATTTCTGTTGTTGGGTGGGGTTTGTTTTTTTTTTGTTTTGTTTTACTTAGTTTTGTTTTGTTTTGCTTTTCCCTAACCAGGGCATGGGACCGATGAAAATAGTACGTGATTACTCACTCTGTTACTCTTGAAAAATAAAAACTATTCATTGATTCATTTATTTTCTCTCTGTGTACAAAGTGGATCCACTCAGTTATAGATTCACATGAAAAAAAAAAAGCAAAGTATGCAGAGAATACAGAGCAATAGCACTGCTGAATGTTAGTCTTGAAATATTCACTTTAGACCTGTATAAAATAAAGTATCTTTTATTAAATTTCGTGTTTTTTCCCTCCTGTTCTTTGGCTTGAGCTCTGCATTCTAGGATCACCAATGGTAAGATTTTGCATATGCCACATTTTTTGCTCACCACGAAGGTAACCGCATTCCGATTTTACCATTCCTTCCTTCTGGCACCCAATGGTATACTCTTCTGAAAGGCGAAACGGGTTTTAATGTGTGTGCAAGACGGTCTGCGTATGTTTGCACACGGAACTCTGGCTTCTAGTATCATCTTTCGGGGACTGGAATCGAGAGCGATGTCAACTCCAGGGTGGAGGGGGGGGGGATCCCATTGAACGAGTGTCTTGGGGTGGCTCAAACCTGGGCCATCAAATCACCAGCACAAGATCCTACCCCCTAACCTCTCCGCAGTTTGGTGAGAATGAGCTAATAATGGATCGGTGGTCTAGAGGTAACGCGCCTGTCTAGAAAACGAAAAGTCCGGGTCAGAGTTTGCGGTGGTTGGAATCCTGTTTGGGCCTAAAACTTTCCCCCCATCCACTAGACCATGCGTGTTGGTCTGGATGCTAGTCTTTCAAATGAGACGATAAACCGAGGAAGGTCCCGTGTGTTACACAACATTATTTAGCGCACGTAAAAGAACCCACGGCAACAAGAGGGCTGGCCCTGGCAAAATTCTATAGAAAAAAGCCACTCTGATAGGGAAACAAATACAGTTGAAGACAGGAAAAAGAAAAAAAAAATTGGGTGGCGCTGCATTTGTGGCAACGCTCTCTCCCCATGGAGAGTAGTCCGAATTTCACGCAGGGAAATCTGCTCTGGCATAAAGTGGTATAGATTATAAAAATAAGCTAAAGTAGCAAAACTCAGATTAAAGGCATTTCATAACCTGAGCGGTCGTAGGTCATTAACTTATCCAGGGGGCCAGCATCTTGACTGCGGTGCCCATCTCCTCTCCCTTGTTGCTCTACCTTCCATGTCCCTAAAGAGGGGAGGTAGGATGTTGACAGCTGAGTGACCTGGAGGATTGCTGTGCCAATAAAGCCAATCAGAATTGCAGAGATGCTTAAAACAAAAAGTTCTCTTTTGGGGACAGATTGAGGGATGAAAAGCATGTATTAATAATCCATCCAGTAACCAGACAGGGGAGCACATCCTTCAGAGGTGTACACAATTTAGGGACTTGAGGAAGAAATTGTGGCGAACGGAGGCAACCCTACAGACCAAGCTGTTCGGCCCACGAGAGAAGATGGTAAAGACATGCCCTTATTTTCTCAGACACATCTGATGGTGAAGAACGAACGAAAGAAGAAGAAGACTCCATTCAGTATTTTCAAAAGGGAGGTATGTGTTTGGAGGGCTTCTTCAACCGTGGCTTAACAGTGATGCTGATTCTTCTCCCTCCACAATCCTTTTGGTGAAGAAACTACAACTCAAGGGTTTGTGCGCTAATTCCATGGGGAATGGAGGAAGCTGGTTACAGAATCTTCAGTTGTGCCCCCACGGTCCATAGGACTACGGGACAGGTGGAGGTGAAGCATGCACATAACAGCATATCCCTTTCCATGAATTCTTTTTTCAAGATATACATGTTTTCGCAGCGTAGGGAACAGGGCGGGGGTTGGGGGTGGGGGTGGGGGGTGGGGGGTGGGGGGGAGTGAACCTTAACCGAGGATTTGTTACTTAAAAACTATTGCTCCTTCAACTGATGGAGAGGCTGGTCCTGATAAATTCTTCCTCATTCTCAATGTTTTTCATTTTAGAGGGAACCAGCTATAAAAGACCTCTTATATAAACGGTACCGTGGTTCATTTTTTAAAAAATCATTCATTGTCTCTTGTTATTTTAGGCAATGGGACCGTCAGTCGAGAATGCAGCTTTAAGGAAAATGCCTTTTAATTGCTGTGGGTTCTTTTAGTGCCCTAAATGTGTGTTTTACATTGGACCCTGGCTGATGGTTTCATTCCCCAAAAGACTAACACTTACAACACCGCTCAAGGTCTAGAGAATGAGAAAAAAGTTTGGGCTCAAAATAAATTTGAATCCTCAGCTTCTTGCTCTCTCAGTACAGGTGCATTCATTTTAGATTTACGCCATGCTCTGCTCCCTTAATCAAACAGGGGACAGCCTGGTGGTCAGAACACTGCGCTCGCAATCTGACGACCTGGGTTCGATTCCCGTTCGAGAGAGTTTTCCCCCTGGAGTTAACATCAGTGCTGAATCCACTCTCCCTGAAAGTCCTTCGTATGAGACTATAAACCGAGGCCCCGTGTGCGAACGCACGCAGAACATCTTGCGCACACGTTAAACCCTGTTCCACTTTTCGTAAGAGTAGGCCATTGTGTGCTGATGGGAACAGATGACAAGATTTACAGAACTGTACACATATGGGGATTGAATGTAAAAAAGCACACGTGGGCTTATTCCATGATCCTTGATGTAAAGAATGTGTAAATAAATAGATAAATAAATAAATAGATGAATAAATAAATAAATGAATAAATAAATAAATAAATAAATAAATAAATGAGGTATCCCCATATTTCAATGTTAAAAAGCAACTGAGATAGATTAACAAGCCCAAACAGCCCCTCCCCCCGAAAAAAGCGAGTAAAAAAATCAGTTGAGAAACCAAGTAAACAAGTCAACAAAGGCACACAGGTACACAGTGATCCAAACTAAACTTACCATTACTTTTTTTTCCACATAGCTCACAATACCTCAGTGCCCCCCTTCCCCCTATCCTCAATTCTATAGCCTCCCTTCTTTTCTGTAGGCTTTTCACCTCTGTGTGTGCGTGTGCGTGTGCGTGTGCGTGCGCGCGCGCGCGCGCGCGCGCGCGCGTGTGTGTGTGTGTGTGTGTGTGTGTGCGCGCGCGTGTGCGTGTGCGCGTATGAGTGTGAGTGCTTGTGACTTTTTTTTGGAAGCATATAATATTTGAACATATATTCATGAAATGAAGCTATCTTGTTTCTTTTAATTATGATTCGTATCAGTATACCTGTCAAGATTGTAATTGCTTTTCAGGCATGATTAAAGAGTTTTTGACTTGACTTGACTTTCATTGATTTGTCGTAGATCCTGACGTTCTAAATGCACTCAAACACGCGGCACTGCTTAAAATGTTTGTTTGTTTTTTATTTTCTTTATTTTTTCCAGACGTGCACATGTTTACCAAGTACTTCATTTTAACTCTCAAGGGGTGGCATAGCTTAGTTGTTAGAGTGTTGTGCTTGTGATCTGAGGGTCTTGGTTCGAGCCATCGTGGAGGCACCTGTTTTATGAAACTTTACCCTGGATGAAACACTAGTACTAACTTTTATTAAAATTAAACCTGTCGGTGCTCATTGCTCAGCTTGCAAAAATGCATGCTCAGTATGTTTATGTCACCCAATACCATAGACCCTAGCTTAAGGTCAAAGCTGGCTTACTCTTGACGAAAACCGAAGGAAATTAATACACGTGGACAGGATAACATGTCTGCGTTTGTATATGTCACTTTGGTTTTATTTGCAATAATATTTTATGAAGTCCCTGGGCGGCTCGGGGCTGTATACTATGACAACGTTCTGATGGCTCCTGCGACGGTACTGGAACCATTCGTATCGGTCATTGCCTTTCCAATAGATCATTCCAGTGGCGTGGAGAGGGGGGGGGGGGTCTGCTGCATGGGTAACAGCTTGCCCTCCATACTTACTTACCCAGGCTTTGCACTCTAAAGACTAGAGCGCAACTCCATAGTCTTCTGAGACTGATGGGTGCCTACTACTGTTTTATGAAGGACTCGGAGGGGAGGGGAGCAGAAATTGATATTTACCCTCGGAGAAAAAAACAAACAAACTTGAAACCATCACCTCACCAGTGACTAGAGCTTGTGTCATAAGGAAAGAGTCAGGTTGCAAATCAGCTGTTCTGATCTCCCTGACAGTATTACCATACCTGAAATATGACATGTCACTGCAAATGAGCTTCTCTGATTTCCCTGACAGTATTACCATACCTGAAATATGACATGTCACTGCAAATCAGCTGCTCTGATTTCCCTGACAGTATTACCATACCTGAAATATGACATGTCACTGCAAATCAGCTGCTCTGATTTCCCTTACCATACCCGAAATATGACATGTCACTGCAAATCAGCTGTTCTGACATCCCTGACAGTATTACCATGTCTGAAATATAACATGTCACTGCAAATCAGCTGCTCTAATTTCCCAGGCAGTATTACCATACCCGAAATATGACATGTTCTATACAGGTCTGCTGAAAGACCTGAATGGGTCTATACATGTCACACACAGGCCCGCGCACAGGAAGATATGCTTATGCTCATGCACAAAACATACGTGCGCACCCAGGCATGTTATATGCATGCATACTATTTAATGCTGTCCCAGTTTCATTCATTTGGAGGTGTAAGCCTATGGGCGCACGCAGACAGAGAGACAGACAGGCAGACAGACAGAAACGCACACACTCGCGAACGTGGGGGCACACAAACACACACACACGCACGTACATATATATACACACACACGCGCGTGCGCGCGCGCGCACACACACACACACACACACACACACACACACACACACACACACACACACACACACACACACACACACACACACACACACACACACACGTGCATCCCCCCCCATTCAACACACACACATACACAAACACACACACACACACACTAACACTCACACGCCCCCCCCCCCCCCCCCCCTCCCAACCGCTTCCTCCCTCCCCTCTCTTACACACACAGAGACAAATGGAGCCGTATTTTCCATTCCTCTGTCATTCTTTGCGGGTGGTAAAGTTGTGCACTACATGAAAACCTGAGCCCTTCCCTGTAGCCTAGCTGCTCTAGCCTTGAATAGGAGGCATGGCTGAATGCTTTTGCAGGCGTGAATGTCGCCTAGATTCTATACATTGAACTGTTCATATCGTTTCCAGTTTCTTGACGTGAATGTAAGCATATAAGTATGTACTGTGACTGTATGTATGTATGTATGTATGTATGTATGTATGTATGTATGTATGTATGTATGTATGTATGTATGTATGTATGTATGTATGTATGTATGTATGTATGTATGCATGCATGCATGCATGCATGCAAGTATGCATGCATGCATGCATGCATGTATGTATGTATGTATGTATGTATGTATGTATGTATGTATGTATGTATGTATGTATGTATGTATGTATGTATGTATGTATGTATGTATGAATGTATGTACACATGCATGTATGAATGTATGTATGCATGTGTGTATGTATGTACGCATGTGTGTATGTATGTACGCATGTGTGTATGTATGTACGCATGTGTGTGTATATGTATGTATGTATGTATGTATGTATGTATGTATGTATGTATGTATGTATGTATGTATGTATGTATGTATGTATGTATGTATGTATGTATGTATGTATGTATGTATGTATGTATGTATGTATGTATGTATGTATGTATGTATGTATGTATGCATGCATGCATGCATGCATGCATGCATGTGTGTATGTATGTATGTATGTATGTATGTATGTATGTATGTATGTATGTATGTATGTATGTATGTATGTATGTATGTATGTATGTATGTATGTATGTATGTATGTATGTATGTATGCATGCCTGCATGAATGTATGTATGTATGTATGTATGTATGTATGTATGTATGTATGTATGTATGTATGTATGTATGTATGTATGTATGTATGTATGTATGTATGTATGTATGTATGTATGTATGTATGTATGTATGTATGTGTGTGTGTGTGTGTGTGTGTGTGTGTGTGTGTGTGTGTGTGTGTGTGTGTGTGTGTGTGTGTGTTATATGTATGTATGTATGTATGTATGTATGTATGTTGTCTCCAATTTTGCATCTGTTGACTCTGGGTGATGTGAGAGAAGGGGGGGGGGGGGTGGTCCTAAAATTATATGCCAATAAAGGGGGAAAGAAAAACCCTACCAAACAAAAATTCCCTAGAGAGTAGAAACTGGAGACGCAAGAGAAATACGATACAACAAACAAGTTGCCAACGTTGACGTAACTCTAGTAGTTCTTTAGCACTTTGCTATCACCGTAAGCCAATTTCAGATAATGGAATTTTCAGAAGACAAAAAATCTGGTGAAAACTTACTTTTAATGTCCTTCTTCCCAACACATACATTTACCATTCTTGTCGAATTAAGTATATGCTAGATAGGAAAGTTTTGTGCCATAAAACAAAGTTTTTTGGTATAAGCCAAAGTCTTAACTATTCTTGCAGTGTAAATATTTGCACACATCTTTGAATGGTTCAAGACTCTTGCATTGTCCGTGTCTGTTGCAAATCTTTAGTTTTCTTTTTTTTTAAAGAATCTCCTTTAGTTTGTAAGTGTCTGTGACCTTTCTCCATTATAAATGTTCTGGCTACAAGCCACAGTCGCCCCACGTGAAGCTTAAGTTGCTGCCTATTGTCGTCATATTGACAAGCATGTACATATGTATGCATGTATGCACATGTGTATATCTATATGCATGAATGCTTACATCTCTCTCTCTCTCCTCTCTCTCTCTCTCTCTCTCTCTCTCTCTCTCCTCTCTCTCTCTCTCTCTCTCTCTCTCTCTCTCTCTCTCTCTCTCTCTCTCTCTCTCTCTCTCTCTGACAATGATAATTACAGGGAAGTGTCATTATTGAGCCTGGTTTAGCTGATGCTACACGTCATTAGTGAACAGAAGACTTGGTGAAGTGGGCTGAAGAACATGCCAGACTGACAGAGTCACAGGCCGGATTCAGATGTGGTTATCCTACAGCCATGTCCTTAAACTTCAAGCAGTTGTGGGGAAGTGTTTGTCGAAGAAAGGAGGAAAGGTGTATGCATGCTTTGTGGATATGAGGAAAGCTTTTGACTTGGTTCAGCAACATCTATTGTTTGATATTATGACTCAGAATGGAATCAAGGGGAGACATCTTCATGCTGTTATTGCTATATACGAAAAAGCGGTGTTTTTCGAACGAATAGAGGACAGACGAGCTGATTAATTATTTGAATGTATGATAGGTCTGAGACAGCGTGTAATAGTGAGTCCTATACTGTTTTCCTTATGTAAATGAAGTAGCTTTAGCAGTTGATAATAACGGTCTTCATGGTATACAGTTTTTGCCCTGTCTTCTTGAATTGTATCTTCTTTTGTTTGCTGATATGATGATAAAGTTTTATTGTCAAATACTGTAGTTGGTTTACTAAACCAAATTAACAGTTACTAAAAAAAAATGTATTTTTGAATTTTGATATTTAAAGTTACGTAAGGCTTTTTGTTGTTGTTTTTAGTTGTTGCAAAATTGGATTTTTGGGTGGGAATGAAAAATGGAAACTTGATGGCAGTGTATTAGAAATGGTGAATAAATACAACTATTTAGGAGTTGAAAAAATGAGCCTGAACAGAGTTGTCAATGCTCTTGCAGTGAAAGGAAAACATGCATGTCTTCAATTTGCAAAACATCTAAAAATATTATCAAACAAATTGACATATCTAAAGACTGTTAGACATTGCAAATTTTTTTATCAATTTTTTTATGTGCAGGCATTGCCAATTATTTTGTTTGGTTTTGAGGTGTGGGTAGTTTGTACAATGAATGTATTGAAACGAACACTCTTTGAAATGTAAACCGTTTCCTAAACATACCATTCAGGTTTCCAAAATAGTTTTTTTATGGAGAAGTAGAACGTTATCCGTTATACATAAATAGTGCAGTCATGTGCATTGGACACTGGTTTAAGGTTTTTAAAAATCGACCTAGGCTAACTTCGCGAGGAAGCATATCTAATGGTAGCTAAAATCGACGAGTATGGTAAAACCAGTTTGGTAACTTTACCTGAACAGTTTTGTGTATGCCTGGCTTCAACGGGAACTGGTTGTGAACGAACTTTTATATCGTTATTAAAGCAAAGAGAGAAAGAAAGAAGGGAACTCTCTCTCTCTCTCTCTCTCTCTCTCTCCTCTCCTCTCTCTCTCTCTCTCTCTCTCTCTCTCTCTCTCTCTCTCTCTCTCTCTCTCTCTCTCTCTCTCTCTCTCTCTCTCTCTCTCTCTCTCTCTCTCTCTCTCTCTCTCTGGGTCATCATCGTATCCAGCTCAAAAGATCTATTGGCTGGGTACAGACTTTCAAACGTAGGGCACAAAGATTCATAAGCTGTGTATTTTTTTCTATACAAAGTGTTTTTTTTTGCAATATACATTTCGATCATATTTTTTTCCTCTTTCTATTTTAATTTTTTGCTTGCAGTGTTGGTAGGCCACAAGAATATCTATCTGTTCTTAGGAATGCAATAGGTACTTTTGAATTACGAAAAAGTGTCTTGGTGTTAAGTACCACAGAGGGTGACTGAGGTTTTAATGACCAAGGGACTTTTGGAGAGAGCTCAACCAGGAGGCGAAACTCGAGTCAGGTCAGGCCTAAGGCGTGGTCCTTACTCTATAATTCCCCAAAATGTTACCTTATTCAATAAATCCACAGATGCTGCCTTCAAAGATTTTTATAATCTTGTAGTTCATTTTTCTATGAATCTTTGACAAACATCTTTTTTATGATAAGAACGAAGTTGTAACTGGTTACCTGCACTATTTTTTCTTCACCATATCTTCTCGGTTATACATATCTATTTATATCTATATATATGTTGTTTTTTTATACCACTTGATGTCACAGAAGATTTCTCTGGGTGAAATTCGGGCTGCACTCCCCGGGGAGAGCGCGTCGCCACAAGTGCAGCGCCTACCCATTATATATATATATTCATGGGGAGAATGGGTGTATCATGATCAAAGACATATACAAAAAGGACAAACCTGTTAAAGCCAACTGTGAATGGGGACTGTGTTTTGTTGCTGTCGAACTCTCAGACAGCAGCTATTGTTTTTATATCATACCAGCAGAAACGCGTCACGCTGCCGTTAAGCGCCTGGCAAGTCAGGCCCAGTGCCTCCGAATTCGGCATCTGACAGAATGGTTATATGTTAGGTCTTTCTGGGAAAAAAAGGCAGAAGAATGGACCAAGAAGGCAGAGAATAAACCAAGGAGGTAACAGAAAGAACAGGAACATGACAAAAAAGCGAGTTGTAGAAAAGAGAACATTTCTGGCACAGAATTTTTAGGATGTAGGAATGTAATTGATACTGACAGGCCCCCCAGCATCTGCATAAGGGAAGCTGTGTTTTGAATATCTGGACATACATTGTTTAAGGGAGTGTTTTTTATATATATAAAACTTTGTTTTGGCTCGCTACCAATTAATATATCATCTTTCAGAAGGCCTTTTAAGAAAAATAATGGCTACATGTGTAACTTGTGTAATGCATTAGAAGACGAGAAGCGTTTTATAAAGAGTTACATTTTTATGATAATGTAAGGCACAAACATTTAGACCCTCGCAATAGGCTATACATGAATTTGCTGAAATTCGGTTCTGCTTTTAGGGATTTTGTTTTGTTATGCTTTGTTTCTATTGACAAATATTGGTGTTTATTTAGTTTTGTTACAACCATTGTTTCATCTATGCTTTTATATCATGATGTAATCTTTAATAAGGATGGGAACTGAACATGAAAAACATGAGTGCTAATCTATCATCCTCAGATGAATTAAAACAATTGTCTTGCCTTACTACCTCCTCTCTCTTTGTCTCTCTCTCTCTGTCTGTCTCTGTCTGTCTCTGTCTCTCTGTCTTTGTCTCTCTCTCTCACTTGATCTATCTATCTATCTATCTATCTATCTATCTATCTATCTATCTATCTATCTATCTATCTATCTATCTATCTATCTATCTATCTATCTATCTATCTATCTATCTATCTATCTATCTATCTCAATCCTTCATAGATGTATTCATCAGGTGCGTGAAAAAACAACAAACCAAACTTAACCAGTCATGTCATTATAACAGGACGATTAGTTATACATTAGTTCTGTGCTACTGAGCTTGCAAGTGTCTTTCAGCACCTGTTCCAGACCTCGCTGGACATTTGCCAGATACCAGTTATTTGGAAGACTTCCAATGTTATACCTCTTCCAAAGAAACCCAATCCTACTCGGCCTAAAGAATTTCAGACCTGTAGCTCTCACATCACTGGTGATGAAAACATCAGAAAAGATCATAAAATCTCTCATTCTTTCTGTTACAGAGAAAAACCTTGACCCATTACAATTTGCGTACAGATCTAGAAGGGGTGTCGAAGATGCCAAATTATTCATTTTGAACAAGCTATACAATCACTTGGAAACACCTGATTCTCATGCCAGAATATTGTTTGCTGACTTTAGCTCAGCTTTCAATACAATGCAGCCTCATATTCTGGTTAACAAAATACTTTCAAAATTTGATGTAGACAATCAACTTATACGTTGGCTGATTGAATTTTTAACTGACAGGCCACAGCGTGTTTTTGCCAACAAAATACCTTCATCAGTTAGATATACCTACACTGGTTCCCCACAGGGCTGCGTCCTCTCGCCACTTCTTTACATTCTATACACAGATGATTGTAGAAGCAGCCATGAAAACTCATTTCTGGTAAAATTTGCGGACGACAGTGCTCTTCTGTCTCTCTTATCTGGATCAGTCCTAGACCATGGTCCAGCCCTTACCGAGTTCGTAGATTGGTGTGATGATGCCTATCTGGAGCTAAATGTTTCTAAAACTAAAGACCTTCCTATTGATTTCAGAAGATCGGAGCACACTTCTGAGAATACCATCATCCATAGTGAAGAAGTTGAAAACGTTTTGAAATACAAATATCTGGGAACTGTTTTTGACCACAAGCTAAATTGGGATGCTAACACTGACGCCATTGTCAAAAAGGGGCAACAACGTGTGTATTTTCTGAGGAAGCTTAACTCATTTTTTGTCGACAAAAAGATTCTTTCTTTGTTCTACAAGTCTTATATAGAGAGCGTTTTAAGTTTTGCTTTCATTTGCTGGTACAATAACCTTAGCATTAAGAACAAGAATGGTCTTCAGAGAATTGTGAGAATCTGCTCTAAAATTATCGGAGAAGAACAAAGAGACCTCAGGTCGTTTTGTAATCAGCAGCTTGTACGTAAAGCAAGAGCCATTTTGGCCGATTCCTCCCACGCTCTGTTTTCAGAATTTCAATTGTTGCCTTCAGGACGTCGTTTTCAATGCCACAACAGCAAAACAAACAGAAAAAGGAATTCCTTTGTGCCAGTAGCTATCCGAGTTCTAAACTCATAATAACACTGACTGAGGTTGTTTGTTTTTGTTTTTGTTTGTTTGTTTGCTCTTGTGTGTGTGTGTGTGTGTGTGTGTGTGTGTGTGTGTGTGTGTGTGGTGTGTGTGGTGTGTGTGTGTGTGTGTGTGTGTATAAGCTTCTCTGAATTACTTACCTGCCACTGTTATGTATGTAGCCAATGCATACAGGTGTGCACATACATGCATATGTACCCATAAAATAAGTATGTCTTATTTTTGGCTTTGTATATGTGCGGGTGTGAACGCGTGCGTATAATGTGTAAATAATGGTGATCATATGTCTTTTCTAGTCAATGGTTTTTAAGAACATTGTATCTAAACATTGGTGTGTGTGTATGCGTGTGTTTGCGTGTGTGCAAGCGCGTGCGCGTAGAGTGTGAGTGTTTGTGACATTTTATTTGAAGTTATATAATGTTTGAACAAAAAAGAAATGTAGCTCTTTCGTGTGTTTGATTATGAATTTGTAGCAATACGCCTGTCAGTATTGTAATTGCCCTTCAGGGATGATTAAAGTATTTTTGACTTTGACTTTGACTTGACTTGACTATACAAGTTCCACCGACTCCGCCGCCCTGCGGATGGATCACCACAGCCCTGACCGGCACAGTGCAGTCCCCCAACTTCCCCGGCAACTACTCCAACAACCAGAGCTGTGTCTACATCATCACCGCCCCTGAAGGCTATCAGGTCACGCTGAACTTCACGGACCTGGACATTGACCCCACCCCTAACTGCTTCGCGGACTTCGTGGAGGTAACGTTCCTGTGTGACTAAACTAACTTGAAGACCTGTACAAAGGTAACGGTAAAGCTGTCCCGTAACCTAGTCGGTCGTGGGGAAGCGAGGTATCACAGACCTCAGCTTCTCTAGGGGCCAGCATGTTGAGACGGCGCCCATCTCCTCTCTCTCGCTGTCTTACCTTCCCTGACCCTAAAGAGGGCAGGTACCCATTGAGAGCTGGGTGAACTGGGGGGTGGGGGGTGGGGGAGGGGGACTGTACTGAAGCCAAGGCACACAAACGGTCACCCATCCAACTGGTAACCACGCTCAACGCTGCTTAACTTGACTGGGGGAAAGCGAGCGCTCTGACCACTGAGCTATCCCGCCCCTGAAGACGTGTACAGAAGGGGGGTTTCTGATGCTGTCTTGATGCCATTGCCTCTCTGTGCGTTTGCTTCTTTGTGCTTCCAGGACCTTTATATAACTTACAGGAACTCAAGCTGGCAGGATTGGCTTGGCTTCTATTGGCTTGACTTCTGTTGGATTGACTTCTGTTGGCTTGACTTCCGTTGGCTTGACCTTCATTGGCTTGACTTCCATTGGCTTGACTTCCATTGGCTTGACTTCCAATTGCTTGATTTCCACTGGCTTGATTTCTGTTGGCTTGACTTCCATTGGCTTGACTTCTACTGGCTTGGTTTTCACTGGCTTGACATCTACCGGTTAGACTTCCACTGGCTTGACTTCCACTGGCTTGTACTTGTCCCTTAACTTCTGGAGCAGTTACTAAGGGGGTACTGTGCAGACATTTTTTTTCAGAAGTGCATGATAGGGAAATCAAACTTTGCTGAGAATGAACCTCTCCAAGTAGAAGAGTGCATACTGTGTGGGAATCGTGTGTGTGTGTGTGTGTGTGTGTGTGTGTGTGTGTGTGTGTGTGTGTGTGTGTGTGTGTGTGTTGTGTGTGTGTGTGTGTGTGTGTGTGTGTGTGCGTGTGCATGTGCATTTTATCAACTAGCCATAGCTGGACTTCTCTGCTGCCAAAGATGGGTAGGGTTTTAGCGTACAGGTAAAAGACATTCTGCGAGAACTTCTACCAAAGACCTCGGACAACTGTCTCACCCAAATGGCTTTTGGCGAAGAAGTCTCGGTAACAATGTCTTTCCCAGAGGATTAAAATCCCCTGAAACAAATATTTTTGTGATTTGTGATATAAATTTGGCTTCCAATGTTGTGGTCCTCTTGACACCTTTGCCCATGTCAATTTAGAGCAATTGTCAGAGCCCTAGAATGCTTTAGAATATAGTGTACTCTGTCTACAAAATGCTGAAAGGACTGGAAACACCTCAATTGTTCAAAACATTTACATGTTTGATGCTTATCTTAGAATGTAAAATGTGTGTTTGCATCTTTTCAAATCTTTCAAAATGGAGCTGCGCAGAAATTATACAAAGACAAAGATATGTCCATGTTGCAGTGAACATGCTTTACAATAAAGAGCAACAAGAGCAGTTAGTCTTTTGGAAGAAAAAAAATCCCAAATAGATCACTGGAAGTATTTCAATGCACACTGAACATATCAAGTATTTGAGGTTTACATGTATGACTCTAATCTGCAGAACACTGGTGTTCAGTCTGTATTTCCCCAAGTTCTTTCTACTTTTCCATTAATGTCATATACACATTGAATGTTAATGATGATTCTCTCTTCTTTGCTGGCTGAGCCCTGCTAGTTTTAAAAGGTACTACTCATGATAGAGTTGAAGAGAGTGGGTGATAGAAGGTAGCCTTGGTGCACACCAACTATTCTGGTCCTCAATTATAGTGGATGGACAAGTGTAGACAAGACTTTGTGTGTGGAAGCCATTAAACTTTACTTCATGATGGTGGCATATTCATGTGACTGCCATGCGACACATAATTAATTAGTAACACAGACTTCGTAACTTGAAATGTCTGCTACCAATATTGGCAATATCGAAAGACCAACCAAAGTATTGAAATACTCCCTAAGAAAACGCCTTGAACGAGAACTGCAGCTAGCCTGGGTGTAAAAAGGACGGATTGTGGGGGTCAGATGCTAGTTTACATTGATCTTCAGAGTTGTTCACAGGGCACCGAGCCATACTATTTCATTGAATGCTGTCTTGAAGTCAGTGAAGACGTGGTGGATATTTTATTGATGCTTTGAGCATTTGTTTTGCACAGTAGTCTTAACTGTTTGGACTTCGGTGATTCTTTCTCAGTAAAACATAACATGTTCTTTTGTGATTAATTTTGTGCCTGTGTACTTAGTCTGTTATGGATTAAAAACAACTACTTGCTCTTACTTTTACTGGTACATGGCTGACGAGTCTGCTTTTTCCGCAGTTCTACTGAGTTTATTGACAGTAGTGAAATAATATTTTAAAAAATCGTAAAAACAAAAAAAAAAAAAACAGTAATGAATTAAAATAAAAAACAGTAAGTTTGTTTTCAGATTCGAGATGGAGACCAAAGCTCACCAGCCATTGGCCGATATTGCAACCGGACTGTACCACGACAAAGGAGAACGTTTGGCAATCAGATGTGGATCAAGTTTGCCTCTAATGCCGCTGGCACTGCACAAGGGTTCAGGGCTACCTTTGTGTCTGGTTTGTACACTTTGTTTTAGTTTTATTTAGGAAGTGACACTACTCTGAATATTCCAAGTTATAGTTTCATCTGAAGTGACACTACTCTGAATATTCCAAGTTATAGTTTCATCTGAAGTGACACTACTCTGAATATTCCAAGTTATAGTTTCATCTGAAGTGACACTACTCTGAATATTCCAAGTTATAGTTTCATCTGAAGTGACACTACTCTGAATATTCCAAGTTATAGTTTCATCTGAAGTGACACTACTCTGAATATTCCAAGTTATAGTTTCATCTGAAGTGACACTACTCTGAATATTCCAAGTTATAGTTTCATCTGAAGTGACACTACTCTGAATATTCCAACTTATAGTTTCATCTGAAGAACGTTAAGGGTGTTTAAAATCGCTACTAATGTTAAACCAAGAAAAGGTCCCCCAGGTAAGTACATCCGCCGAAACTGTAACTAGCTCTTAGTCATCATCAGCTTATAAGTACAACGTTCTGACTACTTGCCTATTCCACCTCTGCACGTATTAGCCCTTTGTCTGCATACTCATGTTTTTTTTTGCTTCACTTTCGTTAAAACGTGTTCTTTTGTTTTAGTGCATGACATAAATGTACTGGATACTGTGAAATCATTTTTATGCAGACTTAGATAGAATACACAGAACAGGGATTGAAATTAACTAAATGAATGACGAAACAAACAGACAAAACGAAACAGAGGATGAATGCTTACATACCAGGCACATCAATGGTTCTCCACAGAAACAAATGTAGGCTCACAGCAAACTCATCATTTGCAAAAGGTTTATGATGTTATAACTGTTTTCCAGCCAAACTCCAGGCTCCCTACGTTCTCGTGGCTACCTCTGTCTTGGGA
Organism: Stramonita haemastoma; assembly: GCA_030674155.1. NCBI lineage: Eukaryota > Metazoa > Mollusca > Gastropoda > Neogastropoda > Muricidae > Stramonita > Stramonita haemastoma. The sequence continues at coordinate 42,722,765 of CM060338.1, read as the reverse complement.
GCAGTTTCACCGGTATCATATTTCGAGTGGACTTGGAGACTATTTCCAACTACATAATACCAATGTCCACTATCCAATTGGCCTGTGGCTATTGATTTTGACCCTGTGGAACAAACCATGTACTGGACACAGGTCAGTGTGCAGCCTTGTCCACAATATTCCTTAAAACAAGGGTTGTTCAAATACTTTCACACACCACACACCCCACACCACACACCCAACACACACACACACAACACACACACACACACACACACACACACACACACACACACACACACACGCACACACACACACCACACACACACACACACACACACACCACACCCACACAACTCACACACTACACCTCCACACCACACCACACACCACACACACACACCACACACACACCACACACACACCACACACACACACACACACACACACACACACACACACACACACACACACACCACACACACACACACACACACACACACACACACACACACACAACACACACACCACACACCACACACACGAACGTTATGACATGTGTATGATAAGCAGTTAATATCAAATTTTTTAATGAAATACTTTGTCCATAAAAATGAACGCAGTTTAGAATGAGCTAACTGGCTTTGTGTCAGAAAGTAAGTCTGTTATTGCTTCAATGTAGCATGACTGAACTTTTGTTCTTTAAAAGCATGTTTTTCACTATGGACGTTGAAAGCATCGGTTGCATCTCCGAAAAAGGTTTTGTGTGACACTAATATCTAAGCGGTAGTACCTCTTATAAAATTGGCATTTTGTAATATGGAATTTGAGTGATTGTTGTGTGTTTTATGTGTTGATGTAAGTCGATGCGTCCTGCCGCGTTAGTGTGTATCTTTTGAAGGAGGGGGTTTCAATTGACCAACTTGTTGGTCATCTTTAATTTCCCACATGGTGTCTTCTTGTACGAAGATAAAAATGTAAGACTGGCTACTTCACAAGCATTGAGTTAAATGCATTTCACAGGATGAAATCTCTGTAATAACAGCTTGAAGGGTAACTTATTCACAAGCAATATGACTCCGAATTTCTTTTCTTTTGCTTTCCTTATTTCTGTCTTCATTTGCTTTTTTTCTGTAATCTTACTCCACCCATTTTTCTTTCTCTTCTTATTCTCTTCTCGTTTATGTTCCTTGAATTTTATTGTTGCTGTTTCAGCAAATATGAACAGTTATCATCACACTCCATGTTCGATATGTTATATTTTTTAATCTGACTATAAGAATGAGCATGTTCCTTGTTCTTGTCTACAGTATAATATATGTAGTCAGTATTTTACTGAAATGTTTCAAGGAATTGACAACATTCTGTCACATTTCCATTCACTCTTTGTCAGTATTTTACTAACAGATTTAATGAGCTGACAACCTATCTGTCATCTTTGCATTCAATTCTTCTTTTTCCAGATTCCAAGATGGAAGGCCTGGCAGTGGACCCCTTGTCCAGACTGCTGTTCTACACGGACTCGGCAGGAACGTCATCGGCATGATCTCCATGTCCTCCAGGGCTCACAGGACCATCCTCAACAGCAGTCTGGACCAGCCTCGATGCACATTGTAACCATCAAACACATGCTGAAGGTGTTGAGGGGTTGACAGGTCAAGTCAGGGTGATAAGTAAGAACAGTGCTGCTGAGGGGTTGACAGGTCAAGTCAGGGTGATAAGTAAGAACAGTGCTGCTGAGGGGTTGAGACAGTGTACAAGATCAGGGTGAGATAAGCAAAGAAACAGTGCTGCATGAGTGTGAGGTTGACAGGTCAAGTCAGGGTGATAAGTAACTTCTAAAAATGACTTTGGCAATGCTACATCGCTCATAATTGAAGCTAAATAGTTTAGAGATGATGGAGCCTCCATGTCGTTAAACGTTTCAAGCATTTTACATCTTACAAATCAGCAAATGCCACATTTGCCAAAACAGTATCTTGCTCAAGCTAAACAAAGAATGGTCTCTCTTAACTAAAGACATTATCTTGCCTAAGTACCAGGGCCTCCTTGGGATGGAGTTATGGTTTAGTGGTCAGACAGTTACGTTCATGATCTGATGTCCTGAGTTTGACTTACCAGGGTACCCACTAGGAAGGATTGTTTACTCCTGGAGTAAACAATAGTACACACTCCACTCCAACGAAAGTTCTTCGGATGAAACTTACAGCAGAGGTCCTGTGTGCAAAAGCACGCAGAATCATGAAAAGATATCATGAAATTGTATCATCTTTAATGTCCTTAGAATGGTCACGTGGGTTCAATAAACAGAAATGAACTGAATTTCATGTCTGCATATGCAAATCTTTTGTCTCAGAAGCATTTATTTTCTGTGCTCCCTCTGAAAGACAGTACAGTGTGGACCCTGTTCCTTACTGTCTCCAGGGTCATGTTCTGGTCTACGGTGGGAGCAGTCCCCAGGATAGAGCGAGCCAGGTATGACGGCTCTGAGAGGAGGACACTGGTCACCACAGGACTGATGCACGTCAACGGTCTGGCTCTGGACGTCGCCAGTATTAATTATAACATATTGATACTTTTTCTTGTCTTTGTTCAATAGTTGATACTTTCTGTTTGTTCATATAGTTGATACTTTTTCTTGTTTTTGTTCATAGTAAGGTATGTGATACTTTTTCTTGTTTTTGTTCATATAGTTGATACTTTTTCTTGTTTTTGTTCATATATGTACTTTTTGTTTTTGTTCATATAGTTGATATCTTTTGTACTTTCTTGTTTTTGTTCATATAGTTTCCATCATGTTTGTCTTTCTTCTGTCTGTTTGAATCTCTGATTATTTCTCTGTTTCTCTGCTGGATGTCCATTTTTGCTTGTGATTTTATCTATAGCCACAGAACGTAAACAAAAACATCCTTGCAGGATTAGATTGAGAGGGTAACACATTTGATGAATCTCAAGCCTATTGGGGCTTTAAAGATTCAAAAACATATCATAAAACCACAGGTGAAACGGGTCAGAAGTAACGTATGTTGACTGTGGTTTCAGAACAGCGCCTATACTGGGTAGATGGTGGCACCAATACCATAGAGATGTCAGACCTGGAGGGCAATGGCAGAACCATGCTCCATACCGCCAACTCTTCCCACTTGTTCTTTGGCTGGCACGGTTGAACAACACCCTGTATATCTCCGATTGGCTGGGAGAGTGAGCGATGCTTTTCTTCATTCTTTTTTTCAAGATATATGAGATGTTAGGTTGGGCAAATAAATATACTATTCGCCATGTTTGCTAAGAAAGCAATCAGTTATCAAAAATGTTCAGCAACTGCAAACCTCGATGGACTATTTGAAGCCTAGGGTGAACGATGGATACTTTTCTGGATATGGAAATATTGAATTTATATATGCTCGCATTTAAAAAAAAAGTTTGATGTTTGCAATGCATTCTGGTCAGTCTTTGATATACTTGGCACTCGGTTTGAGAGAGAGACTCCGGTTTTAGTGATATAAATGACACAAATTGTCAATATAAGTTTTGTAAGGTGAGCACGAGTGGAAAGGGTTTTTCATTTTCTCACATTACCTAAAAAGGGGAAATGTATGGGGTCGTTTTGACTTTTCATTGGAACAATATTCTCAAATTTTAACAAAGTCACAAAACTCTACTGTAGCCAAAATTTGCTCCAATAAAGAGAAAATAACACATATTTTTACATGGACTACAGAACAACAGAAAAGTCTTGTGTGTGTGTGTGTGTGTGTGTGTGTGTGTGTGTGTGTGTGTGGTGTGTGTGTGTGTGTGTTGTGTGTGTGTGTTGTGTGTGTTGTGTGTGGTGTGTGTGTGTGTGTGAGTGTGTGTTGTGGTGTGTGTGTGTGTGTAATTATGCTCCCCTCTCTCTCCCACCCCCTTTCTCTCTTTCGCCATCATTGTGTATACATTTGTTTTCATGTTGTATTTTCTCTTTTTTAGTCAGTGTTGTGACTGCTTTGTATATTTTCAGTTTGTTGATTTAACTTATATAGTAAACAATCATTCTTGAACGTTCTGTGAACAGAAATAGCACAAGTATCGAGAATGACTTTTGTATATTTCTAATTTTTTTTGGTCACTGTAACTGATAATTAAGTAAACATTTTTCTGGAACGTTCTTTGAACAGAAACAGCACAAACAGCCACATGGTTAGCTTGGAAATCGGCAGCCCAAACCTGTCAGAAATGCACGTGCCACCGCACGTGTGAATGGTATAAAGATCGTTCAGCCCCGTCTGTTTTCCAGCCTGGGTATGTAGTGTGTATGTTACTTCGTCAGACTGTTATCTTACGTACTTGTTATTTTGCTTCGTTTGATTCTCTTTTAAATCTGTATATGGTTTGTTTGTGTTTTGTTTATTTGTGTGTTGCTGTGAAAGTGATGATAATGTTCGTGGTCATCCTCATTGCCATCATCACATCATCATACACCCCCTTCGTTGCAATGATTACAGGCATACTTGTGGTTGTAGCAATGATGCTAATGATAGCGATGATGACGACGATCTATCAGGCCTGAGAATTACAGACACCTGTAGTACTAGTCACACAATTTAAGCATCCCTCTAGTGTTTCATTTATAAAATGGATGCATACTCTACCTTATATGTTAAATTCTTCCTTTTGAACCTATGGAAATCAAGAAAGGAGGCATTTCAGTTTAATGATTTAAAAGCCATTAACATTTTTTGAGATATCATCTCTATAAATAATAATATTTCTGTGGGCTCGTGAGTACGCACGCGCGCGCGCGTGCTGGTGTGTGTGTGTTGTATGTGTGTGTACTTGCGTGTGTGCGTGCATGTATGGTGCTTGCGTGATGTATGTACGTATGTGTGCTAGCATGCGTGCTTGTGCGGGTACATGTATGTGATTGTGTGTTTGGGGGGATGCGCGCGTGTTCGTGTGTGTGTGTGTGTGTGTGTGTGTGTGTGTGTGTGTGTGTGTGTGTGTGTGTGTGTGTGTGTGTGTGTGTGTGTGTGTGTGTGTGTGTGTGTGTTTGTGTGTGTGTTTGTGTGTGTGTGTGTGTGTGTGTGTGTGTGTGTCTGTATGTACAGATAAACATGCACGTGCACAGATAAAACACACACGTTTAATTTCCTTCTTTCACTGAACGCAATGTTGGCTATACCAGGAGAGAACGGCTGCGGAAAGGACAACGGAGGCTGTGACTCCTTCTGCATCCCGCTGACCAACAACGGCAGCCAGTGCCTGTGTCCTGATGGACAGACGCTGACCAGAAACCTGACCTCTTGTGTTGATGGTGAGTCTGGCGGTCAGTCATAAGTCAACCTTCACCAATCTTGTAGTCCCGCGGACCGTGGGGGTACGGCTGAAGATTTTGCAACCAGCTTCTTCCACTCCTCACTGGTCCTCCTCCCTCAGTAGCAAATCTCTCCACCCAAGGCCTGTCCACTCTCTGATGCTGTCTTCCAATCTTTCCTCTGTAGGCTAGGCCTCTTTGTCTTCCTCTTTTTACTGTTCCCTGTAAGACTGTCTTGGCAAGTCCTGATGTTCCTGTGACGTGCCCGTACTAGCACAGCTGCAAGGATTTTATTTGACATGAAGAGTGACAGCAAATCAGTTTGTGTACGTATACTTACTACCATAGTGAACACTATTAGCGCGGGAAACAATGAATATGTCCCCTATGGGAGTTTATGGTGAACAAGAAAGTTTTGCAGGACTCTTGGGCACTTTCAGTGTGCTGTTGATGACTCTTGATATCCAAGAACGCAATGTACCCCCACCTCTCCTTTCTCTGTTTCAATTACCCCCCAAGCTACCCCTCCCTCCCACATCTCACACCTATTACTCTTCCTCTCCTCATCACTATCTCTCTTCCCCTGTACCCCTCCTCATATCATCCTATCCCTCCCCCTCACTATCAACCTATCCCCCCCCTACTATCAACTATTCCCCTCCCCCCTCGCTATCTACCTATTCCCCTCCCTGTTCCCCCTCCCACACCTATCATACCTGTTCCCCTCCCTGTTCCCCTCCTCACCTATCATACCTATTCCCCCATCCCTTCCAACTAACCTATCATTTCCCTACCTTCTAACACGTAAAAAACCCACAAACAAACAGAAAACACCACGAACACTCGAAGATAGACACACATTTCCTCCATACTTCGGAGGATTAGAAGTTAGGATGATCTCTGTAGTGATCTGAAATTTATAACTCACAACTACAGCTGATGCTTACACAGTTTTACAACATATTATTAAACTAGCAATCCAAATTTCAAAGGTGTCTTTTCCTGTACTGTATCAGTTCAGAAATAGAAAAAAAGAGTATTCTAAATCTTTGGTTTCACCCTGTCCCTGTACCTGTCCTTGTTTTAACAGGTAAACAGTACAGTCTACAATTTTATATAAAATTTCTGTTCATATCCATCAAATCAAACTTTAGATGGACTTCTGGGGATTTCAAACAATTAAAGGAATATAACTGTTTACAATAGCCTATGGAGGGGAGGTAATATTGTCACTCTAAAGTTTTATCATGCACATAGACTGTGTCAAAATGCTAAATACAGTTAAGCAACGTTCATTATGCAGCATAAATTAACACACGTAAAATGACTTACACCTTGAAGAGAATTATCACCGGCAAATTTGATGTCTGGGGGGTAATAAATTTAAAACATTCTTGGTGTTGCCTGACTTTATTGGGCTGTGGGATGAAAGAAATGATGTGTTTATTTTTCAGGTTGACAGTGTTGGACGTTTGAAGGGATTAGGCGGTGTTGATCTCAAATTGGAAGTGGAAGTTGTTGTGGTTACTGAAATTAATGAGGTGACAGTCTTGATATGGCCTTCATTGTCAGTAGAGCTATAGACAACTTGAAATGATAATGATAATTAAATAATAATAATGATAATAATAATAATAATAATAATAATAATAATAATAATAATAATGATGATGATGATGATGATGATGATGATGTGATGATGATGATGATGATAATAATAAGATGATAATAATGCTGCTGCTGCTGCTGCTGATGATGATAATAGATACATAAATAAATAAATAGATAAATAAATAAATAAATAAATAAATAAGATCTAAAAAGCAGAACAGGTTTTAAGATGTTCTGCATGTGTTTGCACATGGGACTCAGTTTATAGTCTCATATGAAGGACTTTTGATAGGAGTGGAGTTGGCACTGATGTTAACTCCAGAGGAAAAATCCTCTCTTTAACTCAAAGAGGTTAAGTTTTAGTGTCTCATAAAGGTTCATTGCATCCAAAATATTTTATTAGGCTGAGACACTTTTGCATCATTGTACAAAACAAAACTCATCCCACCCCCTTTAAAAACAACAACAAATTCTCACAAGCAAACATGAAATGAAATAAGCAGCCCACCACAAATACAGCATGACCCAATGGTTTGTTATCTATTTTCATTTATCTAGCTTGCACCTGCTTATGTAAGTATTTTGCCTTAATGGTGGCATTCTCTACAGAATATTTGCAAGTGACCACTGTCCTCTAGCAGTGAATTCTTTTACGTGCATATAAACCTTGTTTACTTCTGTATATATTTACAAACTTGCTGTGTATATGCATGTATGAACATTGCTTACCTGTGTTTAGCATTTTTGACATATTCTTTGTACCTAATAAAACATTCATTCTTATGGCAATTTTACCTCCCCTTCATAGGTTATAGTAAACAGTTATATTCCTTTTAATTGTTTAAAATCCCCTAGAAGTCCACCGACAAGTTTGGATCTGATGGAAATGAAACAGCAGTTTTTATATAAAATTGTAGACTGTACTGTTTACTTGCTGACACAAGGACGGTACAGGAACAGGGTGAAACTGAAGATTTATAATAATTTCTTTTTTTCTATTTCTGAACTGATACAGGAAAAGACACCTTTAAAGTTTTAGAATGTTAATTCAGTAAGGTGTTGTAAAACTATGCAAACAACCGTTTTAGCTGCGAGTTATGAATTTCAGATCTCTACAGGGATCATCCTTAACTTCTAATCCTCCAAACTTTGGAGGAGATGTGTAGTCTATCTTCCCATGTTTGTGGTGTTTTCCTTTTTTAATATTTATTTCTTAGCCTAATTAAAGAGTTGGAAAATAGTAAGGGGGGAGATGGGTAGGTTAGATGGTTGGAGGGGCCATAAGTTGGGAAAAGGAGGTAGGTGGAAGGTAGATAAGGGACATAGGGAGGGGGATAAGGTGGAATAGGGAAGGAGGGTGATAGTTGGTGGAGGGGCAATAGGTTTTAAGGGGGTAGGGAAAGTGAGAAGGGAATAGGTAATTACAGGGGAACATACGGGATAGAGGGAGGGGTGGTAGGGAAAGGAGGTAGGGTATGGGTCAGAGGGAGGGTTTTTAGAAAGAGGGAGGGATGAGGTAGGGATAGGCAATTAGGGGGGTGGGGAAGGTATGGGTTAAAGGGAGGGGTGGGGGGAAGGTATGGGTTAGAGAGAGAGGGGTGGTAGGGAAAGGAGGTAGGGTATGGGTCAGAGGGAGGGTTTCTAGAAAGAGGGAGAGATGAGGTAGGGATAGGGAATTAGGGAGTGGGGAAGGTATGGGTTAGAGGGAGGGATGAGGAGGGATAGGCAATTACGGGGGTAGGTTAGGGGAAGGTATGGGTTAGGTTAGAGGGAGGGTGACTAGGGAAAGCAAGGTGTAGATGAGCAAGGGAGAATGGCTGGGTAGCTTTGGGGGAAGGGGGGTATGGAGAGGGTAGGATAAGTCATGGGGGAGGAGGGGGGGGGGGCAAGCAAAGAGGTTAGTTAGGAAGGAACAACAGCTTAGCAATTGCAGAAGGTGAGAATAGCTTGCTGTCAATACAACTGACTTTTCAATTGTAATGACCAAGAGAACTACCTTTGTTTCTTGTTCCTTGGCTAGAACTTCAAGGTTCGCCAAGAGTGAAATTTGGCGTATGCGACCATTTTCATTCCCCATTAAGGTAGCTGCATTCTAACTTATAGGAACAGAGATAACGACAAAATGTGGGAGATGCTAGTATTAAGGGAATATGTTAAAAAGATGATGTTAACATATCAGATCAATGAAGATGACAATAGTAGTAAAGATGATGAAGATGAAATGATGATGATGATGATGATGATGATGATGGTGATTAGATGATGATGATGATGATGATGATGATGAGATGATAATGATGATGATGACGATGATGATGATGATGATGGTGGTGCTAATTATGACGTTAAACATTTGACCCTTTTCTTCCCTATAGTTATTTCCTTTTCTTTTTTCCCAGCCTGTCCAGAGAACTACTGGGGAGCCAACTGCAGCCAGACCTGTAACTGTGGCCAAAGAGCCACGTGTGATGTGCTGGAGGGCTGTGTCTGTGACAGGGGCTGGTCAGGAGTCACGTGCTCCACTGACGTCAATGAATGTGTCACGCTGACCAATGCCTGTCCACAAAACCAGACCTGTGTCAACAACCCTGGTTCTTTCCTCTGTCTGTGTCCTCCTGGTTTTGTGAAAGTGAACAACACTTTTTGTGTTGGTAAGTAAGGGAATGAGTGATTGAATGAATAAATGAATGAATAAATGAATGAATATATCTCTCTGTGTCTCCCTCTCTCTCTGTCTGTGCATGCCTACACACATGTGATAGTGTTAGCTCTGTGTGTGTATGAAAAAGAAAATAAACATAAGATACCAAGACAGATGCAGATACAGAGATAGAGAGGGAAACATACCAACAGACAGACAGACAGACAGAGAAAAGATAGAGATACAAAGACAGAGATGTACAGATAAAGGGCTTGGGCTTATAAATGATTATATAGTCTAAAGATATCCTTTGAATAAGTATGAAAAAACAAAAAGTTAAGCAACATTATGCACAATGTTTCTCGTATAATATAGTGAGAAAAAGGTATTGTGGATCACAAGTCTCCATATTTATAGTGTATCTTGTTGCCTTACAACCATTGATGGTTTTGTGCCATCAACACTCATTACAAGTCTGTAGTACTATGTTTAATAATCATGACTGCATTGTGTGCAGACATCAACGAGTGTGCAGTGTCCTCCAACAACACCTGTCAGCAGGTGTGCACCAACACTCCAGGCTCCTATGTCTGCTCCTGTCATCAGGGATACACCTATGACGCTGCCAACAACACCTGTACTGGTCAGTGACTTACTCTTTTGTTGGACTTGAATGAAACTAGAATCAGTGATGAATTAAAGATGCATTATGACAGTAGATTGAGATGATGGCTATATAGTCATTGTACAAACCATATTGCATTCACAGGAAATAATACCGTGACTTTTGTTCCTGTGTCTGCAGTAATGGTGCATATCTGTTTGTTAAAGAAACAACCTGCCAAAGCTGTGTAAGGTATTTTTCTTCCTTCAAAACAACAAACAAATCAATGTGTAGCCTCCTGAAAATGGAAGCAATTATACTTTCTGAGTTGTATTCAAACTCATATTATCTATCTATCTATCTATCTATCTATCTATCTATCTATCATCTATCTATCTATCTATCTATCTATCTATCTATCTATCTATCTGTCTGTCTGTCTGTCTGTCTGTCTGTCTGTCTGTCTGTCTGTCTGTCTGTCTATCTATCTATCTATCTATCTATCTATCTATAACTAAAATTTTCTACTGAAAAAGCATAATCTTTCTAGTGTTCTTCCCTTCACTGCAAGTAAACTAGTCAGTTATTGTTCTTTTTTTTGTTTACTTAAGCCACTCAATTTTCTAAAAAAAATTTATCTGATAAAAAATATTAGTCATTATAATTGTTCTTATCATATTTTTTTGGATGTGATGCCTAATATAGCAGTCTATGTTGTTGTCTAGGACAGAACCAAAGTGAAGTTCATACAGAGAAAGTGAGAGGATGAGGTAATGTGTTATGATGGACAGGGCATAAGAACACACACACATGCACACATACACACATACACACACACAATCTCGCTCTCCCCCCTCTCTCTCTCCCTTTCACACAAGCAGACACAGACACACACACACAGACACACACACAAAACACACACACACACACACACACACACACACACACACACACCACACACACACACAGACACAGACACAGACACATACACCCCCCTCTCTCTCTTTCCTTTTTCTCTGGCCTATTCACACAATTAAAACAAAAGAATAAACAAAGGAGAATGAAGGAGAGGAATAAAATGAAAAAAAGAAGGTAAGAATCTAGAAAAGAGAAAGAAAAACATAGATAAAGGTTGGGGTTTTGTCTGTCTAGTGACTGAATCTTATGTAAGCCTTCCAAACTAGCTCATTTCATTTGTTGAAGATATCCTCAACAGCGACACAAACACATAGCACATAAAGAATGTGAAACAAAGTTTAAGCCTTAACTCATTCTACAAATCAGAATGATGTAGCTAATGTGGGTTTTACAACAATGATGGCTTTTGTAATAGCCATTTTCATACTTATTATATAGCAGAGTAGAAGGGGCACGGAGATAGGCACAGGATGTCCAAGTATGTTTAAATCATGACATACAAGCCATTGTGACATGAAATGGGAAAACAGCTCCAGAATATTCTTTGGGCTTGCAGCTTGTCCGACCAACCGATGGGGAGTCAACTGCAACCAGACCTGTGACTGTAATAATCAGGGCACGTGCAACAGGACCACGGGGTGTGTCTGTGACAGGGGCTGGTCAGGAGTCACGTGCTCCACTGACGTCAATGAATGTGTCACGCTGACCAATGCCTGTCCAGAAAGGCCACTTGTGTCAACAAACCTGGTTCTTTCCTCTGTCTTTGTCCTCCTGGTTTTGTGAAACTGGACACTATTTGTGTTGGTAAGTGACCCAATAAATGAGCCTCTGCCTGTCTCTGTCTCTGTCTCTGTCTCTCTCTGCCTCTGTGTGTGCATACACACATACGAGAGTGGGATCTCTGTATGTGTATGAAAAAGAAAATACAGCATAAGATACCAAGACATATGCAGATACAGAGATAGAGAGGGAAACATACCAACAGACAGACAGACAGAAAGCCAGAGAAAAAGATAGAGATACAAAGACAGAGACCTTCAGATAAAGGGCTTGTGCTTATAAATGATTATACAGTCTAGAGATTCCCTTTGAATAAGTATGAAAAAACAAAAAGTTAAGCAACATTGCGCACAATGCTTCTCTGATATAGCGAGAAAAAGGTAAAGCTGATCACAAGTCTCTATACTTATAGTGTATCTTGTTGCCTTACAACCATTGATGGTTTTGTGCCATCAACACTCAATACAAGTTTGTAGTACTACATTGAATAATCATGACTGTATTGTGTGCAGACCTGGACGAGTGTGCAGCATCCTCCAACAACACCTGTCAGCAGGTGTGCACCAACACTCCAGGCTCCTATGTCTGCTCCTGTCATCAGGGATACACCTATGATGCTGAAAGCAACACCTGTACTGGTCAGTGACTTACTCTTTTGTTGGACTTGAATGAAACTAGAATCAGTGATGAATTAAAGATGCATTATGACAGTAGATTGAGATGATGGCTATATAGTCATTGTACAAACCATATTGCATTCACAGGAAATAATACCCTGACTTTTGTTCCAGTGTTTGCAGTAATGGTGCATATCTGTTTATTAAAGAATACAACTTGCTAAAGCTCTGTAAGGTATTTTTCTTTACTTCAAAACAACAAACAAATCAATGTGTAGCCTCCTGAAAATGGAAGCAATTATACTTTCTGAGTTGCATTCAAACTCATATTCTATCTATCTATCTATCTATCTATCTATCTATCTATCTATCTATCTTTATCTATTTCTATCTATCTATCTATCTATCTATCTATCTATCATCTATTATCTATCTATCTATCTATCTATATCTATCTATCTATCTATCTAAATAAATTTTCTCCTGAAAAAGCATAATCTTTCTAGTGTTCTTCCCTTCACTGCAAGTAAACTAGTCAGTTATTGTTTTTTTTTGTTTTTGTTTACTTAAGCCACTTATTTTCTAAAAAAAAATTTATCTGATAAAAAATATTAGTCATTATAATTGTTCTTATCATATTTTTTTGGATGTGATGCCTAATATATGCAGTCTATGTTGTTGTCTAGGACAGAACCAAAGTGAAGTTCATACAGAGAAAGTGAGAGGATAAGGTAATATGTTATGATGGACAGGGCATAAGAACACACACACATGCATACATACACACATACACACACACACAATCTCGCTCTCCCCCTCTCTCTCTCTCCCTTTCACACAAGCAGACACACACACACACACACACACACACACACACACACACACACACACACACACACACACACACACACACACACAGACATACACCCCCCTCTCTCTCTTTCCTTTTTCTCTGGCCTATTCACACAATTAAAACAAAAGAATAAACAAAGGAGAATGAAGGAGAGGAATAAAATGAAAAAAAGAAGGTAAGAATCTAGAAAAGAGAAAGAAAAACATAGATAAAGGGTTTTTTTTCTGTCTAGTGACTGAATCTTATGTAAGCCTTCCAAACTAGCTCATTTCATTTGTTGAAGATATCCTCAACAGTGACACAAACACATAGCACATAAAGAATGTGAAAAACAGTTTAAACCCTAACTCATTCTACAAATCAGAATGATGTAGCTAATGTGGGTTTTACAACAATGATGGCTCTTGTAATAGCCATTTTCATACTTATTATATAGCAGAGTAGAAGGGGCAGGAAGGGAGGCACAGGATGTCCAAGTATGTTTAAATCATGACATACAAAGCCATTGTGACATCAAATGGGAAAACAGCTCCAGAATATTCTTTGGGCTTGCAGCTTGTCCGACCAACCGATGGGGAGTCAACTGCAACCAGACCTGTGACTGTAATAATCAGGGCACGTGCAACAGGACCACGGGGTGTGTCTGTGACAGGGGCTGGTCAGGAGTCACGTGCTCCACTGACGTCAATGAATGTGTCACGCTGACCAATGCCTGTCCAGAAAGGCACACTTGTGTCAACAAACCTGGTTCTTTCCTCTGTCTTTGTCCTCCTGGTTTTGTGAAACTGGACACTATTGTGTTGGTAGTGACCAATAATGAATACTCTCTCTCTCTCTTCTCTCTCTCATCTCTCTAAATCTCTCTCTCTCTCTCTCTCTCTCTCTCTCTCTCTCCTCTCTCTCTCTCTCTCTCTCTCTGCCTCTGTGTGTGCATACACACATACGAGAGTGGGATCTCTGTATGTGTATGAAAAAGAAAATATAGCTTAAGATACCAAGACAGATGCAGATACAGAGATAGGGATGGAAACATACCAACAGACAGAAAGCCAGATAAAAAGATAGAGATACAAAGACAAAGACCTACAGATAAAGGGCTTGTGCTTATACATCATTTTATAGTCTAGAGATTCCCTTTGAATACGTACATAGAGGAAAGTTAAGGTTTGTAATTATGTTACATAGCATTACGCACAACGTTTCTCTTACATAGTGAGAACAAGAAATAGCTAACCACTAGTCTCCATATTTATAGTGTATCTAGTTGCCTTACAACCATTGATGGTTTTGTGCCATCAACACTCATTACAAGTGTTTAGTACTACATTGAATAATCATGACTGTATTGTGTGCAGACATCAACGAGTGTGCAGTGTCCTCCAACAACACCTGTCAGCAGGTGTGCACCAACACTCCAGGCTCCTATGTCTGCTCCTGTCATCAGGGATACACCTATGATGCTGAAAGCAACACCTGTACTGGTCAGGGACTTGTCTGTTCATCTAAATGATCAATTCCCATTAGCAATTATCTTGTAGGAATAGAACAACCCAGCCTACACTTTAGCAAGGTTGCAGTGCCAAGCAAAAAAAAAATTACCATCTTTGTGTTAGCTAAACCTCAACAAGTCTTTTAACTAAACCCTACCACTAGCTACATATGTTCATATAGAGCTGGGTACTAGTCTGTCAGAGAACAGAGAATTGTAAGTCATGTATTCAATAGGTAAAATCCCTTTTGATATCATGGTTTTATCCAAGAAAAAAAAAAGCACTTAGAATCCACGTGTGACAACACACACACATACACATACATACGTATGTACGTACGTACATACATACATACGTACGTACGTACGTACGTACGTGCATACATACATATCATACATACATACATACATACATACATACATACATACATACATACATACATACATACATACATACATACATACATGAAAACTGAGTCAATAAGAATGGCCCACAAAGTATGTCACATAGAATCATTTATATGTACAGTGTCACCACTAACCTATCCACTTTTATCCACCCGCCAAAAATTATTCAAAGAGTAACAGAACTTTCAGTATCTCAGTAACAAAAATGTGGATTTCCCATAAAAATCATGATTTTGTTGGTTGTGGTGACATCTATGACATATTCTGCCCCATGCCACTAGACTTCTTCACACTAGCAACTTGTCTGTTTCCCATAATTGCAGCCTGCCAGCCAACCGATGGGGAGTCAACTGCAACCAGACCTGTGACTGTAATAATCAGGGCACGTGCAACAGGACCACGGGATGTGTCTGTGACAGGGGCTGGTCAGGAGTCACGTGCTCCACTGACGTCAATGAATGTGTCACGCTGACCAATGCCTGTCCACAAAACCAGACCTGTGTCAACAACCCTGGTTCTTTCCTCTGTCTTTGTCCTTCTGGTTTTGTCAAAGAGAACAATGCCTGCGTTGGTAAGTGTCCATCCATATGTGTGTGTGTGTGTGTTTGTGTGAATGTGTGTGTGTGTGTGTGTGTGGGTGTGTGTGTGATGGGGAGAGAGAGAGAGAGAGAGAGAGAGAGAGAGAGAGAGAGAAGAGAGAGAGAGAGAGAGAGAGAGAGAGACTTGGTTTGGGTCTCAGGAGAGTCAGTCTCAGGTCGAAGGAGGAGGAGATGGGTCATTGTTCCAGCAGTGGCTGCTGGGCACGCTTCAGCATTGATTCTCTGCATGGAATAAGAGGAACACGCCTGGCCTTGCCAAAGGTCAAACTTCTTCCCTGTCTGTATGTCTGACGTCCTCATCTACGTTCTGTGTCATCGTGTCTACATCCCATGTCTTCATATTCAGTGGGTGCAGGAGTGTGCCATACCTGTGTTGTCCTGATTGCAGGTGAGGTGTTGATAGTTACTTTTGGTTATGATGGGGTTCACTGTGATGTTGTACTGTTTTGGGGTGATAGTGATGGATTCTGTGTAATTGTTATAATTGTGGAATATTTTTAGATGAGGCTTCCGTTTTTGTTTCCATATGTATATAGATTTTATTTAGTGGAATATGGAATAATAGTGACATAATCTATACTTATATATAGACATCTCTGGTCTAAAGGGATTTCCTAGCATGAGCTTGTTGCAATACAGATGATTATCAGTAAATTTTTTATGCTTATTTATGATTTAGTCCATTTTGTGTGCACTGGGTGGGTGCAAAGTAAATATACGTTCATTTCTGTTCACCCTTTAGAATAATTTTCTTCCCTGTAGTAATGCTGATGTCTTAAACGTGCCATAATAATTCGTTTCCTTAAAGAAACACCCCATGTAATTCAGAAGTAGAAGTCAGTCTTAAAAAAGAGAGAGACATAGAGAGATGTAGCAGAATTTTTTTTTTGTGGTTCGTAAGTGATAAACCATCAGTTACTGATGCATGCTTAGGGATGACGAGTACTTGCTTGTTGCAGATTCTGTGGCAGCAGTGCAGCAGGCTCTCTGTGGCGGGAATCCTGCAAGCTATACACGACCTAGAAGACCATCCAGGGCAGATCTTCCCTCTCTCCTTCGAGTTCACACATTTTTTCTTTCTCTTTGTTCCACGCCCTTCCCTTATGACCCATCACCCCCCCCCCCTTCCAGTTATCCCTTCCCCAGCATTCTACCTAGTGACATCTGCAGTAGTGTTGTGAGTTGTACAGTAACAAGGCGTATGATCAGGACGTGGCTGGATTGTTGTGGAGTGATGGAGGTGAATCTCACAACATATCAGACTGTGAGAGGGAAGATGACACTGCTCTCCGTTGTGAGGGATGCGTGGAAAGAGGAACGAGAATAAAGATGATTATAAAAATAATTACTTTGTGACTTGAAATTTGAGCTGTGTGGATTCATTTGTGTCTTTTTTATGGAAACAATAAAGTATAAACGTGTGTGTGTTTTGTGTGTGGTGTGTGGTGTGGGGTGTGTGTGTGTGTGTGTGTGTCCTTTCATGCTTGCATGCGTGTGTGTGTGTGTGTGTGTGCGTGCATTGTGCACTGAAGGGATGGCGAAAATGTTCATCCAAATAGACAACTGTTATAAGAAAAAATATAGAATAAATTATCTCATGAAAAAGAATGACTGGCTGTGTTTTTTATTTGGTGTTCTGGGTGTGTTGCTTTGTATATTTAAAAGATCATTGGCAGTTTACAAGATGCACTGTAAATCGGAGTGTGCATTGAATATTAATATGTCAGCAACCTGATAGATTTTTTATATGATGTTTGTATATATATACATATGATATGACTATGACTTTTAGTGTTTATTGCATTCTGACTTGTTTAAGAGTATATGGTTAATACTTAATGTTACGCATTCTAATAGGTGATACCAGAAATTCTTGATAGCAATTTCAAAAGCTGTTTAGCAGTAGCGTTAGAATGGTGACAATGGAGAAAAAATCTTTAGAATTGCAATAGTAAAGGTTATGACTATGATGAAGATAGTGATCATGATGATGATGGTGATGATGTTGATGATGATGATGATGATGATGATGATGATGATGATGATGGGGATGATGGATGATGATGATGATGATGATGATGGGGTATGATGATGATGATGATGATGATGATGATGATGATGGTGATGGTGATGATGATGATGATGATGATGATGATGATGATGATGATGATGGGGATGATGAACATAGTAACGGTGTGTTGTGGTCATTGTTAGCATGTGTCATTGATGGTGGTTTTTTTCAAGCACGTTGGTGAGGCGTGCCTGTGTGTGTGTGTGTGTGTGTGTGTGTGTGTTGTGTGTGTGTGTGTGTGTGTGTGTGTGTGTGTGGTGTGTGTGTGTGTGTGTGTGTGTGTGTGTGTGTGGTGTGCGTGCGTGCGTGTGTGCATGTGTGTGTGTGTGTGTGTGTGATGTCGACAGGTTAACACGTAAAACCTTATTCTTGTAAGGATGATTGTGATGATAGGGATGTTAATGGTATTGCTGCTGCTGCTGCTGCGGCGGCGGATGATGATGATGATGATGATGGTGATGGTGATGGTGATGGTGATGATGATGATGATGATGCTGCTGCTGTTGCTGCTGCTAATGCTTACAACGACGGATACAATGTTCCTGGTGACGTTCTCTCACAGGGCAAACAGAGTTCCTGCCCTTTGGCAGCCAGCAAGGGGACAGCACTCTGCCCAAAGGTCAGCAGAAACTGTCCGTAGAGGTCAGCGTGCCCGGTGGTCTGCCCATAGCTGGCAAAATCCTCACTGAAGCGTTTGTGAGTTATACGTCTGCATTTCTTCTTTATCTATAACACACACATGCACGTGCGCGCGCACGCACGCACGCACGCACGCACACGCATAAACACACACACTCACACACACACACACACACAAACACACACTAAAGACAAAGTTGTATTATGGCCTAAGGCCGAAGTACCATTAATTAAACCATTTTAGGGTTCAGTGTTCAGGTCAGCATAAAGGATGAGGTCAGTTTCGGGAAGAAATACAGTTTCAGTGCTAAAGCGTACTGTGTAGGCCTATATTGTGTTCAGGCAATCTGAACGGTCTGATCAATGTCGGATTAAAATACAACTTCCATACTAAAAGTGTACCTGTCCATATAGTGTTTCGGTACGCTAAAAAGGTCTGATTAATTTCGGAGAGAAATGTAATTTCAGTGCCAAAGTTTACCTGAGTGTATTGTGTCCAGGTTTAAGCACGAACGGTCTGATTCACTTTGGAAAGAAATACGACAGTTTTAGTGCTAGATTTTACTTTGTATGTTATATTAGGCCTGTATGAAAGGTTTGATAGTTTTGAAAAAAAATACATTTAGTGCTAAAGTTTACATGTGTATACTACTGCTACTACTACTGATAATACATGGGATTTATATAACGCTATATCTTGCAAAAAACAAATCAAAGCGCTTGCATTCGACCTATACAACACACAAACAATCAATAACAATTAATACTTTAAGAAAATGCGAATGCACATACAGACATACACGCGCAAACACTAGCACACACACTAGCACACACACTAGCACACACGTACACACACTAGCGCACACGTACACACACACACACACACACACACACACACACACACACACACACACACACACACACACACACACACACACACACTTATAAAGGTTATACACTTTGGCAGGATGAAAGGAATTTCAAATGTTGAAGGCAGGGACAGATAGGAGATGGAAACAGAAGGCAAAAATCTTAGGTTTGAAATAGGTGTGTTTTTTGAGGTTGGATTTAAAAATGCCATAAGAAGGCTTTTACCGAAGGGAGAGAGGGAGGTCATTCCAGATCAATGGACCAGAAATAGAGAAAGAGCGGCGGTATACTGTGTTCAGGGAAGTTTGAGCGGTCTGGGCATTTTCGGAAAGAAATTTGATTTTATTCTTAAAGTTTACCTGTATACATACTGTATTCAGGTGAGCATGAACGGCCTGATTAGTTTCGGGAAGAAGTACGACAGCTTCAGTGCCAGGAGTCTCCCCGTGCCTGGCTTTGATCTGATGTGTGGCTACTGGACTGACCTGCAGCTGCCCACCACAGACACCACAGCCAATGTCTGGTACCAGGTAAACACTATGCTGTGATTGTGTTGTTCATATCATATGCTGTTATGCATTTGATGGATTTCTGCACAGAGTACAAAGATATGATCACATACACATATAGATTAATACGAATTCGCACACAAAAAAAATTCAACATTAAACACATATATGCACACGTATTAGGGGACGGGACAGCTCATTGGTCAGAGCACTCGCTTTCCACAAGCTAAGGTTAAACAGCATCGAGCATGGTTACCAAGTCGATGGGTGACCATCTGCGTACCTTGGCTTCAGTACAGTTCCCCAGCTGTAAATGGATACCTGCCCTCTTTAGGGTCAGGGAAGGTAAAGCAGCCAGAGAGAGAGAGGAGATGAGCGCCGCCCTCAATATGCTTGCCTCCAGAGAAGCTGAGTTTTCCCTGACATCTCTCTTCCCAATGACCACATAGGTTATGGGACACCTTTACCTTTTATGCACACGCACGCACACCATACATACACGGACACTAGCACATGGGTACTCACATGCAGTGGAGAGAATAGGTTGGGGTGAAAGTAAGTCTGAAACTGCGAATATGTACGTGTTTTTTCTTTTTGTTTGGTAGTCTGTCCTTACTTACTTTATTATTTCCACAATTTAGAAATGCCTATTGCACCCCTAAGGATAGGTAGATAATCATGTGGCGTGCCACCGCTGCCAGCTAAAGATGAAAATCAAAATTAAAAGAATTATGTTTAAAATAACTGTTGTAAAATATATGGAAGAAAATGCACAGCTATGAAATCTTCGTGCCTTGTGGGCTTTTTTTTGGGGGGTGGGGGGGGGGGGGGAGGAGTCGGGGGGGGGGGGGGGGGGGGGTCTTTTTCATTAAAAAAAAAGATGCAAGGGAGATAATCAAGTCTGTACCTAGCCAATGGACCTGTCTGGATAACAATGGTAATCCAAACATTGCCAGACACTCTAAATGCTGGCGTATATATATATATATATATATATATATATATATATATATATATATATATATATATATATATATATATATATATATATATATATGTACATATATATGCTGACACGTACACAGAAGATCATGAAAATTGCAACCCTTGATAATTCACTAAACACCGGCACCGAGATTCGAACCCTGGACTTCTTGAACCCACAGAAACAGACGTTAAATACTTATCCCCTCGACCATCTTATAGTCTGTGATTTACGCTAGTTTGTGGTTCTCACACCAGTGACTGAAGTGTGTGCATGTAAACGACAGGTGTACCGTCGAAACGAAAACAGCACATCAAGGGATTCGGCCATGCTGACCATGGGAGGTAATAAGGTAAAGGAGTATGCCAGTGTCAGCAGTTACCTCCCTGTCTTCATGCTGGTGGTCACTTTTGAGAACGTGCCTCTTGAAGAGGCCTCCACAGACGTCAGTGAGGTAAGGAGAGTGTGTGTGTGTGTGTGTGTGTGTGTGTGTGTGTGTGTGTGTGTGTGTGTGTGTGTGTTTGTGTGTGTGTGTGTCCACCCCCCCCCTCTCTCTCTCTCTCGCACACACACACACACACACACACACACACACACACACACACACACACACATATATATATATATATATATATATATATATATATATATATATATATATGTAACCCAGGCTCTTTATCCTTCCGCCGGGTACATAGGGTTCTGACTCTTTCACACAAAGAAGTAGATAAAACTGGAATGGCTGTTCCAAGGATTTATTGATTTGAAAAATTCTATTGGTTTATAAGGTAGATAGCAAATCTCAAACCATGCCCCAAATCAAACTCAACTCAAAAACACAGCTTTGTGGTGGAGTGGACCACCGGTCAGTGGTTCGTGCTCTCTGCACACAATCCAACATACACAAAAATATTCAGATTAATCCCACTAAAACACCCACTGTGGATAGCACAGTGCAATAACTAAATTAGTGACGGCTTCTTGAGCCATTCCACCAAACCTCAATTTGGTAACAGGTTTTTTTTTTTCATAGTGGCAGAACAACTTCACTCTCCGGGTGTCACCTGTTTTCCCCAACATAAAACACATAGCAATCTAATGCCTAATTCAACCACTAAAGGTGTCAAAACATTTCACCCAGGTTCCGCCTTTTGACAACACTGAATCCTGTGGAGTACGCAATCAAAACGCTCTCATTCAATTTAGTCACACACATGCAACTGGTTACACATAAAATTAACATTTTACATGTCTATTGTCATACACACACACATACACACACACCAAGATGACGGGTTGGAGGAGACATATGGGTAGGAACAGATATGAGGTACTGAGCTATGATTCAGGAAGAACCCAGATAAAAAATATGTGTACCACAACATTATATCTACCACAACCCTTCCAACCATCTTACTCAGTTGTTCAACAGAGTAAAATATAAAACATAACAAATATTTTTTCCTTGAGAAATTCAGCTCAACCTTCACTGAAACAGGGGTGTTCAATATTCATTCTTCATACACCATAACAATTCTTCATACATCATAACAACACAAAAATCAAATATGATTGCCTGAAAATGCTCCAATAATTCACAGTCACTCAAAAGGCCAACAGCACCAAAAAACACAACTTATAGCAAGAGAAATGCTTGAGACATCGAAGCATTTCTAATCATAACAATTTACTTTCACCCAAATGACTGCTTCGAACCGGTTCCCCACAGTACTAATGTACCTCTGAAAAATAACGTAATAAAGACACACAACATCTTACTCAGAATAACTAACCCACTATAACATTAACACTCACCTAAAAAAGGGCACGTTGATCACCTAAGAAATAGGTGAATAGTAGCCTAAACTACTAACGAAAATATGGCTTGCTCTCTCAACGATCAATGATTCACTGTCGGAGATTTCTAGAATGTCGACAGGAAGTGCCTCGACGTTATCTTCCTTTTACTATTTATTTTTTTCCAAATGACTCTAAATCTAAATACAACTAAAACTATTTTATAAATTAAATAAAATACCAACAAAAAATCCTGACAATTCGATTTTTTTGTTGACTTAGAAAAAATAAACATGTTTCAGTTTTATAAATGTCTTATCACTGGTGACCTCCTAAAATTTGTATCCCCTTCTAGACAAAACTTTCGGTGGGTTACACATTCCCCCCCTAAAAAAAATGTTTTGTAATTATCATTGTAAAAAAAAAAGAAAAACATTTCTGACATCCAACCAACTTTTGATTACCTTCAAAAGGAAAAGGAAAAAAAAAAAATCAAAGTGTTCAAATGCTATACTTTCAGCTAGACCCCTCTGCCAGCCTCCGCATCAATCCAATGAGTGCATCAAAGAATGCCACTCGGCATGAGTCTGGGACAGCTTTTTCAAACTCCATCAACTTAATGATGAGACTGTACAAGTTATCTTCTTGTTTGGGTCTTTGCTGACACTGATGGGCTAAGTTCAATTTCTCCACTGGTCGACGTACACGCGACGACCTTCTTAGTTCTGGAACCACAGGAGGTTCCTGCACCTCTTCAGTGTGCAACCTATCCCCACTATCTGATGATTCGTCTTGAGGTGGGTTTTCCTCCTCTGCCTCCTGTGATGCCTCCTGATCAGCATCTTTATTTCCTCCCTCTGGTTCATCCTGCAGTGTTTCCTCTGAGTCTGGCTGATCAGCCAGCTCCCCTGACTCTCCTCCATGCTGCATTTCTCCCTGAGGAGCAGGAATGAACTCTGGTGCAGAAACCCTCAGTGTGGAGTCTGGTCCACACTGCATATCTATACGCAAAGGCTCATCAAGATACTCAGGTTCTTCCTCATCTTCTTCCATCAGTTGGTTATCTGTTTTATCCTCTGCCTTTGACTCCTTTGCCTTCTGCTTTTGTGGTCTACATCCTCCATCTTCTGCATCAATTTCCCCAATGGGTAGCAGCAGGTTTCTATGGAGCGTTCTGACTGGACCCTGTCCATCTTCCCTCTGTACTGTGTATACTGGTACATCTGTTTTCTTTGCCAAAACCCTGAAAATAAATGGTTCCCATTTATCATCAATCTTGGACTTCAGCTGTGGTCCTACTTTACGGACTAGGCACCTGTCTCCTTGTTCTAGCTCTGCAGCACGAGCACCAGCATCATAACGAGACTTGTTCTTCTGACTCGTTTTCTCAGAGTTTTCCTTTGCCAGGGCATAGGCAGTGCCTAAGCTCTCCTTCAACTTCTTGATGTACTGGCTGGGGTTTGAAACTTTCTCATTGTTCAGTTTTATCCCAAAAGCCAAATCCACGGGTAGTTGTGGGTAGCGTCCAAAAAACAAGTAGTATGGTGAGAATCCGGTGGTTTCATGGACTCTGGCATTGTAGGCATGGACTATAGATTTCAACTGCTTCCTCCAGTCTTGCTTCTTCTCATCTTCCAGACTCCTTAGCATGCCGAGCAGGGTCCTGTTCCAACGTTCGACTGGATTTCCCGAAGGATGGTAAGGAGTTGTCCTACACTTGCGGATACCTGCTACAATGCATAGCTCTTTGACCAATTTGGACTCGAAGTCTCTTCCTTGATCAGAGAGAATCTTTCTCGGAAACCCATACACCATGAAAAATTCATCCCACAGGGCTTTTGCGACTGCACGGGCTGTTTGGTCTCTTGTAACCACAGCTTGCGCAAACTTTGTGAAATGATCCATTATCACCAGGATGTTCTTTTTGTGCCCCTTTTCTTCTACTGTCAAAAAGTCAATAGACAGAAGTTCAAGTGGATATGTGGTCTCGATGGTATGCATAGGCGCTTTTTGTGGTCTGGAGCCTCTAAAAATGCATCTTCCACATTTCTTGATCCTTTCCTCTATATCTCTGCTCATATAAGGCCAGAAGAATCTCATCTGAGCTTGGCGAATGGAACTTTCTAAATGGGGATGATACAAATCATCATGGATTCCCTTAATCGCCTGCCTTCTATGTGAGAGCGGTATGCACAACTGCCACTTTGGCTTGTTGTCTCCTCCTATGATCCTTCTGTACAGAACTCCATCTCGGATCTCCAGTTTTGCTTGTTCCCTGGCATAAATCCTCAGTTCTGCTGGTCTTCCCCTGAGCTTTGTGGGATCAATTTCCTGCTTCCGCTGCAACTGTTTTATCACACTTGCCAAGGTTGTGTCTGCAGCTTGATGCTTTTGCCACTCTTGTCTCGGGATAGTGGGTGAATCCATCTCAGGATCTTGGATTTTGTCGTCCAGTGTTCCAGGCTCTTTGACTAATTGATCTACTGCTGGAACAAAGTGTTGTTCTGGAGCTATTTGATCAGTCCTCTTCGATGCCACTCCTAGCTTGTTGATCACAATTCCTCTTGCTTCCATGATCGCGTTGACTGTGTCTTTGTCAACACAGGTATGCTCGCTTGCCTCTTCTTCAAACCTCTTTGCTTTTTCCAGAAAAAATTTTGTGTTTTCCAGTACCTTCCTGTATTCTTCATCTTCTTCTGGAGCCTCATGTTTCCGCCTTGACAGTGAGTCTGCATCGATGTGGCTGGACCCTTTCCGGTACTGTAATTCAAAGTCATACGCTGACAGGGCTGCCAGCCATCTGTGACTGGTGGCGTCCAACTTCGCATTCTTCAGGATGTAACAGAGTGGGTTGTTATCTGTGACAACAGTGATATGCGAGCCTAGGACATACTCATTGAACTTCTCAGTCAAAGCCCATTTGAGTGCAAGGAACTCTCTTTTGTGAGCTGGGTAATTCTGCTCAGTCTTGTTCAATGATCGGCTTGCATACGCTATCACCCTAAGCTTCCCATCCTGCTCTTGATACAGCACTGCTCCAATTCCTGTGCCACTGGCATCACAATGCAGTTTGAAGGGTTTGCCTCTATCGGCAATGGCAATCACTGGTTCTGACGTAAGCGCCTCTATCAGCTTGTCAAATGCTTCCTGCTGGTCTTTTTTCCACAGGTGCGAAATGTCAGAGTTCAAAGTAAGATTTCCCTTTTTTCCACCTGTCTTGGCTTTTTGTGGGCAGTAACCTGCAGTGAGGTCATTGAGTGGTTTTGCCAGTTTTGAGAAATTTGCTATGAACCTTCTGTAGTACCCTGCAAAACCACAGAACTGCTTCACTTCCCTGATTGTCCTTGGTGTCGGCCAGGATTTCAATGTTTCCAACTTCTCTGGGTCTGGCTTTATCCCCTCACCTGAGATGATGTACCCCAGGTGTTTTACGGTGGAAGTGCCAAAGATACACTTTTCTGGGTCCAATTTCAATTTGAACCTTCTCAACTTTTCTAAGGCTTGGATGGTTCTCTCTTCCAACTCCTCAAGTGTTTGGCCATAAAAACAACAGATCATCCATGAAGATGATCAGTTCACTGAGGTTGACATCAGTGAAAACAGTCTCCATCAGTCTTTGGAATGTGTGTGGGCTGTTCTTCAATCCCATTGCCATTCGTTCAAACTGGTACAGTCCAAACGGTGTCGTAAATGCAGAGATTTGCTTGGCCCGATCCGTTAGTCTCACCTGATAGAAAGCCTTGCTCAGATCTACTTGGGAGAAGTATTTGGCACCACTAAGGGCCAGAAAAATCTCCTCAATCTTTGGGATGGCATAGCTATCACTAACTGTCCTGGCATTGACCTTCCGGTAGTCAACACACATTCTGAGCTTCCCTGACTTCTTTCGTACTAGCACGATGGGACTTGCATACGGGGAAGTTGACGGGGAGATTATCCTTGCTTCAAGCAGGTCTTTGATGTGCTGTCTTGCTTCTTCAAAATCCCTTTGAGGAATTGGCCGTGGTCTTTCTCTTATGTGAGGCCCATCTTCTAGTATGATGTCATGGAAAATATTTGGTGCTTCACCCAAATCAAATTCATGTTTAGTGAAAACATCCTCATACTGCTTCAGCCTCTCTGCAAATCTTTGTCTCCATCCTGGAGTGGTGTTCTCCCCAAACTTAACTGGAAGTGTGGGTGAACTTCCTTGACCATTTCCCTTAGTGTCTACAACATTTACACTATTCATACCTTTGACAACTTGCGCACTGCAACCACTCTCACTCGCTCCCTTACATCCATCATCTGCAGTCTCACCACACGTTCCCACTACCTGAAAAATCTTTGCCACGTCATACTCATCTCCTATTAAAAACAAATCAACAACAGTTTGACCCCGTTTCAATACAACATCATCATCAGTGGGGTTCACAATCTCTATCCAAAATGCATGCAAACACTCTACAGGCACTTTGCATGCTACCACTCCTACCCCTTCTGGTAAAGAATCTCTTTCAGGCTCTTGCACCAGTACATGTGTCACATGGCGTGCCAATGACACTTTAGCAGAACACTTTACTTGAATGCTTGACCTAGCTGGGACAGTAGCATCCCTTCTGCTCATCTTTGCTGGTCCTAATCGACCTTCCATGTTGCCTTTGCATGCAATGCTGAACATCAGCGAGGAAATCCATGGAACATTTTGTGGAGTGTTCCCAGTTTTGTGATGTGCCAGTTGTCTAAATACATTCGTTCCGACTATGACAGGAACCTTTTCTGAGTAGGAGGTGTCAACTCCAACAAGAGCGAGAATTTCTACAGAGGTATCATTTCCCACTACTGATTTTGGGAGACTACATGTTATCTCCACAACACCTACATAGGGTATGTCATGTCCCCCTGCACCTGTCACTTTCAGATCAACTGGTAACACTTTGTCAATATCTTGCAACTCTACCTTATCTTTCAAACATTCATCATAAAACTTTTTTGAGATCACAGTAACCTGTGAACCACTGTCCATGAGTCCACGTGTCCTTATACTTTGTACTGTGATGTCCGTTTCCAGCGCTGGTCCGATGAGGGCTTCCATGGCTCCCGTTGGTCCGTCTAACTCCCCCAGCACTGTGGTTGAGTCCAGGGTGACAGTTCGTCTGGAACACATGTTTTGCACCGTCAAGTGCACCTGGCGTGCCTTCACTTCTGCCCGAATGATCCGGAGACCATCAGGCAGATCACCTTCTTGTCGTGGCAGGATCCTTGTGGGCGTTGCATCATCTCCCCGGATGTAACCTGTCAGGTCGAGGACTTCTCTCGGTTGCACGGTCAGCACAGTGTTTGTTCTCAGCCTCACTGGTTGTCGTGGGAGATCCTGCTCCACGGTGTTTGGAGGAGTCCTCAGCTTTTGTTGATTGTGGGGGCGGAGGTTTTGAGGTGGAAAAGTCACAGATCGCCCCGCTGCTGTGACTCTCTCCCGTTTAAATGGTACCTTGCCGGTCCTGTGCTCCCACGTCTGGATGGAGGGTAGTTTGGACAATCTTTGGCAAAGTGAGAACCCACCTCACCACACCGGAAACATGGTCCCCTGGGTCGTGGCATTCTACTGGTGGCTTGTGTTGGTGCTTTCTCACCTTGGAGTTTTCTGGCCACCAGGTCAGCCAGCTTCTGCAGGTCTTCCTCAGACTGTGCCACAGGTGTGGAGGTCTGCTGCGTGTGGCACTTCGTCTCCTGACGAACTGCTGCTGTGGCTGCCAATTCCATGTCATCCAGCAACTTGACATGGTGGTACACCTCCATGGTATCTGGAGCCGCTAACCCCGGGAACCCAAATTTCGTTCGCATCTCCATGCACAACGGCTGGTTGTGCGCCCCCAGTCCTTTTAAGAAAGTCCGGTATAGCTTGACTCGGGCCTCCTCATCTGTGAATTTTGTTATTTTATTCATTTCCACCCAGTTCCCCCACATCCTCAATAAAAAACTGGAGGCTGACTCTGCCCTCTTGATATGCGTCGTAGGTCAGCAATTTCTTCGTTGTCTCTGTTCTTCTCGGTCCCCGTCCGTTCTGTGTGTCCAGAGGAGCTGACTGGGACAGGGTTTGTGCTATTACCACCAGTAGCCATAGTTGTTTGTTGTTCCTTTTTTTTGTGTGTGTGTGTGTTTTTTTTCTAAAAAATTTTTTTTTTCTTTTTCTTTTCTTTTAGAGACGATTTAGTCCCTTATTGGGCGCCACTTAATGTAACCCAGGCTCTTTATCCTTCCGCCGGGTACATAGGGTTCTGACTCTTTCACACAAAGAAGTAGATAAAACTGGAATGGCTGTTCCAAGGATTTATTGATTTGAAAAATTCTATTGGTTTATAAGGTAGATAGCAAATCTCAAACCATGCCCCAAATCAAACTCAACTCAAAAACACAGCTTTGTGGTGGAGTGGACCACCGGTCAGTGGTTCGTGCTCTCTGCACACAATCCAACATACACAAAAATATTCAGATTAATCCCACTAAAACACCCACTGTGGATAGCACAGTGCAATAACTAAATTAGTGACGGCTTCTTGAGCCATTCCACCAAACCTCAATTTGGTAACAGGTTTTTTTTTCATAGTGGCAGAACAACTTCACTCTCCGGGTGTCACCTGTTTTCCCCAACATAAAACACATAGCAATCTAATGCCTAATTCAACCACTAAAGGTGTCAAAACATTTCACCCAGGTTCCGCCTTTTGACAACACTGAATCCTGTGGAGTACGCAATCAAAACGCCTCATTCAATTTAGTCACACACATGCAACTGGTTACACATAAAATTAACATTTTACATGTCTATTGTCATACACACACACATACACACACACCAAGATGACGGGTTGGAGGAGACATATGGGTAGGAACAGATATGAGGTACTGAGCTATGATTCAGGAAGAACCCAGATAAAAAATATGTGTACCACAACATTATATCTACCACAACCCTTCCAACCATCTTACTCAGTTGTTCAACAGAGTAAAATATAAAACATAACAAATATTTTTCCTTGAGAAATTCAGCTCAACCTTCACTGAAACAGGGGTGTTCAATATTCATTCTTCATACACCATAACAATTCTTCATACATCATAACAACACAAAAATCAAATATGATTGCCTGAAAATGCTCCAATAATTCACAGTCACTCAAAAGGCCAACAGCACCAAAAAACACAACTTATAGCAAGAGAAATGCTTGAGACATCGAAGCATTTCTAATCATAACAATTTACTTTCACCCAAATGACTGCTTCGAACCGGTTCCCCACAGTACTAATGTACCTCTGAAAAATAACGTAATAAAGACACACAACATCTTACTCAGAATAACTAACCCACTATAACATTAACACTCACCTAAAAAAGGGCACGTTGATCACCTAAGAAATAGGTGAATAGTAGCCTAAACTACTAACGAAAATATGGCTTGCTCTCTCAACGATCAATGATTCACTGTCGGAGATTTCTAGAATGTCGACAGGAAGTGCCTCGACGTTATCTTCCTTTTACTATTTATTTTTTTCCAAATGACTCTAAATCTAAATACAACTAAAACTATTTTATAAATTAAATAAAATACCAACAAAAAATCCTGACAATTCGATTTTTTGTTGACTTAGAAAAAATAAACATGTTTCAGTTTTATAAATGTCTTATCACTGGTGACCTCCTAAAATTTGTATCCCCTTCTAGACAAAACTTTCGGTGGGTTACAATATATATATATATATATATATATATATATATATATTTATATACGCGTACGGGCATGCCCACACGTGCACACACATGTCTTTCATGCAAAGACAAGCATCTGTAAAATGTTATTCTGCCTCTAGTTGTAACATACAGAAACTGCTGTTGAGAGTATAGACTTTGTCCGTCTCCCTCTCTGTCTCTGTCTCTGTCTGTCTGTCTAGACGTCTGTCTGTCTGTCTCTCTGTCTCTGTCTCTCTCTCTCTCTCGCTCTCTTGCTCTGTCTCTGTCTTCCTGTCTGTTTCTATCTCTCTCACTCTTTCTCTCTCTTTCTCTCTCTCTGTCACACACATAAACACACACACACACACACACACACACACACACACACACACACACACACACACACACACACACACACACACACACACACAACACACACACACACAACACACACAACACACACATACACTTAATTTTTACATTTAAACGAAAGGGAACGTGTCTACCTTGCCCTTGCCTTGCCTTGCTTTGCCTCCCTTTGGCCTTTCTGTCCTCCCCTCGCCTTTCATGGCCTTTTCATACCTGTCTTTACCTGACGCTATGACTGTCACCTGCCCAACTCTGGTGTTGCAGAAGGTGACCTTTCAGATGTCGGTGGTCAGTGACGGCTTCAGCTCCTACGGCCTGGTCACCTATGCTGCTAACGGAATACAGGTGGACAGAAGCCTGGGCCGTCCTGTCACCATTGGGTACCTCTCCACCAACCTCGATATCACCTCCCCGGACACGGAGACTGGCAACACAGGTCAGTCAGTCAGTCAGGGCGGCTTTTTGTGTGTGGTTGTTGTAGTTGTTGCGGTTGTTGTTGTATATGTGTATATATAACTTTTATGTGTGTCTCCATTTTATAGTCTATCCACTAACAAGCGATTTTAGACTCGACTCTGTGTGTGTGTGTGTGTGTGTGTGTGTGTGTGTGTGTGTGTGTGTGTGTGTGTGTGTGTGTGTGTGTGTGTGCATGTGCACTTAGCTACGTATATGTTTCATAGACTTAGTACATTCAACACCATCTTCCTTATCTTCATCATTCACCACTGAATATTCAGGAGCACTGCCAACAACCTCGACAAGAATATCAAGTGAAACATTTCAAACACGGTTAACGAGAAGGATAAGTCTATAAACCCAGGTCCCGTGTGCAAACGCACGCAGAACATCCTGCACACACGTTAAAACCCATTCCAGTTTTTGGAAGAGTAGGCCATTGTGTGCCGGTGGGGAACAGATGACAACATTGACAAAATTGCATACACACAGGGACTGGATGTAAACAAGCACATAAGTGCTTATTCCATTATCCTCGATAAAGAAAAAATAAATGAATAAAAAAAAAGAATAATATTAATGAAAATGTTATTCAAGGAGGATGACAATAGTGAATAAAGCGGTGATGTGTGTGTTGTGTGCAGGTCAACGGGGACGGTGGTTCTTCCCCTTAAGTCCACCGGTGAACAACTTCGACCAGAAATGCCGCGACTGGTATCTGGGGCAGCTCTCCCAGGTGAATTCCCTTGCGTTTTACTGTTGTCAATGGGTACCTACCCTCTTTATGGTCAGGGAAGGTAAAACAGCGAGGAGGAGGGGGGGGGGGAGATGGGTGCCGCCCTCAATATGCTGGCCCTTAAGAGAAGCTGAGGTCTTTGATGCCTCGCTCCCCTACGACAACACAGATTATGGGACACCTTTACTATTACTTTACTGTTGATTAGCTTCACGAAATAAAAGGCTTTTGAAAACTTCTTTTTCAGATTATACCATGGAATAATCAATGTTTGAATCTTGGTTTTATTCTGTAAAAATCATTGCTTTGAAAATGTATGTGAAAAAGGCTAAAGCTTTTCCAGAGGTGTGGTTGTAAAAACGAGATGATAATAAATTGTTCAAAATGCTTTCTAAGATGCTCATTACGTTTCACTCTCCACGTGCATTAAGTTTCACTTTCCAAGTTCTCAAAGATATGGTTTTATTGTTTTTATTTATTTATTTTTATTTATTTATTTATTTATTTATTTATTTATTTATTTAT
Organism: Stramonita haemastoma; assembly: GCA_030674155.1. NCBI lineage: Eukaryota > Metazoa > Mollusca > Gastropoda > Neogastropoda > Muricidae > Stramonita > Stramonita haemastoma. The sequence continues at coordinate 42,690,311 of CM060338.1, read as the reverse complement.
TTATTTATTCAGTTTTACTTTCCAAGTTCTCAAAGACAGGGGTAATGTCTCAGTTTGTGTTTTTAATCAGCACGTTCTAAGTCAACGTTGACTGTACCGGCTACTGACAACAATGGACGACTGCATCCCTCTTGGTAAACTTGCTCTAATGTTTCCCTTGAAATTCTTGTCGCCGTTGTTGACTTTGCTCCTGCACATTCAGTGATGAATGAGGAAGGTGAGGAAGATGATCCCGTTTGGGCCCAAAACTTCCCCCCCCCCCATCCATTAGACCATGAGTGGTGGTCTGGGTTCTAGTCTTTCGGATGAGACGATACACAGAGGTCTCTTGTGTTGCACATAATTCAGCGCATGTAAAAGAACCCATGGCAAATAGAGGGTTGTCCCTGACAAAATTCTGTAGAAAAAACCCCCACTCTGATAGGGTGCGATTCCTTTACACATATGTCTATGCTTCTGTGGTTGCGGAGGTTAGTGTATACATATCATGATTTTTGGATGGATGGATGGATGGATGGATGGATGGATGGATGGATGGATTTGTGAATGAATAAATGAATGAATGAATGAATGAATGAATGAATGAATGAATGAATGAATGAATGAATGGATGGATGGATGGATGGATGAATGAATGAATGAATGAATGGATGGATGGATGGATGGATGGATGGATGGATGAATGAATGAATAAATGAATGAATGAATGAATGAATGAATGAATGAATGGATGGATGGATGGATGGATGGATGGATGGATGGATGGATGGATGGATGGGTTGCAGGTGGGTCAGTACATGGCGGCCAGGTCTCAGCTGCCGGTGTGCCCCTGTACCCAGTTCCTGGCAGAGCTGGGCACTGCCCTGCTGCCGGAGGAGGTGAAGGAGGACGTGGCCTGTTTCCTGTCCGCCCCGGTCAGCCCTCACCTGCAGTTTGCCCAGGTAGAGTACAGTGTCATACCTGTTTGTTGTGTTCAGGTAGTGTAGTGTAGTGTCAGCCCTCACCTGCACTATGCCCAGGTAGAGTACAGTGTCATACCTGTCTGTTGTGTTCAGGTAGTGTAGTGTAGTGTCAGCCCTCACCTGCAGTATGCCCAGGTAGGGGAGAGTGTCATACCTGTTTGTTGTGTTCAGGTAGTGTAGTGTCAGCCCTCACCTGCACTATGCCCAGGTAGTGTAGTGTAGTGTCAGCCCTCACCTGCACTATGCCCAGGTAGAGTACAGTGTCATACCTGTTTGTTGTGTTCAGGTAGTGTAGTGTCAGCCCTCACCTGCAGTTTGCCCAGGTATTATAGTGTAGTGTAGTGTCAGCCCTCACCTGCACTATGCCCAGGTAGGGGAGAGTGTTATGTATTATATGCTGTGTTCAGGTAGTGTAGTGTCAGCCCTCACCTGCAGTTTGCCCAGGTAGAGTACAGTGTCATACCTGTCTGTTGTGTTCAGGTAGTGTAGTGTAGTGTAGTGTCAGCCCTCACCTGCACTATGCCTAGGTAGGGTACAGTGTCATACCTGTCTGTTGTGTTCAGGTAGTGTAGTGTAGTGTCAGCCCTCACCTGCACTATGCCCAGGAAGAGCACAGTGTCATACCTGTTTGTTGTGTTCAGGTAGTGTAGTGTCAGTGTCAGCCCTCACCTGCAGTATGCCCAGGTAGAGTACAGTGTCATACCTGTCTGTTGTGTTCAGGTAGTGTAGTGTCAGTGTCAGCCCTCACCTGCAGTATGTGCAGGTAGTGGAGAGTGTTATGTATATATGCTGTGTTCAGGTGAAGTAGTGTAGAGTATCATACCTGTTGTGCCCAGGTAGTGTGGTGTCAGCCCTGACCAGCAGTATGCCCAGGTAGTGGACAGTGTTATGTATCTATGTTGTGTTCAGGTATAGTAGTGTAGAGTGTGAGACCTGTCGTGTTCTGGTATAGTAGTGTAGAGTGTGAGACCTGTCGTGTTCTGGTATAGTAGTGTAGAGTGTGAGACCTGTCGTGTTCTGGTATAGTAGTGTAGCGTGTGAGACCTGTCGTGTTCTGGTATAGTAGTGTAGAGTGTGAGACCTGTCGTGTTCAGGTAGTGTAGAGTGTTATGTACATGATTATGTCGTGTTCAGGTATAGTAGTGTAGTGTGTCATACCTGTTGTGTTCAGATAGTGTAGAGTGTCATACCTGTTTGTTGTGTTCAGGTAGCGTAGAGTGTCACACCTGTTGTGTTCAGGTAGTATAGGGTATTATGTATATATGCTGTGTTCAGGTAGTGTAGAGTATTATACATTATTATGTTGTGTTCAGGTAGTGTAGAGTATTATGTATATATGTTGTGTTCAGGTAGCGTAGAGTATTATGCGTGTTATATTCAGGTAGTGTAGAGTGTCAGACCTGTTTGTTGTGTTCAGGTAGTGGAGTGTCAGACCTGTTTGTTGTGTTCAGGTAGTGGAGAGTGTCAGACCTGTTTGTTGTGTTCAGGTAGTGGAGAGTGTCAGACCTGTTTGTTGTGTTCAGGTAGTGGAGAGTGTCAGACCTGTGTAGTGGAGAGTGTCAGACCTGTTTGTTGTGTTCAGGTAGTTGAGAGTATTATAACTGTTGTGTTCAGGTAGTGTAGAATATTAATTATTATGTTCAAGTACTGTAGAGTATTATGTATATATGTTATAGTCAAGTAGTGTAGAGTATTATGCATATATGTTGTGTTCAGGTAGTGGAGAGTATTATGTATTATTTTGTTATGTTCAAGTACTGTAGAGTATTATGTATGTATGTTATGTTCAAGTAGTGTAGAGTATTATGCATATAATTATGTTGGGTTCAGGTAGTGGAGAGTGTCAGACCTGTTTTGTTCAGAAAATGTAGAGTGCTATACCTCTTGTGTTCAGGTAGTCATAGTCGATCACTAAAGACTAAGCTATAAAGTGGAATTCCATGAGTGGGAAAGAAAGCCTCTGATCATACAGCCTCTCACTTTACTGTTGCCCCCAGCGTTTCCATGTCTGTGTCCAAAATGTTGCTGTATTCCCTCCAGTTCCTCTTTGAATGACTTCCACTTCTTTCTTTTGTCTTTTCCTTGTTGTTCACGTTTTAAAAATACAGATCTAAGAAAACTGTTTAGCATCCCCAAAACTATTGCTATAAAGAATTGAGGGATGGTTTACAGATTCCGAGGAAGCATCCAAGATCACTGCTACAGATTATGGACTTTTTCTTTAACTCGTGTACCATCTCAAGATGTCTGGGGAAAATAAATACTAAATGAAACCTACTGACTCGGTCTGTGTTCCACTTTTTGTATGAGTAGGCCATCGTGTGCCGGTGGGAACAGATGACATGATTTACAAAAACTGTATACACACGGGGACTGGGTTTAAAAACACATCGATGCTTATTTCATTATCCTTAATATAAAAGAATAGACAAATAAATGAATGAATAAATAGATAAATGAATAATAAATAAGTAATAAATAAATGAATTAGAATAAATAAATAAATAATAATAATTAGAATAAAATAAATAAATAAATAATAAAAATAAATAAATGTGTGTGCACAGCGCTGCTGCTACAACCAGACGACAGGCAGTTTCCTGCAGACCAGACCCTTTGCAGGCAGCTTCCTGAAGTTTCATCCCAGCGTAATGCCAGTGGTACTCTGAGATGGACACACTGCCCAAACAGTACTGCTGCAACCACAGCCATCAGTGTGACAAGTACTACCAAGTCAGGCCCATCAGCACCTGTCAACACACCATCATCTATCAGAGTGAGTCTGGTTGGTCACGTTCTTAAGGAAAGTAAAAGCATATTTATTGAAGAGTAAGCTCTTTTTCATGTATGTTCGAGTGACAGGTTTTTTTTGTTGTTGTATTTTTGAAAATGAAATGTTGATACATTGAGAGCATATTCTACAGGGTTTTGATGATGTGCTGCTACTTGTCTCGAAGAGATTATCTTGTTAAATGAGCCCAGTAACCACTTTTAGTTTGTGCTGCCAGTGCTTAGATAGTGATGCTGCTGCTACTGCTGCTGCTTTCAGTGATTGTGATAGTAAAGTCAAGGGTGTTCTCGTGGCCTATGTGGTCATAGGGGGAGCGAGGCATCAGATACCTCAGCTTCTTTAAGGACCAGCATATTCAGGGCGGCGTCCATCTCCTCTCCCTCACTACTTTAAGCGCTTTGATTTGTTTTTACAAGATATAGCGCTATACAAATTCCATGTTTTTATTTACTTTACCTCGCCTGACTTTAAAGAGGGCAGGTACACATCTATAGCTGGGTGAACTAGGGTAACTGTACTGAAGCCAAAGCGCACAAACGGTCAGCCGTCCACCTGGTAGCTACGCTTAATACTGTTTATTGTAGGCTTGTGGAAAAGTGAGTGCTGTGACCACTGAGCTATCCCGTCCCCTGATCATGATAGTTTCACCTTCACCTTCACCTGTCCTGTAGTCCCGTAGACCGTGGGGGCACAACTGAAGATTTTGAAACCAGCCTCCTCCACTTCCCACGATCCTCCGCCCTCCGTAGTAGGTCGTTCCACCCAAGGCTATCCACTCTCTGATGATGTCTTCCCATCGTTTTCCTCTGTCTGCCTCTTCTTCTCCCTCCCCTTACTGTTCCCTGTAGAATATCTTGGCCAGTCCAGATGATCGTGTGACGTGCCGTACCACTTTAGCTTGCGTTTTTTCACTGTAGTTAGGAGCTCTTCATATGGACCGATGGCATTTTATTCTAGTTTTCACTTCTTCATTAGTGTTGTGATCTCTGTATGAAATGTCAAGCAGTTTACGAAAGTATCTCATCTCCATTGCCTGTAACCTTCTTTCAATGTCTACTGTCATGGTCCATGTTTCACAAGCGTACAGAAAGATGGACATGATCAGGGAACGCATCAGTCTGATCTTGAAGCTGATGGCTATGTTCTTATCATTCTAGAGGACTTTAAGTCTGGTCATTGCAGCTGTGGTCTGGGCTATCCTGGAGAGAATTTCAGGTTTTGATCCTTCATCTGATACTATTGCCCCCAGATATTTGAAGCTATGGACGGTC